>ML120395.1:0-141135 GCA_003788595.2 Choiromyces venosus 120613-1
ATGTACCCTCTCTTGTGCCACCCATTTTTTAAGATTTTTTCCAGAGAGTCTGCGCTTTATAGTCTTCTCAGAGACATCTGGTGCAATTTTCTTGGCAATGTCTTGATAGCTGTTATGGCGATTTTTGAGGTCTTCCTCAACCATAGCTTCATCCTGAGTCTTAGAAGTCTTAGGATGTCTTCCTCTGTCCTCTTTCTCCTGCCCCTCTTGATCTCCCTTTTCAACTGTATCATGAACAGTAGTAAGAGGGATGTTGAGTTGGTGGGAAATGTCTGTCAAGGGCATGCCCCCTTCATGCAAGCCACACATTCTCCCTCTTGTCTATTGACTGAGATGCTTAGAAGGAATAGGTTTTTTGGGGGGGCTGTGAAGAATAGGAGCCATTATTTCTTAGAATAAAAAAAGAGAATGTATTATGAGGGATCAGTTGGGTGCAAATCATTTTTATGGGGGGGTTTGTTGTGTGAGGGTGTCCAGAAATGATGGTTGTCATCTTGGCTGGTGATTTCAGTTAATTTTGTCCACGCACAATATATATCACTATATGATGTCTTTATTTATCAAAATACCAATTTGGATATGCAAATAAAATAGTGTTGTGATACATAGAGATATTATCTGCTGTCATATATACCTTTAGCTACTGTAACTAATAGCCATATAAATATATATCATGATGTCCACTAGTGTCAGGACTACAAGATGTCTCTTTGATTCCTAACATTAGGGGATATTATGATATATATTTATATAGCTATTGATCATGGTAGCTATAGAAATATATCACTACACAATTTCTCCATATTTCAGGACAATATTTTATTTGCATAAATAAAATAGTATTGTGAAACAAAGAGATATCATGTATTACCAATACTAGGAGGTGTCAGTAATGTATCTTATATAGTTTCATGAAATAAACTTTTAAGCCACACTAGTTATGTAACACCAAGAGGTCACTAGTACACCTTCAAAGCTTATTTTATGATTGTTGGTAACAAGTTAGACTCTGTAGATATCACCATAGATTTTAAAATATATTATATATACATACAGAATAGATACTCATGTAGTGCTATTGGTGAAATCAATATGCTTTGTATACATTATGGTACCAACAAACAATGCTCACATATCTGACAATGTCTGAGCCTTGTTTGGGTATACAATGAATCATATAGACCAACCAAAACATGCATATACATTGTTTCTTATATACCCTGCACACATGAGGTACCCATAGGGGTACCTCATGTGTGCAGGGTATATAAGCCCAACCTTTCTTCCCTTCTTCCCTCCTTCTCTCCTTTCCTCCTTCCCTCCTTCCCTCCCCTTCTCTCCACCATAGAGAACAATCAGAAAAAGACTCCTAGCCTCCTTCCCTCAATCCCTCCATACCTCTTTCCTTCCCTTTATCTCCCCTTACTTCTACTTCCTCTTTCCATCTCTTGACTGAAGGCTCTTCCCCCCCCCTACCTCCAATTCTCCTTTTTTTTTCTTTTTTTTTTTTTTCTTCTACTTGCTCCAACTCTGATGCCACCTCAGATGTTGATCAGAGGACCAGAGAACAAGGGACTGTAAGTACACCTCACTACACTATTAACTGTCTGAAGTGGGCAATGTTAACATTTCTTTTCCACTTAAATGTCTCACTGTCTTAGTCCTTCCAGCTACCCCTATCCTTCCAGCAGTTCAAACTCCAGGAAGTGAAGTGTGGATGGGGAAGTAAGTACAGTCTATCTAAGTTTTAACATGTGATAATTACAAACCTTTCTTTTTTTCTCAGGCATCCTGCTACAGTACCTGTCAAGCTATATAGGTTGAGTGAGAAATGGAAAGCACTGGCATACACTATTATGAGCAGCCTCTCCACTCAGTCAAGTTCACCAGAGAGGCTATCTTTCAAGCTAGTAGTACAGGATTCCTTGTAAGTAAAACCTAACCTACACTCATCTGTCAGAAACATTTAAACTAACACTCATAGGGGGTACTAGTATGGTGAGATAGTGCATGCTAAAAGGTAGTGTGGGTTCATGTACTCATACGAGTTCACTGTTGTGTACAGTGCTCAGCATGACCATTTC
Organism: Choiromyces venosus 120613-1; assembly: GCA_003788595.2. Classification (NCBI taxonomy): domain Eukaryota; kingdom Fungi; phylum Ascomycota; class Pezizomycetes; order Pezizales; family Tuberaceae; genus Choiromyces; species Choiromyces venosus. The sequence continues at coordinate 2,085 of ML120395.1, forward strand.
AAGGTACACCTGACTGAGTGCTCCCTGGACCTCTACCACCTGACTGAATGCGAATTGGATTCTATCATTGTTTATACTTATTCCTTTCCCTCAGTTGTGGCCTGGCTCACATTTGTTAAAGACAAGTAGTGGGTTGATGACATCTAGAAAGTAAAGTGCCACCTCAGGCTCTTGGTCTTGGACATGGGCAAGAATGTGAAGATGACAAATAGGCATCATCTGGTGGAGGGGATGAAGGTTGGTGGTGAGGTCGAGGGACCTCCATGTCATTGTTCCTTAATCATATCTATTATATACTATCCTTGCGCTAACACATATTGTCAGTAGTTTAATCAGATTGGGCCTCCCCTTATTAGCTACAGGCAATAAGGAGTGATATTGTTGATCAGTTGGGTGCCCAACAAGCTAGGCACATATTTCTTGACTACCTGTAGTGTGCTGATGACTCTAACCAGGAAATCACATGAGGAGTCATGGTATCACCAAGTATTGAAAATGTGCTCAGAGTAGTCAAGCTATAGTATGTGGAGGAGGCAATCCAGTACCACTGATATCTCCTTAGAGTGACTGGTAAAGGTACTTAGTTACTTTATTGGGTACCCTCCAATCCTCTCCTACTCTGGGAACTCATCTTTCTTCATAAAAATGTGGACATCTTGGCATGGCTCCTTGCCAATGATGGCAAACACCCCCTGGACCTGATAGTCCTGGAGCCATGCCTCAGTGAGGGAGAGGATTATGACCAGAACCCCATACCTACCTATGGCAGATATTCCTTCTTCAACCAGAAGATCTGAGATCACTGTGGGCTGGCTGGAGATATCAGGAAGGCCATGCAAGAGGAGGAGGTGCAGGAGGATAAAGAGGAGCAAGAATCTGATTTTACTCCTACCTGAATCCTAACTTACCTTACTCTAACTAACCTGTTACACAATAAATAAGCAATAGGCCAATACACACAGTCACCCAGCACTTCAAGTCAGCAATCTATACAGAGGTAGACATGACATACAACCCAGTACCATGAGATCGGGAAAAGGAAGATCCAGAATGTGTCAAAATGAATCTCAAGATGCATCCTCAACTTGAGATTCTTCTACACTCTCAATTGTAAGCCTACTAGGAAGAGCACCAAAGCACCCATAGAAGGGTACAATGCTCACCATGCCACATCGCAGAACCTAAAACTGAACCCAATGATCAACCAAATACCCGACTAGTGCATCTATCAGATAATAGTAGTGATGAGTACCAAATCTCAAATGGACCAGACAAAACCAAATCAGACACCAAACCTGATGGAGAAGGCATCGATATTGCAGACAGCCCTGGATCAAGACATGATCATGGCTCACAAGTAGCTAAGAGAAAGGGAGATAATCAGGCAAGAACTATACATATTTTGACCACATCAGGGTCTCAGGAGATAGGTCCTGCTTGGCATACTACTATGGATCTTGGATGCATAATTTGGTGGAAAGCTTACAGTCCTCCAATGTTCCCATCATTGAGTGATGCACAGTTATCATCCCCACTAGGTAGCCTGCATAGTCCTGCATCTGGTATCCTGATCTCTAGTCCAGCTCCTCACTCTCAGTGAAATCTAGTGACAGGTGTAAAAAGAGTCATATGATATGATGCAAAGACTCTGATTCTACGGTACATCCTGTTTGAGCAGCCAGTCCTGAATGTTGTTACTCTGATGGCCCAGGTGCACAAAGTTTAGGATACCATATTTGCTAATATTGCAGATGGCGAAAACATCCAACCCTCAGAATAGTGCATAAGTTTGGTGGACTGCTGGACTCAGGCAGATATGACACAATGTAGAATGCAATACTAACTTAGAAAGATATGCTAAAAACACTCTGGGGTACAATCCCAATTTGTACATCTGGTGAAGAAAGAGATTGTAGAGTTATACAGTCTGCCAAACAATCCCACAGCTATGGCATGCAGAGTTGATTATCTGCTAGAACGGGACAGGTTTATGTGCAACCCGAGAGGGTACAATGTTTGTCTCCATCAGACACCTACCATATAGTGACTGCTACTGACTGTAATTGGATATAACTCAGGGCCTGACATTACGATTCCTTGTGTCCCTGATTCCTAAGGTGACTTTCCGTAAGTACTTTGCAGGGAAGAAAATGCAAGGTATTGTGGATCCCATGTTTCTTGCATGCATCAATGGCACTATAATCTCCTTGATATGTACCATAATCTGCCATACACTGTATGGATGGCAAATGGAGATATATCAGGAGCCCAGAGACTTCAAGCCTGAGGCAGACAGGGGTGAGTCTCTGAATCATCCAACTGTTCATTCATGACTGGGGCAGCTAACCTGTTACCAAACATACAAGACCTTTTTGACTGGCAAAAGAAACTTGGGGTAAGTGCCCATGGAGGATCCAGGATATGATTGTTGAAAATATTTCAGAAACAATCACTGGCAATAAGAGGGTTAGGCAAGTTTACAGGGTGCAGCAGGACCACTGTGAATGATACGATGATGATTGGGAAGCTGTAAGGACTGAGCTTGGGAGTCAGATATCCAACCACTCTTCTATACAGCCTGTACCATGACACACTAATCTCTGGAACTTAGACCTAATGGGATATCAGGAACGTCAGAATCTGTCACCTGATACTGACAGCTGGTTTGACTTGAGCTACACATTGGTAGCTTGGGAGCTTCAGTTACAAGGTTCGGGTCCTCTGAGTCCATATGATTCTTAGGAAGCATAAGCAGTACTAGCAGGAATCCTTCCTCTATCTTGGGGGGTCTCATTGAGCCTCGAGGATTCTCAGGAAGTGCAAGCAGCACTAGAGAGGATTCCTTCTCGATCTCATGGGGTCTCGTTGAGCCTGGAGGATTTTCAGGAAGGGCAAGCAGTTCCAGTGGGGATGTCATCATAAGCTGGGCAATGATGAGTGTGGGGGTGGGACTGTCACTAAGGGTGATTAAGGGGAATTAAAAACATGTAAAGATTATGAGTGGTAGATTTAATTTAGCTTACTATGATGATACTACAATAGAAATCAAAGGATGTAGTACAAAGGAATAATCAGGGTGATATCCACCATAGAATCTATGAAAAGCAGCCATCTAGAGGGTGTCAGATTAATCACAATGTAGTATATCAGATATCAGGAGGAAGTTGGGAAGATTGGACAATACTGAGTACAACATTGTAACGACCCACCAGAGGGTGTCTTACAGTAAACTATTCTTACACCCATACCAGAGACTTTGAGGTCAATGGGTAAGGATAGTTTGATTCACTATAGTGGATAACTATGCATACTATAAGATCGTAGTATAAAAGGTTGGCTCAGGAAAGGCTCGTGTAATGAGGCCTGAGTTACCCTAACATGAGGCCTGGGTTACCCTGACATGAGGTCTAGGTTACCCTGTCATAAGGTCTGAGTTACCCTGACATGGCACCCAAGTTACCCTACCTAGCATTTAGAGGTACTTACTTGGGGCAGGGAGCGATCCTATAAGGATTGGGTACTCTGGTAAAATCTAAAGGCAACAAACCTAGTAGCTTTTGGGGGACTATAGGAGGAGCTACAGGGCTCCGAATACCCCAGGATTTTACAGAGGTATTCCTAACACCCTCCTGCGGCCCCAGTTTAAGGACCGCACGTCATGGACTTACGGTTGTTGAGTTGCTCCATTCCTTACAAAAGGAACTGAGTGGAGGCACTCTTGTAACACCGTATAGGTTGTCACCGTCCGTCCGACCGGATGCTGTCCGTAGGATATATGAGAGGGCATAGGGTGTGCTCCAGAAGAAGGGCTATCTTCTGGTACCAAATATGTGTAAAACGGACAAGAACTGAAGGAGTTACTCAGGTAATACTGGAAGGGTAGTCCAGAGCCTCCCGGGTAGTCCTGGGGTGGCCCAGAAGATGTTGAAGCATCTCTGGGCAGGTGAATCGCACATAGGCACAACTCGTGCCCAATCGCTGTAAGACTATTGGGGTTGTTTGAGAACTCTAAGAGCATGATTCTTATCATGGTAGGGGTGCTTTCGGGGAGTTGACTGTGGGTAGCACCCACCAGGCCAATCACCAAGGTACCCCACTGGGGGAGCTGAGTAGACTTTCCTATCAGGTAAAGACTTGACTAGAATGAAGTAGAAGGTTCAGCTCGATCGTGAGAGCTATGTCTACTAAAGGCTTGCATAGATGAAATGCATATGGGTATGAGAGTTCGTCAATGGTGTATCTCCTCAGTTGCATGATAGTTCACCACTAGCATGTCAACGATATGAAGAGTTTTTCTCCTGCAGTCGCATTAGAGATGCGGCACTGAAACACTTGATGTCGGAAGGAGATTTAGCCAGAGCGGACCAACATCTATACAGAAATAATGTCCTGGGTGGTATGTGATGGTCAGCCCGGAGGAGACAGGTGTGCTCATGATTAAGTTAGAGTAGTGATAGGAGGGAACTGGCAGTATATGATATTCTACTTAAACTATATGCGAGTCCCTCTCTACTCTGGCAATCAACTACCTCTCGAGAAACTTACTGAGTGAAGCTGCGGCTTAATGATATTAAGTTTTACTGTTTTGATTCTTCTTTACTCTACTGTTGATTATCACTTTTGATCTTTGAGTCACTTTAGTGCGGTCACGAACTTGGGATCCATCTTCCCTTAGGGTGGCCCCATTACAAACATACAGATGGTGTCAGGGGTAATTCACCACACTTCAGAAGGCATCCTGAGGAGGTCCAGACATGAAGTAGTAGCATCAAAATGAGACATCACAGTCAAGGTAAAATCTGGACACATCATGTATGCAGGCAGGGATAAAGATAAGAGGAGTATCATGTAGAAAGAATCTGGATGGAAAAGCATGATGATAGGCAGTGCCAGCATGCACATTGTGAGTATTATGGAATCCTGATGCATGCAGGCAAGGATGTGATGTCAGGGTAGAAGATGCCAGAATTAGGCATTACCACAATGTAAGAGCTTAGGATCAAGTAGTGTTTAGACCCAATAGGCTAGGATCAGATGGTGTTAGGATGCAACACCCGAGAATCAGATGTTGTTGAGATGCAACACCCAAGGATCAGATATTGTTAGGATGCAAGAGCACAGAATCAGATATTGTCAGCGTGTACTGGCATAGGGGTCCATGTCCAGATACCATCAGGACATACCAGGCACATAACTTGATGTCAGGATGCAACCTTAGTTTGACAGCACATCCTGGTTAACAGTTATGCTTATGGGCACCATGTGCATCAGATGCACAGGACACGCTGGGCAGAAGATAATATTTTTGCTGATGTACCTTAAAGCACTGGGTTCCATGTAGGTTTATTTTTAGAATAAAGATACCCTTACAACCTATCAGTTTCATACTATTGAGAACTATCAGGAGGTAATACCAGGTTCCATTCTACTTCAAGGAAAAGAACTCTGCTCTCATAACATCTTTCCAATTTGCACAACAATATTGATTAAGAGCTTCCTAGTAGCTAAGTGGGTCACTTTCATCCTGGTCACTAACCTCTAAACTAGGTATAAGAGAGTGCACTTGCATCAAATAACCAAGGCAGTACACCCATCTTAATATTGGTGCTTGGTTTTTCCCTAACCTCTTCAAACTCTCATGCATAAACTGTCCATACAGTATAAATGGGGCTGCAGTACTGGCTTGTCTCATACTACTTCTAGTAGTAACAGACAGATCCCAATATATAGAAAGAGTTGGGATATTGTACTCCTCATCAGGAGTTGTGATCATCTCAGAATTTACAGGTGCAGAATTCACTGGATCTGACTGCAATAGTGGATATTTGACATCACTCTGACCTGCTGATAGACTGCTATAAACTAGATCAGTTATAACTACATCTAAAATATCAGACTCCAAATCATCCTCTTCAAGAGGTATATTGTTAAGAATGTAGGACTTGAGCACCTCCAAATCAGTATGGTTAACTACTTGGTCTCTGGTAACTTCTGTTTTATCAAACTGGACATTTGATGCCTAAACTATCTGCTTTTCTTCAGGATCCCACAAATGCTATATCTTAGATATTTGGTACACATAACTGATAAACCTACATTTCTTTGCCTGGTCAGAGAATTTGCCTCAATGTTGAACATCTGAAATTAGCTTGTATACAATACAGCTAAAGTAACAGAGGTGCACAAGTTGTGGTTTTGTGTTATAAAGCTTCTCATGCAGAGTCAAACTACTTACTAAATAGAAAGGCAAACAGGAATGTAGGTAAACTGTAGTGTTTATTGCTTTAGTCCAAAATTCCTCTCTAAGTTCAAGTTAGGAATCAAGTAACATAGCCCTCACTTTGGTTACAACTATTTATATTATTCTTTCACTAACCTCTTTCTTATCTTGTATATACAGGGATGATAGCTCAAAGGAAATACCTGACACCCTTAGAATTTCCCAAAACAGACTGTTGTTATTCTCATCCCTTCAATTATCATAATAGAATCTAGTAATTGAATACTCTAGAAATTGATTTTCCATGACTACCATGAACTCCTAGAAGACTAAAACTACATTGATGGCATTCTTAGGGTAGAGAAAATTAACCCAGATAGAACAAGAGTAATAATCAATATAGAATGTAAAATATCATAAACATGGTATGGGTTACTATTTTATCTTTTTCTGATGTTTCACTTTGACCCATATCTCACACAATTTAGGTGACTTGTCAGTCCCAATATATGCTGTGTGCAGAATGAGGGTCTTTAGCAATTGATAGTTGAGGTGAGCCAATTATTGATACCAGAGCTTGATAGATGGCAGAGTAGCAGTATTGACTACAATTGGCATAATTCTTAAATGATAAACTCCATCATTTACTAATGCAAGAACAGTTTTGCTAATGAAACAAGTTGAGTCCCTAAAGGTGACAGGAAATTCCCTTGATAGTTAGCTAATAGATAATAACAAGGTCTGAAGCTTTGGTGTGAATAAGGCTTCAATCATTATCATTTGAGTTAATAAGGCCAAGTAAATCATACCAGCTCTACTGGCTGGAATTATGAAATCATCTTCTAAGTATACCATTACAGGGTTGGAGGGTAGTTTCAGCATGAAAAAGTACTCCTGATCCTAGCAGAGATAATGACTTGCTCTGGAATCAATAATCCAGTCCTGTCTACTAGAGTCATGAGTCAACTGGATTGTAATTGTACAAATAGAGATAAATGAGACATTCACTATCTCATCATCTCTTGTCCTTATTGTATTATTGCTTCTATCCTGATGTTCTCTCGTTCCTCCTTCTGACTTCCTCTTGAGGAAGCATGTATCCTGTCTATGCCCCAGCTTCAGGTAGCACTAACGTGTCCTACTGCTTGAGCTATACCATCAACTATCATACTGCTTTCCTCCTCTTTCACTTTCATATTGCTTACCTCCTCTTCTACAAAAGTAACCTCAGTAACCCTGATACATAGTTTGAGTGGTCAAGGCATCAGCAGAAGTCATTGTACCACCTGTATTAGTATTGGATCCAACTTCAGCCTTGCAGACTTGTCTAGTGTTGTTCCACTCAACCAGGTTTGATATAATATAGTTGGTTGTCTGATGTTCCAGTAATTTATAGATGATATTGTCAATGATAGAACTGTAGTCACAGGTAAGAGTTATCATTAGATAGGATGTGAACATTTCATCAGATATTATGTGTTCCAAGCCAGCTAATATATTTTTACACTTTATAAGCTGTACTATATAGTCCTCTAAACTATCTCTGAGAGTCAAACAATGTTGGTTAAATTGATGGTATATTACAGTATATCCAGAGAGAGTGTTTGTAGTATCGAGTTTGGTCTTAAGTTTATTCTACATCACATAGGAGTTACACATTATATTAATATACACTTTGGTCAGCATACTACAGGTAGCATAGATCATTGCAGTAGCTTTCTTGGCTTATTTGTTGAAGTTCACAGGATCTGCAGCTCATCCAGCTTGCATAACCTCATTGCTGAGAACAATTTCCAAAGCTCCTTCAGTATTTAGAAAGAACTCTATGTTGTGCCACTATTGGTGGTAGATTTAGTACACAAGCTCTGTAGTTTTGCTGTATTTATATTGTGCATTGATAAAATTAACCATGATTCAATGATTGGTGACAATACACTTCTCCTTGTCACCCTACACTTTCAACTCTACCTAAAAAAATTACTATAAGTCAACCACAAAGAAACCATTCTACTCAATTTTTTTTTTCAATGAACTATACCTCCTATTCTTCGCAGTTATGGTAAAAAGCCTATTCCCTCCACACACCTCTCTGAGTTTACTATAAGGAGAATTCTTGGGTTACAGGAGCCTCAGATAAAATACCAGCAAATTTTCCACTACCTTAATATCCCCTACACCACTGTCAGAAATACAATTGTAAAGTGATATCAAGAGGGCAAGGAGAATGAGGGTAGAGAAAGATATCCTAAAACTACCAAGTCACACAATAATGCTATAGTGGAGGAAACTCTTAAAAATTACCATACTACCAATTCTGAGATTTCTGAATAAGTTGATCATAATATTTCTAGTAGAACAGTGAGGTGAAGACTTGAGAAAAAGTATCTTAAAAAGTGAATGGTACAAGAGAGAGTTCATTTGCATGAGGATCCAGCTCAAGAGAGATTGCAATAGGTATTAGCTTATAGATATTGGATAAAGGAGATGTGGAGAGGAAAGACAATATGGAGGGATGAGGTGGCTGTAGAAAGGGGAGGAGGAAAGAGGAGAAAATAGGTATTTAAATACCCAAATAAGAAGTAGAATAAGTATTATGTTGAACCTAATGCTAGGAGAGGAGAGAGAGGGATTAACCAGATTATGACTGGTTGTTTTTATAGTCAAACTCATTGTCTTTTTTTGCCTGTTTTTTCTGATCCTTCTTCTACTAGGGGTGGAGTTACTTGAAAGTTAATTATTGATGTTTATGATTATTATAACTTTCTAGAGATATGGGAAGATATCAGAGAAAAGGTCAGAAATGAAGGGGTATTTTTTATCATTGATAATGCTAAGTCTGAGACTCCTTTGCCCTTCAGGAGATGGCTTAGAGGTCAGGGAATTACACTGATGGAAATTCCTACCTATTCACTAGATCTCAATCCAATTGAAAATATTTAGTCTCTGGTGAAAGGTAAGCTTCATAAGTACTATTCTGAGCTGTATCTTATGAAGAGTGATGTTAATGTAGTCAAGTAAGTCATAGTGGAAGCCATTACTCATTGTTGGGAACTTCTTGACCCAAAGGTTTTTGATACTTTGGTGAGATCAATGGTAGGTAGAATAGAGGCAATCATTAAGGCTAATGGATGGTATACCAAATATTAATTTCTACTATCTATTTAGGCCCTGTTTGGCAAACCACTTTTATGACATAAAAGTAACTTTTATAACATTTTTTTGTGTATAAAAAAGTTTTTTTATTGGGGGGGGGTGTTTGGCAAGACCAAAAGAAAATACCATATTTTTTCTTATTCTTCTTGTATTTTTATGCCATATTTCTACCATAATTTTTTTTGAGTACAAGCACAGAGGGTTAGACTAATGAGATAAAAAAATAGAAAATTTTTATAAGGTTCATTCTCTTTTAATATGAACATGAAACACTCAATAGAAGGTAAGACTTTTATTTTTTTTATTTTTTGTGAGCTTAATTCTTACAAATAATATAGAGTATGTTAAAAGTATAAGGGCAACCTGAATTTTTTCACAACTATAGTATCATACTATGAATTAAATACTAAATTATTAGGTCTTACAATCAGAGTTATCAAATAAAACAGTATCATGTTCATATTTACTCCTTGGCATTGATGCCTTGCCTAATGCTCATATTTTCAGAAATATGCCATTTTCTATATACAACATATATATTATTTGCAGCTTTTATGCCATGAAAAATATGATGGACTTGCTGAATAGGGCCTTATATTTTTTTTAAGTTTTTATTTTATTTTCATGATAGTAGGTTGGTGGGTGAGGGTAGTTGTCATCACTGAAGATTTTCCTCTATTGAATTGCAGTTAATTTTATCAATGCACAATATTCATAGGTAATGCTATCAAGAACCAATGAGGAAGGATTATTCATAGTTACAGTATTGAGAAGGATAGTCATTGTTTCAGCAGCCTAGTTCATGAAAATAGTAGTTACTCATACTAAGGTTATGGCTTGCAACTATAACTCCAGATGCTTACAAGCTCACAACCTATAGTACTCTAAAGTGTACTTGTGAGCTCAATATAACTTTGCAACTTGACATAACTTGTGGCTCAATACAACTTTTTATAGCTTAACATTGCAGCTCAATATAACTTTGTGGCATGCCATGACTTGAGATTCAATATAATCTTGTAAATTAATATAATTTTGTGGCTAAATATATTATTTAAAGTTTAGAGAATATAGTATTCTATATAGTGTTCATTACAGGACCTCCAGGGCCCTGAAATCTATGGTCCCCCAGCCTCATTCCCTATCCTGCCCCACTCACCAGCCCAGGGCAGGTTATTCTTTATATCATACCCTACCCCTTCCCCCTCTCAGGCCCCCATCAAATATGTATGGCAAGAAATAGGGGCCTGTTCAGGGAATGAGTATAGTTAGGCCTCATGTAGGGTTAGGGGCAGGAATGACTCAGGAAATATACCTCCAGGCTAAAGTGATGGTAGGGTCAGCAAGTGAAAACCTGCTACTTCCTATCCTGTAATAAACACTAATTCTATATTATATTAATTTCTGCAATCTTGCTTGTTGCTTCATTCCTATTGTTATCAACCTAGATATTTTCTTTTTATATACTTGAATAGTACACCTGACTTTAACCTAAAAATTTCTATTTAACTACAAAATTACATTACTTTACAAGGTTACATTGAGCCTCAAGTTATGTCAAGCCATAAAGTAATATTGAGCCACCATGTTAAGCTACAAAAAGTTATATTGAGCTGCAAAGTTATATTGAACTTGCCAGTACTCTTTAGTGTGCCCCAGGTTGTTGGCTTGTGAGCATCTAAGGGTTGTGGCTGCAAGCCACAACCTTAGTACAAGTAGGTAGTTTAAGAAATAGTAGGCAGTAAGATCTTAGTGCAGGTTGTTTCAATAGGTTTATATAATCAGTTAGAGCTTAGGTGCTAATCCAGACTCATAACCTAAAGTAAAAAGCAAATAAAAGTTTGATAAAATAAATAAATAATGTAGAAGATCATGAGTGGTAAGAAGATAAGTAAGTATGTCTATAATAGAAGATAGACTGAATTTCTTATTATTATCATAAGTATTACTGGTAGATACCTCTACTTTATATTAAGTATTTCCAGCCTCATGAATATCTGTTCCACTCAATATCCTCACACTAACCTTCTCACAACATTCCATTCCATCCACTTCATCCATTCCATTCTCTTCAGTCCATTCCATTCTCTTCAGTCTATTCCCTACCACTCCATTTCATCCTGTCCATTTGTCCAAGCCATTCTACCTGAATTCCAATCTATACTAGTATATTCCATTCTAAGGGTTATCCAGAAGCATACTAACTATTCCTTATAATAGTCACTATGATGAGATGATGAGTGATAGACTATGTACATCAAAAGTCAAGTTACTAGCATGTTTGTCTTATATATGTAGCAGGCTTCCCCTCTATCTAGTTGTCAATCAAGTCCCACACCTACAATAGTGACCATTCTCAACTGATACTATACTAGATATAGAAAGCTCACCCAACAGTGAACCCTAGTAGGAAGTGAGTGAGAGGTTGTGATTGATGGTAAATACAGATTTGAGGTACTAATTAGGGTTGTAAAAGCTTGGTTGAGACTGAGCCCTGTGAGAGTAGTATTAGGGTCCTGGAACACATAAGTATATGTATAGTATATCATCCTTTCTCCTCCCTCTTCCATCCTTCCGATTCCCTTTCATCTATTAGTTATCAGACCTATCCTTCTTTTTTCTTTACCTTATTACACTGGCAGTGTCAACTTTATATACTAAGGGCATACTAGTTATATCATCAGCATGTGGTGTGGTAGTCACTATGTGGGTCCAGCAGAGCTGAGAGCGATTCTGATTCAGGGTAAACTAGTGGTCCTATGTTCTCCTTCATTGCAGCAGGGTATCAAGATTATCATAATAACAGTTATACATATGCAGTGAGATCACCCAAAAAGCTACTTGCACCTAAAACTACCACTCCTCCAAAATCTGCAAAGCTCTACATGGCACTTATCAATCTTTAAAACAGCTCCATCATACCACAGGTTCTTCAACAAATACCAATCTATAGCCACTGCTCTACTAGAGCCAACCAGCTAGTATTATAGAATTGCCTCCATTTATCAGAAATGTTGGACCAAAGCAGATATTAGAGCTGCAGGCTGAAAATAAAGGCAACTTGCAATTAAGAAAGATTTCTGAAAGTGCTCTTGAGCATTAGAAAGGCCAAAACTGAAGTTATCAAGAGTGACAAAATTTGCTGAGTACAATTTCCTTACTCAAAATTGTCTAATCAAATGCATACCCACCCCAACACATGACTCACTTCAAATCTATTTTATCCAAAATGGTTTGTATTCCCTCACCGAAAGATTTGGTTCATCATTGGCCATGATGGTGGTTAGTGTTATCTCTAGGACAAGTAGGTTACAAAACAAATTCTTGATTCAACCTGATTTAACTAACTGTTTCTAGCATTCTTTATTTTCACAGGAGATTAGAGTGGCTCTTCAAAAAAACTTTGCAATGCCTATATCAAGTTACCTAATAGAAAGTTTCCAACAGTCATGTGTGTGAGGCTGGATGGGCTAAGGCCCATGAAGAATTGATGCAGGATGTACGATTATGGCTTCTTCACACAAATGGGTAGACATGCATCACTATTGTTCTTTCCTTCATGGAAAACAATCCTGGGATCTGAATAGTAGCTGTGAATCAAGAGGTGGAACTAAAGGTTAACACAGAAGGGAGTACCAATGACAAATAAACTATTCTCAACAGTATCAATGAGACAACTGATCTTAATAATTTGGCAGAAAGCTTATTCAACCTCAATCAACAAGCTAAGTTAAGGTAGTCATTGGTCAGAAACTTGAAAGCCAGCCTCCATGTTTATAAAGCATGCAGGAGGGTGGGGATATTGTAGAATCCTTTACTACTATTTTGCTTCCATAGCCTCCAACAGATGACTTGGGACCAATGGAATTTAGCATCACAAGGCAGGATCTTTTAAGAAACAATGTCTCTAAGGGACACAATCCAGCTGATAAAATTATATTTGGTTTAGCAGATCTACAAGAATTTGTGTAATGTTTGATTCCAGATATGGAGTATCTAAGGTTGACACTTTGACAAGCCACCACTTCTTGATACAGTAGGGAATATCTGCTCAGTCACTCTTGATATTACTAGGTCAAGCTACAGATATCTCAAACAAGTACTGATTGTAGTAGAATGATATAGCTGTTCACAGGACCACCTAATACTAATCAGAGCCTTCTTCTCACTCTTTGAGATATAGGTTAGATGCACATAGGACTATAGTATGTGAATCAAGCAGTAGCTTCTTTGTATAAATGATTGCACAAGGAAACTAAATAACATAAAAATCTAAGGCTTTATATATCCATCGCCAGCCTCCTAATTATTCAAATACATATGTAATCCAAACATTTCCCAGCCATCTCTCAACCTCTCAGATTCTGTCCTGAAAATACTATTAATAGGATAGCTGGTACAATCAACAAATAATGTAATCAAACTTTAAGGAAATCCTCCTGCCTTCTGCCATTAATCCAGTCACTATAACAATGCAATCATATAATGTAATTATATAATAAATAAAACCATATAACAAAGGAAACCTATTCTTCCACTTCTTCCAAGATGTAGAAAAGTCATTGAGACTAGTAGAGCTGTAGCTGCATATATTTATGTATCATCTGGTTGTGCTCTTGGGTGATCTTAGTTGAGATACAATTTATCTCAGCTTCACATAGATGTAGGTAAGGAGTATGGCTACTAGTGAGAACACTAGCATTTGATATGTAAAAATCATGATCTGTGACAGACATGCCAGGCAAAGAAGCTCTTAAAGTCTACTGTTGGGTTGAATGACCAAGAAACATTTGCGCAAACAAAATGCCGACACCTGGATCTGATTGGTATGTAGAAATCATAGCAGGGCTGGGCATAGGGAGGAGGACAAAATGGCATTGCTGTGTCATTACTGTGTCATGGCTGTGTCATTGCTGTGTCATTGGTTTCTTTTTTCTGTTTTCATTACTCTGAATTCTTTGATTCAACATATGTACAATGATTTCCTTTTCCACTGAAAATGGATATATTGATAGCCTTCTGGCTATTAATCACATAAAGCAATTTAAACCAAATCCTCCCACTTTTTCGGTTGAGTTCCGTTTTTGTTTAGAAGGTAGCAGGAGGGAGAGGTCATTTGCGATAGAATAAGAGAACCATTCATTCAGTTTCGCAGCAACAACATCCACAGCAGAGTAATAAATGGCATATCCTGGTTGCTAGGTAACTGTCAGATTTCCTTTTGGAAATTTCCTCGAGTGCACAACAAGCATTTAAACAGCCGGGTGTAGCAGCAGTGGCAGCTCCTGTAGAAAGCTCAGCTACCTGGTTTGAAGGGCAATATTCCAATTAATTCCTGCAAACTCTCCTGTATAGCATAAAGCAAAAAGAAACAATGATCAAACACACCTTTAATCTAGGAGCCTTGACGGCCAGCCTCTTCCACTGCATAATGCTCAAGGAGTCCTACACCAATCCTAGTTGTCCCCCGCCAGTGTTGTCACCCGCCAGCATCATCCCTGGCGTCATCCCCACCACCTGTTGGGCTAGGGGGCGGTTCCTCCTCTCATTTTGTTCATGTCGATATGAACTTTGTTAGTGAGGTCTGCTGCAGATCCTGACAGCACGATAGGGGTGTCACCTCCGCCACCTCCACCACCACCTCCGGAATCACCATTAGTGTTGCCCGGCATGAAGTTGGAGGTTTGTATCGTGATGTCGCAGTGTGACATGGTGGCCAAATCGCTTGCATAGGTTTGGGAGGTTCCGACCAGAATGTTGACAGACATAGTAAGGTTGAGCTGCCCTAATCATCGAGTCTATCAAGCAGCCTCTATCAGGGTGACGGCACTTGCTATGTTGGTGCAGGAAGTTACATAATCTCTTAGAGGATGGCCTTGTTACCCGGATAGAAGATGCGTAGCGGTCCTAGAGCCTCCATATAACTGTTGAAAAACGACGAAAAGTTCTCAGAAATAAATAAATAACGTTCGGAACGGAAAGTTTGCAAGAAAAGCGCAAGTTGCGCAAGCGATCAAAGAGTACCTCAATTCCTTGTTGTTCCCCTTCAAGATACCGGGTAGCCAGCTACCTTTTATACAAGTGCTTCTGATCTCATAAATATCCTTCCATCCCAAACCGACACATTCGGCCCGATCTACTATGACCGTCTCATCCTATTCCGTTCGGTCCATTTCACCACTTTCGGTCCGTCCCGTTCGTTCCACTTCTCTTCCTTCCTTATCAGGAAGCTATACGATCATGCCCTACAGCATACTTACAACAATAACTTAGACTAAGAATCCGAGTGAGAATAAATGACTGCCACAATCTCCGATATTTTCTCTATTATTAAATTTTACAATTGTATCATACTGTCTTCCATGAAAACCGTGTGCTGCCTGGATCGTCTGGTAAGGCTGTTGCCCCATACCTGTATGCACAACCCAACCTACCCGTGGCCAATAGGCGATGGTAGATTTAATGGCTTGATAGGGTACTCTTCTGTTACTGTCGGTTCACTATTGGCACGTGAGTCGGACAACAGATGTAACATCACAATTTCATATTAATTTATTGTGATCGATCCTAATAATACTAAAAAAACCCTCCCTCCCGCCCCCTTGTGGGTCTATTCTATGCTAGCCTGAGTTAAATTAGCATAACCAATTGGAACAGATGATAATCAATGTATTTACTTACCTTAATCGCAATCTTCACCCTCCCTTCTCACACGTGCGTAGTACTTATCTAATCTCTCCCTCGCAGTCTCTGATTTTTTTCGGGTCGCCAATGGCAATGATAGCAGCATCCAACGCAACCTTTGTGTTTGGTTGATTTTTTTGAGAAGTTCCATGCTGGTATTTTCCATCTTTTGGCTGAGGTTCTCGGTTTTCTGACAGAGGTTCGCGGTTCCCTGACCAAGGTTATCGGTCTTCTGACTAAGATTCTCAGTTTTCCGACCGAGTTTCTTGATCTTCTTGTTGGTCTCATTATCTGATCGATTTAGAAGATCCATGGCAAATAGAAAACCGCCGCAAACCACAGTTGCTGCTGGTGCCAAAATATCACGTGAGGCTACTAGACCAAACCGCTTTGTCAACCGAAGATCAAAGCAGTGTTCCCAACAGTCCCAGGCGTCCCGGGCGGGGTGGGTAAGGATGGCAGGGCATAGCGTCCGTCTTTCGTAAAGACGGCCGTCCTGCGGGTTGACGCCCGGGCCCTGCAGTCTTATGGCAAATGGCATCTTCCGGCCGTCATCTGCAGGGTCCGGCCGTCATTTGCAGGGCCCGGCCGTCATTCGCAGGGCCCGGCCGTCATCTGCAGGGCCCGGCCGTCATCTGCAGGCTTCGGGCGTCATCTGTAGGGCCCTATAGGTATTTCATAAACTACAGAATAATGGATGGTCGTCCCACAGTGTAAGTGGTTATCTCGTAGCAGGGACGCATTTAATACAATATTTTCATACGGTCTCGGACAGGGGAATAAATAGGCTTGGATTTTTCAAGAGAACAGGAAAGCAATCCCATGCACAATAAAGATCCCATTCCGAACGCTCAATTTTCTATTACTTTGGTTAGGGGATGAGGTTATAGAGGCAATTGAATGTATGAAATCATGGCGTAAGGCTGGCTTAATTTCGGAGAAGCGGGTTATGGATGTAGAGATAATGCTGAAGGATTTAGAGGACAGAGCAGTAAAGTTGGCTCTGGGAAGGAGCATAGGTTCCGGTTGCTCTGAACCAGGTTCCGATGTGAGTGCACAGATTGGTTAGTTTCAGTACGTGTGGATGGGGGGATTTGCTACATGTACCAAGAGGGAGTTACTATGTTATTAGTATCAGAATATAAATGTTTGGTTTCGTTATGACTACAGACTTACTGTACCCAAAATAGATCATGCATGTGAGACACCTATAGGGCCCGGCCGTCCGTCCCGGGCGAAGGTTAGGACGGACTACAGGACGGGCGTCCGTCCAGGGCAGAGTCCCAGAAACCGGCGTCCGTCCCGTCCAAGGCAAAAGACGGACGGACTGGACGCTTAGGAACACTGGATCAAAGGAGGATTAGATAGGGGGTATACTTATGGTTGGGAAGCACGTTCGCGGTTCCAGAAACTTTACTATCGGTGATGAAGGAGTTTGCGGAAAATAAAGGTACCGTAAAAATTGGAATGATTAGACCTCACGCTAGGATGTTGGAGTTGCCGCTCCTACTGTAGTAAGGCTGGTCATATTTTTCTTTTTATTTGTCTCAGTTGAGGACTGAAAGAGAGTTTTTCGCTGTGTTTTTCTCCCCTTAAACCGAAGAAGGGAATTCTAGACGTCAAGCGCGAGGTCCAATTATTCCAGTTTTTATGGTAGCGGAAGAAATACGACTAAAGTGCGGCTCATCCCCCTTAAATACAGGTAGTAAGTAATGCACCTCACGTGGCGTACACATAATCAGGTAACTACTTCAAGTCCTCCTTTGAACCATCCATCTTACGATAAAGTCTTGCAAACTGGTTGGCCAGTCGGGTGGAAACCAAAACCAAAACATCTGTCTCCAAGAGAAATAAAAAAGAGAAAAAGTGTCAGACCTTACTAGGTGACGCAACTTCAATGTCCTGCACATGGTCCCTTTATTCGAGGTTTTATGGTAGGGTGCTTGTGTCGGACTTTCATGTTCCTGTTAAGGCTTAAGGTGGTAGTTGGATGGATGTTTGTCATGTGGTTGTGCATCAGCAGGTCTCATGTAATTCTTGATTTTTTTTGAGATTTTTGACAATATTTTCGCATTCTTGGAGGAATAAAAGGACTGAGGGAACTGTGTGCTTGAGTAAATCTTTTGTCGTTCGTTGTAATGTGAATGCTTGCAATGATATGTTTTTGACAAGAATGGTATTATAAAGGTACAGTACCCCTCTGTTTTCCATGGTATTTGAAAGGTTTTCTCACTGAGGACAGGGTTACGTTGTCACTCTGACATCCGTTGCTCTTGATGCTCTCCTCCGGAGAGAGGAAGGGTAATGATAGGGTAACTGAGCACAGGGGATTGAATACTTAACAAGGCCTTTCCCCTTTCCCTTCCAAATATCCGAACCACAAACAACTCACATCCTCTCTCCGTCACAACTCACACCCTCCCTTCATCACAACTCACACCCTCTCATCATCATACACCAAATATATCATGCTACGCGCGATAGGTTTGTTCCATAATTCCCACTGTCTAGAAATAACCGCTGTTACTAACTCCTCCTGATAATACTTTTCAGTCTCTAGTCCCAAGGGTAGGGAAGTAGTTATGATCGGTGTGGCAAGTTTCATCAGTTGTTGGTACGTGAGTGCCAACACGAAATGAATGTGTCTTGCGGCAGAGGAACGCCGTAACCAAGATAGAGAGCTGCGGCAGATGCAAGCCGCAAGGAATGACATCCACGCCGAGTACCACACCATGGCTGGTACCACAAAAGTGATCCCTTCACAGGACAAATATGTCTAGCCACCGTGCAAATATCCGCAAGACCCGCGTGCCGTCCAGATTTCTCGCCACTGTCAGGTTGCAAGTTATGGTGGTTCTGGTGGTTGTGGGCTCGGAGTTTTTGCTTTTTCATTCTTTTTATATTCTTGTTTCGCAATGGTAGCATTTGGCACACTGGGGTTCATGGTTTGCAATAGGAAGTTTTTGCTGCGACTACCACGAATTAAGATCAGTTCTCCAATGTAACTGTTATGGTTTCGTTGACAATTTTGTTTATCAACAGTTGTGATAGCTTGCTGCAGCGTGATCCGAAAGCCTTTCAGCCCAAATCCCAGAAATAGAGCCCTAACTCGGACCTACGGTACATGTTTTTGATGCCAGTGAATCAGAATTGTAGGATCAACAAGAGAGTAGGAGCCAATGTGTGGTTGGTGGCCTACAGTAGGTATTATAAATTTGCTGCACGACGCAGGGAGGTTTGCCCTCCGCATGTATGTATCGGTACTTGGGTATGATATAAGAGTAAGTCAGGCACTGCTATTAGGAAGGTTCTGCACCAGGATGTGCACCATGTTTCAACAGCAACAGGGTGGCAAAAGTGGCTGGTGATGGTGTGTTCTTTAATACACGCCAACCTTTGCATCATATACTCGAGTACGGTACTGTTTCCTCTCTCCGGGAGGGTAGGCGATTTGCTTGGCTAGAGGGTAGGCACGAAGCTCGGTCACTTTTCTCTTCTTCCACAAAGTACCTCGAAGCAAACTAAGACAAGACATAGAAATTTTAATTCCCTTAGTCTAGGGATACTTCTCCATCTCAAACTATTTTCGTAAAATTCCGATGTAAAAATAAAAGAAAAGAAAAAAACCTGTCAACCTCTCAATTCCTCTACAGTTGTGGGTCTGTCGCGGGTTCCGATGTCTTTCCGTCCTCAGCTATTTCTTTCTTGCCCTCGGATCCTGTTCTCTTGTCGGCGTCCGAGTGATGGTTGGTTTGGGTTTTTTGGTCGACAACCGCCACAGGAAACCCCCAAGTGCCCCACAGGACTGCCCAAGTCACGTGCCCTAACCCTGAAAACAAACTAGCCAGGAAACAAAAGTCACGACCATTAAGCCCTAACTACAACATGGGGTTTACCACCCAACTCTAGTGTTCCATAAGTTCTCCTCCACAGTACCGTAAAAACTCTTGAAATCTACCATTTCTGTCAGCTCTAGTAATATTGCTCTTATTGAAAACAAGAAATCATAACTACAAGAGTAGAAGGGTCTTCAAAACGACGACAATCACAACAATTACTTGAAGGCTCTTGGCAGAAGTATTTGCCTAGATATGCGGGATCATTCAAAAACATGTAGGGAGCTAAGAGAAGGGAAATAGATATCAGGCAAACATGCAGAATATTGGCCATGCAAAGAGCGGTTGTACGAATAGTGGATCTATGTGGGCTGCGGTTGTGCTGCTTATAGAGAAAAAACGTGGGGAGTTGTTTCTGCGTGTTAGGGTCAGGGTTGTCCTTTAACCTGCAGGGTAATGATAACCGTAAGCGGATAAGGGGTGAGCAGCCATAAAGGGCCAACGTCCAACAGGTCGTGTTACACATTTCCTGAAAGTGGAGTGGGAAATTCATGATGAAGGTTTCCATTGATAATGGGGAAATAAAAATAATTAGAGAAAGTGAGGAAAGCAACCCGACCCACAACATCCGCATCCCTCCCATCCACCCTCCCAGCACTCCCTCACCCACCCCACGGCATCCTTACCCCTCCGCCCCCGACCCCTACAGGCCTTTGGGAGCAGTTGGTGGCTCCCTCACGGGAGCCACCTTCCCCCGCTCCACCTGCTGCCGGAGCAGCTCCACCTCGAGGGCCACCTTCACTAACCCAAGTTGATCATTCGCCCTTTGCCCCTCCACCTGCTGCCGGAGCAGCTGCACCTCGAGGGCCCCCTTCACTGACCCAAGTTGATTATTTGCCCTTTGCCCCTCCGCCTGCTGCTCCGCAAGGCGCCTCGTTTCCCTCCGGTTAAGATAGGAATCGGTGAACTGCATCGCCTGCGCTCTGCACGGACCCACAGCCAGTGATCCCAAGCGGCCAGTCCGTCCGGCTTTGGATACGGCCGGACTGACCCAGGCTTTTTCCGGGATGGCCGGGCCGGACTGTGGGAAAGCGGCTTTTCAAAACTAAAGCCGGGTCCGGCCTGGGTCGCGTGATTCCATATCCGCTGGATATCCATGGATGGCCTGGGTATCTGTGGGTTATGCAGTCGAATTAAAAATAAGTGGTATGCGAGGAGCTTAGCCTGGGAATCTGCGGGTTTTACCTGGGCATCTGGTGGTTTAGCCTGGGCATCTGGCAGCTTCGGCCCGGGTTGCCGAACCTCTCGGCCTGGCGGTCGCCTGGGCGCCGCCAGGCTTTGGCGGCCGGAAATAATTTAAGCCGGACTGGCCCAGGCTCTTCAGAATCATGGCCGGACTAGCCGCTTGGGATCACTGCCCACAGCCATAGTAAGCGGACCTGCGTGCTTAGCAAGAAAAGCTGAGTAAACGATTAGAACCAACTTGGTAACCTTAGCACTACAGGACCCTAATAAAGCCTTCAACCTACAAAAAAGTGTTGCCGCCATTAGGGGTGTCGTAGCGAGTGCTAGAAACTTAGAACATCAGAGCTGGGTAAGTGGTAGGTGGTGTCAGAAAATCACCGAATCAGAACTGGGGGAGTAGTAGGTAGTGTCACAGAATCGGAGAATCAGAGCTCGGTCCTGGGTAGTGAGAAAACAAAAAAACGTCCCTTCCGTTTCAGAGCACCAAAGAGAAACGAAAAAAGCGACGAAGGGAAACACTCGCCAGGTAGACGAGTAGAAGGGAAGAAGTTCACTTCTCCAACGAAAAGGCCGTAGAAAAGGGGAACCGTAAATAAAAGGGAGAACAAACACTACCAGAAGGGGCAATCACCGCACGCACAACTAGGGGTCAATTTATTCGTCCGAAGGGAAAATATAATTCCGTCACTGGAATTGCTATCAAAAGAAAAACAAAAAGAAATTCGTAAAAGAGAAAAATAAAATCGCGTTCCCCTATCTCGATGTCCGCTCTCCTCTGCTCCGTCCGTTGTTTCTCTGCTTCGTCCCTTGTTGTTGTTTCCTAATGCTCGCCCAGCCTAAGTAACAATTTTTCCTTGCCAAGACATCAACCCAAGTTAACTAGCAAACAAAACAATCCCTCTTATTGACTAGATATCCAAACCCTAACCCTCACGATAACTAGCTAATCCGATGAAAATAAAATACAACTTCTAGCTAAAACACCCCAGACCATTTTCTTTCCCCACAGTAGGCAGTGTCAGGTTGTTAGAGAATCAGAGCTCGCTGGCTGGTACTAGGTAGTATCAGGCGACAAGGAGGTTTACAAGCGATGGAGAGTCCAGGGGTTTGAGTACTACCACTCCTCCACACCTTTCCCTTATCATTACGTGTCCATTGACATGACCAACGACTCGCGGAATAGGAGTGTCAGTGACGATGGAATCCTGTTCTAGACTCCAGCAAGATGTGTAATCTCCACACTGCCCAAACGCCTTTGCTTGCTGTTGACATAGCTGACAATTGCAAGAATAAAGGGGCCCGTTAAAAAAATACCATTCGCCCGTTCATCGGGCGGTAGAGGATAATACTACAACTTTGAAATATTGGGACGATCAAGTTCCCCGAGAACATTTGCATTGCCAGTGCCGTAGGGCACAAAGTACCGGTACTGGTACTTCGCACTGAAGAACCACTAATTCAAAGTGACGGATGAGATTTTGGCATATAGGTGTGGGGGTACCGGTGGCAAAGAGACAGTTGCTCAACGCGGGGGTAATCGATCAAGGTCCTTAGAATCAATCATCATTGGAGAAACCGGTTTGCTAGAGCCATGTCTCCCGACAACAATTGTTGTCAGACTACCAACCACATCCCAGGCTTCGTGTTCCATCTGACGCAGCTGTCATACAACCTAACAGGCTGGCAGAAAGGGAAACGGCAACCCACCCTCCCGTGGAATCAGCAATTTATCTCTCCCAAATTGGTTAATTCCCGAAGAATAGATTATGCAGGTGGGTATGCACGTAGCCTCCAGGAGGTTGGAAACATCACCTTCATGGCCCTCCAAGCGCTCCTCATCCATTTTCAGATATATCAACTAACTCTGCAGATACAGGATCAGTCTAGACAAAGCTGACAGCTCATAGATGTGAAAAGACTAACGATCCAGCCCAAAATCCGAAGGGAAAAACAAAGCAGTGCTCTAGGCAAAAACATCCAATCAGCCGCAAATGCCGGTAAACGAAAATTTTCTTAACATCTAAGAGGGTTAATTAATTGGTAGGCCATGATTTCGTCGATTCTTTGAAAATTTGTCCTACCTTATGTTAACCTGAGACATTATGAAGTCAAAATGTTTTGAAACAGATGCATCGCGGCTAAACGGCATTTACCGCGATGTCAAACGCAGCCTCAGCCGAAACAAAACATGGATATGGAAAACGTGAGTTTTCACACAGCCACACGGGTTGATCTATGATGTCGCGAAGGACCCGATAAATTGCTCAAGCCAGATCCGAGAATCTGTGAAAGCCCATACCGCAAAGCGCACCTAAACGGTACTGGGTTATATGCGATTGGATCACTCGCTTATTCAAGTGGTACTGTAGCAAAGCATTTGCGTTTTCTGCACGGTACACCAAGAATAGCGTACCGCGCCCTCTTTGCGGATATCCGACATGCGGCTCACCACCCCAATATCGACGAAAAATCTCGGCGTCGCAGTTTCGGTTATCAATCCTATCGTTTGCCGTTCCGATATTGGTTCCCACGCGCAGAGTTTCCCAAACAGATCTGAGACTTTTTCCTATTCGTGCACTGCCACAAGCTGAGATGTCTGACTTGAGGTAAATATCACCATTGAGTGCCGCGATGCGATGGGAGCGGGTACTCGAGTAATGTTTACCATCCAAGAAGAATGTGGGGTCGTTTATTTAATCGAGGGAGGACGTCGAAATTACCTTCATTGGCAAGGTTGCTCCGCCATGGGGCTTAAACTTTAAATCTGGACTGACAACACCGGTACCGTAAACCTAGCCCAAACAGGGAACCCCAGTCCAAACCCCCACTCCAGTGCAGTATGATACCCGTAAGATGGCCAAAGTGTTTTGTGCTACTGTAGATACAGCCACGCTCTTCATTTGTCAAATTGCCGCACAAAGACCAAACCAAGAATCCTCACCAAAGTACGGTATGGAGAATGCTGCGCAGAAGCTGCCCTCGCTGCGCTCTCATCACGAGCCCTCCTTGGCTCAGTTTCGTTTATTCCCTCCTGCCGTCTGAAGCCATTGAAGATCCCAAGAAATGCTTAGCAGAGTGCTCATCCTATCATGTTTTATTCTCACCTCACACCTAACCTCTTTTCGTCCGTTTTGGGACTCGCGGAATTTCGCGAAAAAACCCCACAGTGCCGCTCGGCACGCCCTTCCTCCCGGCGTGCCCGAGATCCAGACCTCGATGTCGCATGTGAGGTTCAGGTGAACAAGGATTCTTCGAACCTCACAAAGGAGTGGAGGTTTTTTCCGTCTCGGAAAAAAAACAATCGGAATCGCACCAAGGCCTTGCTATGAAGATAATCCGGTCGGGGCTGAACTTGATTCAACGCCTCGTGTTTTACCACACTGGTATTATAGTACTATACACGATTTATGTTTATCTTTAACGTTATGGAGCTCTTCTATGGAGTAGAAAATTCTGGAACGATATAGAGTACAGTAGCGGCATCGAACTCCATCGCACCATCGCAGATCGAATTAATTGTATCATAGATGCATGTTAGCAAAAGTTGGATACGTTTCCAGAGTGATCCAGATATTGGGCGGTAACGCCTCATACAGGTATTAAATTTACTACTCTCTGCATAGCCCCTTGTGTTCGTAAATCTACCCGAGTAGTATACGGCGACAACATTTCTTACCGGACATACCATAATTTCTTTTTAAAGGGTGATTCTAAGACGCTCGAAGGAATCGCATAGACCGATCAACAAACTATAAACAAGCCAATCATAAAGCCCATAAATAATTAAAAAAAGATTCAAACCCAAACCCACCAAAACAATAACCTAACAACCTTCCATTATCCCTATCCACAACCCCCCAACCATGTATTTCCTTCTAATAAACCTTTTAATTACCAAGCATGCCAATTAAAAAAAAAATCAAACTGCTTCTTTCAATGTCAACAGAATTATCGCACACTCCAATCTATTCACTTCCTCGTCAGTCTTTTTTAAGGTCTCCCTGAAACAACGCAATTCTCTATACAGCTCCTCTAGGAGTTGATTAACCACTTCTCCCCTGGAAGAAACTTGCTCTGCTGTCAAAACCACACCCCAAACTTCCGCTTCGTACTCCTTGCTCTTTGAATCGATCTTCTTTGAGAGACTTTGGCAGGTCCTTTGTTGCTTAGCTAGCTCTGCCCACAATTGTGCGAGGGTCTGTGTGCTGGCCATTTTGGTGAGTGCCGTTTGATGTATTTGCTGGTATTGAGATTGAAGTTGATTAATGATACCTTAGGCAGTGTTTTTCCCGTTGCTCCCAGGATTGTAGATTGGAATGAGGTTCGACCCGGTAGGAAAGCAAGCAAAGGAATCAAGAGAGATATTTATACAAAGATTTCCCACGCTGAAATGCTCATATAGAGAGTCGACGATAAATTTATATCCTTTTTCAACTTGAAAAGTGAATATAGAAATGTGTTGTTTTCAAGGTTGTTCTTGAAATATCCGAGCCATGCATGCCTCCGTGAAGTTCAGAACCATAAACTTGCAAATTTTCAATGACCTGTTATACCCCTTCTTAGAGTAATCTGTCTCTATGGAGAAATAGTTTCCATCAATGTGAGCCTATTTGAACCCCGTCACCTACATCAAGTTCTACCCTAGGGAAGAGGCGGTCTATGATATAGTGATAAACGGTTTAAAACTCACTAGCTCAAACAAGTAAAAACTCATACTAATACTTAGGTCATTCTCATAACTATTCTATAGCCTAGGGAGAACTCTTAACCCATTTCTTTCAAAATTTCTGCATCTTCGGTTTTAGTGTCTAAGAACCTAACAGAACATCACAAAATATCACTCACTCACAGACACTAAATTCATAACCACGTCACCAGGTGACCAAAATTCAATCAAAAAACCCAAAAATCAATAATTCTATAAACTCCCCAGCCTAAATAATCTAAACGTATCCCTCTATCTATCCCCGTCTACCAGTCACTCCCTCCATTAATTCTATCCATCCCCACTCACTCACTCACCCAACCAACGCCCTCATAATCATAACACGAACCCCAACGGCCTCCAAAACCGTCCTATCCTCCTCCAACTCCTTAATATTCCTCCGGAAATCATGCAATTCCTCGTACATCCGGTCAAGAACATTACATAAGATCCCGAGCTTACGCGCAATTTCCTTTGCCGAGTAATCCCCGCTCTGGACATCCATCTGGTGCCTCCTGTGTTTGGCTTTGATTTTCTTCTCCAGGGCTCCCTGCGCTCTCTTCAAGTTTGAGAGCTCAATTGAGCGAATGCAGAGTTGTTCGGGGTTGGACATTTTCGTTGATGAAGTTTGGCTTTTTTGTTTGTAAGGGGGGTTTGGGAATTCGGTGTTTGGGGGAGGTGTGGATTTTCCTTTTTTGAGGTTGTTTTTGTTGTTTTGTGAAGACTTTTTTTTATTGTTGAGATGCTGGATTGGCATGAAGGGTGGGAGCCGAGATATTTATTGCATTTTTTGATGTGGTTCGTGAATGGTGAATATTTGTCTCACTTGGAGTAGAGCGATATTACTTGAAAGATGTTTGGACTCGTCATGAAGGTCACTGGAGTCTCTGGATCGGCCGTGAGATGGGGGATGGTGGTAATAGCTTAGCAAGTTATCAAGTTATTCTAGGCACTAACTCTTCTCGCTAATTGAGTTGGGTTGCTTGTCTTAGATACATTATCTATAAGGTTGTGTCCGAAGCATGATTCTGAGACAGCCTGCAGCTAAAGCCCGAGTGATATGAAGCGGACGTGCCAACAAATACTACAGTAACTGTAGCATACGTAGTGTCCCTCAGCACCAATGTATCACTATATCCATCCCTTCCTCTTCTCCTCCCAAATTCGGAAGGTCATTACAGGAGTATACACTAATGAATAATCTATCGTTTCGCGCGATTACAAAACTTCATTTTTGTCCATACCGCGATTCATGCCTGACAATTCAAGGACAAATCCCATTCCCCCTCCCACACAGGACACAAAATGCTTGAAACAAGATCCAGAAAAAACATTCAAGATTAATATGATTGGAAGGTGAGTTAACACGGTTGCTCCCTTAGCAAAAGCTCAATGTTTCACAGTGCATCGCGAGAGAGTGGAATTGTATAAAATAGTTATCGATCGATGTCTCAACGAACGAGCACAAACTTGAAACCCAATTCACCCCCAGTAAATCGGTAAAGAGAGAGTGAACTAGTAGCTATCTAAAGCAAAAATATAACTCTAAAATCCCATGATTTCTTCGACCCGTCCGGTTCTAAAAATAGCTGCACCAGCTTGGTCTGGAGAATTAATTTAGTTAGTGTTTATGTTAGAATTTGCGATTACGCGCCGTCCCTGTCTTTACTCACAGCAGCTTACATCATCTTTTTCTCGTCCTGTAACTTTCGTTCCTCTTTTTATGACACTGTAATTGTTCCCCAGTTATTCTTTCCTCTCTTTCTCCTTTACTTCACTTCTCCTAGCAGATAACCATCAACGATATCTTTGCTCTCCATCGGATTCCCCTTCACTATATTGTAAGCTTTACCATAGATAGTAAGAAGTTATGTACAGTGCTCTACGGGGGTGCATCTCCACTCTCCGATTCTTTTTTTTCCAGCCTCTCTACTCGGTAGATATCGTACTCATAACAAAGACTAGCTTTGAGCTTTTACAAAACTCTCTCACTACTGCTCCCATTTCAAGTGCATACCCCCCCAACACCATATACCTTCTAAACCTCTATGCAACCAAAGAAAAAAAAAACATTGCACAGGATACCCCCGGTAACAAGAATTATTCGGTAGGTCGACAACAAATGAACTATTAATCTAGATTTCTATCTACTGCATGAGAGAACTTTAATATACAACTGAAAATAAGAAGCACTTAGTCCGTTAGAAACCAAATACCGAATAATCAAGTAACCCGATAAGGAACTGGTAACAAAGCATGAGCAAAGTGAACTACAATACCACAAGTTTAATAACTGAGGGGAGAGAATGATATTGGTGAATACAGTCACGGTGCGCGGAATGACTATGGGCTGTGAAAAAATGTCTACATTGTATATAGTTTCCAAATGATGGCATCTGATATGATAAAACGAATACAAAGGAGCATCCTGTGAGGAAATTCATTTTTGATGGTATCCTGTGAGAGCGGTCTTTTCATGACTGTATATTTTGGCTTCTCATTCCTTTCGATTCCTCACGATTCCGAAAGGTTTATCAAGCGAGTTTTAACATCCACCATCATCACTTTTATGTTTGTGCCATTACGATCGCGATTACCACACTAGGTAATTCCCATCGAAACAAAAAGGAAAACCCCAACCAAACTATTTACCCTGAACTACCAGGATGGCTTGACTTGAGAAACAGAGTTCAAGACCCCTCACCCCCATCATAAACCCTCACATTCCCATCCTCATCATAAACCGTCATAGAACCAAAGAGGTGCTCAATGCCGAGAGTCTGCCTAACCTGCTGCCGGGCAATCTGTTGCATAAGCGAGACGACATGTTCTCTTCTTTGCTCCCTCCGTAAAAAAAAAACCAAAAATTAGCCCACTTCCCCCTCCCCCTCCCCCAGACGTCCAGAGAATAACTTGGAAAACATACCGCTCCCTCAATCCCCCTCTTAACAATCGACTTCCGCCCCTCCAACCCAGCCCCCGTCTTCGCTCCCCAGCGCTTAAACATGTGCACCATATCGTCGCTCAATTTCTTCTCCGTCGCCCAAAACCTCGGTCCGGTGAAAGCGTAATCGCAGATAAACCCGTTATTCGGTCTCACCCCTTCCTCCACCTCTTCTGAGGGGCCGGGGTGGACGTAAAAGCCGTGGTTAAGAGATCCAGTGGTGTGCGGCCTTGCGCGTCTAGCGCGTTAATATCGGCGCCCTTGGAGTGCAGGAATTGCGCGGTTAGGGTGGGGAAGTGTAGGGCTGTTAGGTGTAGAGGTGTTCAGGGGTTGGGACCTGCGGAGCGGTGGATTAAGTGCGGGGGGTGGGTGTGGAAGAGGGTGAGTTGGGATCTGAAGGTGTCGCGGTGGGTGGCATCCTTTGGGACTGTGAGGAGGAGGGGGGGGTGTTAGCTTTGGTTTTTGATTCATGGAGGGAGAGGGGAAAAGGGGGAGGGGGGTACCCATGACAGCTTCCTGACTGGCCATTATGTGGAAGACGGTCATTCCCGTTGTAGAAACTATTAGACTGGGGGGGTGGATCTAGCTCTAGTCGAAACTCTGCCACGTCTGGCCGTCCAATAACCTTCGCCAGGGTAGAGCATAGTCCATCACTTCGGAAGTCCGGATTAAGCCACTTAACGCCGTACGTCGCGCCCTCGGCAATGAAGAAATTGGCCAGCGTGAGATTCCCGTGCTCCAGCGCGACGTCCAGCGCTGTTGCCCCGTCCTGATCAGATTCATTTAGCATAAACTGCGCCCTCCCCGCGCCCTCAAAACACCCATACACCGCGGCCGCGAGTGACGGCTGATGATGAACGGCTTCAGCCAGAATCTCTTTGGTCCACGGCGCTTCCTCATCCTCGCTGAGCGTGAGCAGCAGTCTAGGCAATAGAAACTCAGCGACTTTGGTTGCGGCGGAGTTGACTGCCAAGTGTGAGACCCGACCTGCGTCCACGGTGAAAGTCTTGGGAAAGGTCGCCGCGAGGTTCGGGAATAGAGACTCGAGAGTGCGCAACACTTCGTAGTCCTGGTAGTAGCAGGCCCAGCCCAGCAAGTCCAGGCGGCCGGTATTGCAGAAGGGGAACCTTTCGATGATTTCCGGGGTTATGCACACCCCCAGGACCCCTGCAAGCTTATCCGCGTAGAGCTCACCGGCTCCTATCGCTTTTGTTGAGCGCGGGGTTTGTATCAGCTTTAACAGGCCCATGGATATTGCCCACTGCAGGTCTGTGGGTGCGCCGGGGCTTTCGGCCGGTATGGCATGGTTGAATTTGCGGACCGCTTTCATCATCTCGGCCATTGCGTCCGCGTTTAGATGCTGTATAGCATACGTGAGTGGGCATCCGAAAGGTCCATCGCAATCGATTAACGGGTTAACTCCTAGGCTTAGTAAAGTCTCCACAGCAATTCTCTGGGAGTCCACAGGGGTCGGTAAATCCGTCACTGGTATCCTTATGAACGCAGTCATCCCTAAATACTTCGCCGAGGAATTCTGAGCATCGACACAGGTTCTAGCGCCCGGTCTCGTGAGCTTGGAAATCCTCTTGATGACCTACGCTACATTCGAAGCGGGCAGATACTGCACGAATTGCAAGGGACAACTCCCGGGGGAGAATGCGGGTGAGAGCCTCGTACCGAGATATCAAATAGTTGGCGATATCTACGTGTCCGCCGAGACACGCCGCTTCGAGTGCCGTGTCACGATCGGTGGCCAGGGCTTTAATGGGAGCTTGTTGGGCCCGACCTAGGTACTATACCAGCGTTAATTCCCCCATGAAGACTGCTTAATGTAGTTGACTCCATCCTACGCAGTATTTGAGATCCGCCCGTGCGACTGATTCGTCTATGGAACCTAGATGTTGAGCAAACTGTTCTCTGAACTGCGCCATCAAGATATCGTAGGATTCTGCGCCTAGTAAAGCGAAGGTGTCTGAAGCATCTTTGCGAAATCCGTGTCATAGCGTAGCCGGTGTACTTTAGGTCGTTTTCCGTCTCCTCCTCTGCGTTTTCATCCTCTGTCACACCCAATCCGTGACGCAGACGGAATAGTTGTTATTGCGCGTCGAGATTCCCCAGGCTTGCTGCTACGGTCAAGCACCCCATTGCCATCTCCTTCGAATGTTCGACACCAAAGCCATGAATGCATGCCATGGCAAGCTGGTATGCGTAAACGCCGCTTATAATATCCACAGGAGTTGGCTCTTCATCATTGTCCAGTACTGTAGTGCCGGCCTCAAAATCTGCAAAAAACAGCTCTAATTCCCGTTTCATATCGAGGACTTTATCTTCCCTGAGCTTTTCAGCCAATGTTGACCGAAAGCTGCGGAAGGAATTCGGAACCTGACTTGTTAGTCGTGAAGAATGAGATGCAGTGATGCATACTCACATCAAAGATACCCGGAACCTCCGAATTCGGAAACATCTTTGGCACCTTTGTATGTATTCCCGGTTCACTTTCCCGCTGCCAGCAAGGGCCCCAAAGAAGGGGGTGATATGTATTGGCAAAGCATGTACGTACCATTTACACCCACCAAGGACTCGACTGAAAACATTAGCCTGCACATACGGCAGCAGTTTATGTCCGTACCGGTGTTGCGGAAGCGTGCAGTAAAACCCACCAGTTGTCACTTTATGCCAGGGCTTCAGAGCCGCCATGAGGCTATCGGCCCTATCGTCAGGGTCTAATCTCAAACAAGTTCCTATAATCTCCTGAAAAACTTCAATCTGCACAGGGGTGTAACTAATCTCACTCCATAACATAATTCTCTCTCCCAATTCTGTGATGATACCCTCGGTCCTTGCCTCGTGTTGCTGAATAGCAGCTTTAGCAACCTCCACCACCCGGTCTGTGAATCTCAATTCCAGCATTTGCTCCGGCTTCAGCGGTTCGTAATTATTGATATTAAACTCTGCAGCAGCGTTCCAGAAGCCCTTCCCATCCATAAGTATCTCGCAGAAAACCAATCCCGCAGAGTATATATCAATCTTGTGAATATCAACCTTCCTGATCGGCCTCCCCTGAATGACCTCTAGCGCAGCATAATTATCCGTCCGTGCTATCAACTCCGCGTTCTCTCCTTCGCAATCCTCCAGCACCGCCGAAGAGCCAAAGTCTGCAATTTTCGCTGTGAATGGACTATCCCTTGTGCAACGGATACTTGGCTCACTGCTACTCATAGAAACCAGCCTTGTTGCATCATGAGTAATGAGCACATTAGACATTTTGATGTCAGAGTGAACAACTCCGTGAGCATGCAGCGCATCCAACCCTCTCGCGATATCCTGGCACAGCCCCACCTTAGCCTCAACCATGAATCGTACCGGCAGCCCGGTGTTTGCAAAAAAAGACCTCCAAGTTCCCGCACCCCGCGGCCTCGTATATGAGATAGGGCTCGCCAAGATTATTCCCCACGCCCATCAACCGGACCAGTTCCCTCCGGTCCTTCAAGCACGCGCATTTCCGTCGAGAGCTGCGCATACTGCATCACCGTGTCCTTGCCGAGCGTAGTGAACCTGGTCAATCGCTTGCCGGCGTACTATTTCCCG
Source organism: Choiromyces venosus 120613-1 (assembly GCA_003788595.2). Classification (NCBI taxonomy): domain Eukaryota; kingdom Fungi; phylum Ascomycota; class Pezizomycetes; order Pezizales; family Tuberaceae; genus Choiromyces; species Choiromyces venosus. The sequence continues at coordinate 34,460 of ML120395.1, forward strand.
GATCGTTGCTTATCCCCCGGTATGAGGACCCACAACCTGGCTTCGTCGGGGAGGTGATTGTTGAAGCCATCCCACTGCTGGCCCGGAACGTACCGAAAAAATTCCACGGTTGCGAATGCTCCATTGCCGGCGAGGAGGTTCCAGGGCCGATGCGGGGAGCGCGGTTTGAAAGGGATCTTGAGATCCGCGATTAGCGCTGCGAAAGATGTTATTCCAGTTGTCAGGCTGTTGTTTTTGGAGGTGTATGGTCGCGTTAGGTGCGTAGTTTTATGAGCTTCTTGTAGGGCCGCGATTATGGTGGTGCGCGCGGTGGTGGTAGTCGAGGTTGTGGTGAAGGTGCGAAGTCCTCCTGTATCTCACCTTCTTCTGAGTCGCTTTGAGAAGTGAAGTCCATGGTTAAACAAATTTTTTCTAAACTTTACTACTCGAATATCATGTTCATACCTAGGCAAGCGCAGTACAGTACCCTAGTAGCGGAACTAGAGTTAGATATATAAAAGAGTTACCATAGCCCACCAAAGTCTCGATCCGCCTCCCCCTCCCCCTCCCACCCGATACGAGTGCCGGTAGACCAATAGACGAGGCTGAAATTCTCCACAGGGATGAACCCCCCCGTGCTGCACGAACCCGCAAAATTCTCTTCGGCCCATCCAATCCCATGGTTGGACTCAACTTATCAATTTCAATGTAGTATTTGAGTAACCCCGCTATTGTGTAGTGTGGGAGATAAAGCCAAGGCCTCCAGCAGCTCTCGAGACAATTTTTAAAGGATTTCCTAAATTTTTAGCAAGATACCATAAAGCAGGAAAAACAAAATCAGTGTACTGTACTGTACTGTACCACGGCCCACATTCCACTCTATTTATTCCACAAGCACAGTACCTCCTTCGCAAGACTACGATACTGTATCTCCGTCCCTCCTTTCCTCCCCCTCTTTCTCTCTCTCCTGTCCCTCTTCCTCTTCACCCCAAAATTCCCCACAAAATGGAGGCTGCAGGCCTCGCTTTCGGCACCACCGCAGTCTTCACCCTGGCAAATGGTTGCCTCGGCCTAATCCGGTTTGTTTCCTCCCTACCAGGAATCCCCGCAGAGCTCGCGACCCATCATGCGATGTTCCAATTCGAATCAGTCCTGTACACTCTCTGGTGGGAGGAAGTCTTTCCCGGCTCCACGCAGCCCACCTCTACCTCCACCTCCACCTCCACCTCCGCACTCCAAGACCTCAGCGTCTCCCACTTCAACATAGAGCCCCAACTAAAACTGGCCCTAACGGACCTGCATGGAAGCATCGTTGCCATAGAAAATATTTTCAGAACATACAAGGTCGACGTAAACGACCCTGCGGCAGACTTTTCCTCACTACAAATCGGCTTCCGCAAGAAGGCACTGCACAAATTGGCGTTGCACAAGGAGAGTGTCGAGAGTCAGCTCACGGAGCATATCGACAAGTTTAGGTATTGGAATAGCGCGCTAAGGAGTTTGCTGAGTTATCGGCAGCAGGAGGTTGTCAAGGCGGGGTTAGTGGTGGGAGTGTTGAAGAGGAGGGCAACGGAGGGGGACTTGGTTACTGTTTGGGATGCGGCGGCGGGGGCGACGAAAAAGCAGGAAGAGGGAGAGAAGTATGCACAGCTGAGAGATGCGGCAGAGTTTCAGATCCGGAGGTTGAAGATATTGAGTGAGGAAGAACAAGCAGAGGGTGGGGCCAGTGTTGAATTGGGGCTCAAGAGGTCCCTCGGGGACTTTGTCGCGCATAAAGTTCCCGAGAAAGCTACGGATAATTTGAGAATTATCTCCCGACGTATATATCCCCCATTCTCCCAAACCAGTAGAACGTTACCATATACTAACACTCGAAAGTGAAATCAACCTCGACCCCCTACCTCTTTGAATACAAACTACATCCTCCCAACCCCACAACCCTCCCGCTCCTCCTCTCACGGCTAGAAACCCTCTCCCGGATCCTCTCCCTTGCCTCGAAGCCCGAGAACCTCCTCAGTCTCAATTGCAAAGGTTACGTAAGCACTCCCACATCCTTAGCCTTGATCTACTCTCTCCCCCCCTCCAGCAACAAAGCACTCCCAACAACCCTACACTCGGCGTACACCCTCAAAGAGCGCAAACGTCCCAGCCTCCCGCAACGCTTAAACCTCGCTCGCACGCTTGCCAAGGGCCTCCTGAGCTTCCATACCTTCGGCTGGCTGCACAAATCCTTCCACAGCAAGAACGTGCTCTTCTTTGAGGATGCCAATGACAATTTAGTATTTGCGAGTCCGTATATCAGTGGATTCGAGTACGCTCGTCCCAGTGATCCGAAGGAGATGACGGTTTCTGTATCGGCAAATCCGGACGCGTACTTGAGGAAGTTCGCTTGTCATCCTGACTTAGGCCGCTTGGCGGATGTGGGCGGGGGGATGCCGAGGTTTGAGATGAGGTATGATGTGTATGGGCTTGGGCTGATGCTTTTGGAGATTGCCATTTGGAAGCCGATAGATAAGATCTTGGAGGAGGAGTATTTGAGTGAGGCGGAGAAGCACAGTAGAAATTATCCCAGTGGGAAAAATTTGGAGAAGAGGTGGTTGAAGGTTTGCCGGGACTTGGTAGCTCATAGGATGGGGAGAGAGTATAGGGATGCCACTAAAGCTTGTTTAACTTGGGAGAATGGGAAGGATGGGGAGGCCTTTCTACATGAGGTTGTTGGTAGGTTGGAGAAATGTTTTTGTAAGAGTGAGAATTAGGAGACCATGTCATGGAATATACCATTTTTAGATTTAGTAGAACATAGGACTTGCTAATAGTACTAACACCACTTGCTAGCCCCCACTTATCAATGGCAACCCATAACGACCGTGGATATGTCCACCTCAACCATGTCATCCCAACCGAAACACCATCAGAATGTATCTATATGCAGGCTGAAGAAAATAATAATACTTAAAGAAATAGGTTGAAAAAAGGAGTTAAAACTTCGAATCTAAGCAAACCAACTACTATTTGAAATTCACTTAACAACTGCCGCAAGTATTTTTAATAGCGTAAATGCGGCCCGCGACGCGCGTGTATACTGTCCTCCTTGGTGACCGCAGGAAGCATGCCTTGGTTATGCTTAAGGATTGCATTAACGATTCTCTCAACTTCCTATCATTCCCGTAAAATTAGCCTTGACCTTGAAAATATTACAGTGAGCAAAGTGCAAGCCAACCTCGATATCATCAGTAGGAACCTTAGAAATTGTGACACCGAAATGTTCTGATACTTCCATAAGCTGAGCCCAGCTGGTTTTGTCGTGTACGAAGCTAATGCTGACACCAATCCGCCCGAACCTCCCGGTGCGACCAATTCTATGAAGATAGGTCGGAAAATCAATATTCCTATCCTTGTCCATGGGAAGGTCATAATTGACGACCATGGAGACAGTGGAAACGTCGATCCCACGGGCAAGAACATTTGTCGTAATCAAAACCTTGGTACGGCCCGAACGGAAGTCATCGATAACTTTATCACGGGCTACTCCACCATTTTCAAGAGCAGAATGAAGCACAGATATCTTATGTCCTTCTAAAGCCATACGTTCCGCAATACGTGTTGCGTCATGGCGTTGCTAGTAAAGGTTAGCCATCTACCGAAGTTAGTTTATTGGTGGGGAGCTGCTAACATGAACAAAAATAATTGATGATCCGATAGTCAAAACATGGTAAAGTTGTACCAGAACCCCGAATTTAGCCTCAGCGTCCACGCAGTCCATATACATTTGCTTAATGCCAGTAACAGTCAACTCATGGTGCTCAAGAGTCATGGTAAGGCAATCTGGTGCGTATCTCTTGCTAAATTCAACAATCCTCTGAGGGAAGGTAGCACTCCAGAGCAGGATTTGGGGACTGTGGCGTATGGTACTAATTCGGTTAGCACCAGAAAAAAAGGCTAGAAATCCAGTTACTTACGATTTAATGCGGATACACTGTTCACCTAGCCCCTGTAGGTCGAGCATATTGTCCGCCTCGTCTATAACCAACATTCTGAGGCGACCGAGATCCAACGTTCCTCTTCTAACACAATCCAGTGTTGTTCCCGGAGCTCCCACGACGATGTGAGCTTCGAAGCGCTTTCCTCTGTCATACATAGCCGGGATCGCAAATTGCGTCTTCACATCCATATATTGACCGAGCCCCTGAATAACACCCATGATCTGCCTAGCAAGCTCACGGGTAGGGGCAAGAACAAGTCCTTGGGTGGAATTCTCGGTCACATCGATGCGAGTAAGCATGGCAATAACGAACGCTGCAGTCTTGCCGGTTCCAGACTGAGATTGTCCCAAAAGGTTTCTCGGAGGATTCCCTAAGAGAACTGGGATGGTTCTGGACTGGATTCTCGAAGGCCATCTAAAGTTCAACAAGGAAAGTGCTCTCAAGAGAGGCTCGGGGCTATGGAATACAGAAAAGTTTTTTTCGTTAGTCAAAAAGAGTTTTCAGCACAAGGAGAGCGTATTAAAATTAGAGGGTAAAAAATAGTAGAAAATTTGGAAGGGATCTGGAATGAAAAATATAAACCTACAGACCAAACCCATCAAAAGTTTTACGATGGGTATCACCTGCAGTATCGTTGAAGGCTTTACTGTGAATGGATTGCATCATAGAACGCTCCAACAGCCCGTGAACAGCAGTAGTATCATTGGAAGCTTCCTGATTGATAGTCGGCTGCTTGGGGGGGTTATCCGATGGCTTAGCAATGAAAGAAAGAGTGTTAACATCGGCATCCGGATCCAGAGTCAAATCGTAGAACTTCCCATCCTTCCCTAGAATAGGTTCAGCCATTTTGAATTACCGAAATGATGAGAAATTGAATATGTCTAAACAGTATAAGTCACGGTGAGATGGCAGAGGATGTTTGGTGGAGGATGGGGGCTGTGAGAAGGAAGTCAGCAAGGGAGGTTTGATAAAGGCGTGACAAAGGTGAGAGGAAGTGTGTAGAAGAGAGAACAAGGAGGGTCACGATGTGAGGTCAACGGGTGAAAAATACGCTGTCTTCGTGAAAGCTTACGACGTCTTTGTCCAGGTACGACGTCTTTGTCCAGGTTACGAATTATTATTTTACCCTCCATTACCGAGTGATCTTTTATGATTTTTCATGACACGAATTGATATTGCCAAGAGTTTTGGATGTCACGTTACTCACAATCTTTATCCGGCGCGAGTCACAGGATAAAATTAAAGTCCTGTGACTCCCTACGAGGTCACGGCGTCACCCCCAACAACTTGGCATTTTTGTCCGGTCTTGAGCTGGGGGTGAGTAACAGCTCGACACAAATTCCAGCACCTTACGGCTCGGGCGTTGGCAGGCGTGTCCTTCTCCACCGCGATACTTACAAACAACCACCAACGCAAAATAACTTACAACACCACGGATGAGTGAGTGACAGCGTGACTGACCGCAAGAGCGTGTGAAGCGTGTTCTCTTTTATTCCATGTGCCTTTGGATTCCACTAATACCTTCTTCTCTGGCTCCGAGTTCCTCGGGCTCCGGAGTGAGTTATCTTTTTTCTGACAGGCATTTACGGTAGCCTAGCTGGCTGTCTGTTTTGCTTTTCTATTCCTTCCTTCCTTCTCTTCCCCTCCTCCTTCATCACCACCACCACCTTTATGCTCTTAAGCCCCCCTCCTCCATTACTACTCACCCCTCTCATCCCACGCTTCTTCCCCCCAATCAGACTGATTCGTTAGTCTATAGGGGTTATTCCGCATTCATCATCGTTCGAGTCTGTCGTCATTATTTCACTCTTGAGCCTCACGTCCGGACACCCTTGGCGAAAGCTTAAACTTGAGCCTTCAACATGGCTTCTTCGATTCTATTCGCTCCTTGCCCACCAGCTCTGACCAAACTGGTGGAGCCCTATGCCACCAAGATTGGTTTACACACTCTCCCGCTTCACATCCACCAGGTGATTGCAGCCTTCGTAGTGTACCATTTTATCTTCGCTGTTATCTCCCCGATTCTCTCCTCCACCATCTTTCCAACAATCTATCGCAACTTCGATAAACGGACAAAGGTCAACTGGAATGTGCATGTTGTCTCCTTTGCCCAGAGCACCTTCATTTGTATTTTAGCGATATGGGCCGCCTGCAATGATCCGGAGCGGGATGCGTGGAGTAAGGATGAGGCTGCGATGTTGAAGCGAACGTTTGGATACAGCGAGGTTCAAGGCGCTGTACAAGCCTACGCAGAAGGCTACTTTATTTGGGACCTGTTCATGAGTGCATGGCATTTGGACATCTTTGGGCTCGGGTTTTTGGCACATGCCGCCAGTGCCGTGATGGTTTTCAGCTTGGGCTTTGTTCGTATTTGCTTTTTTATCCCTCTTTCGCTTAACCTTACCCAAGGTTTTTTTTTTAGCTAATGCTTGATTCTTGTGCGAGTGTAGAGACCTTTCGTCAATTACTGGGCATCCGTATTTGTGCTATTTGAGATTTCTAGTCCATTTCTCAATATTCACTGGTAACTCCTCACCTCCGGTTTCCTCCCACCCCCTGGGGTTATAACCCGCTAAACAATCAATTAGGTTCTGTGACAAAACAGGAATGACCGGGTCGTTAACCCAACTGATCAACGGCTTCTTCCTTCTAACCAGCTTCTTCTGCTGCCGTCTCGTCTGGGGAACATGGAACGCATTCTTAGTCTTTGGTGACCTCAAGACCCTCTACCCCAACCCATCAGCCTTGCTCCCACCAGCACCAACACCAGTCGACAGCCTCCTCCCTGATCAGGACGACCATCTCAAAGCCGCTGAAGTCGTTGTTAGTCCATTCGCTGGAAAGACGCTCCCACTCTGGCTCATCATGGCCTACCTCGGCTCGAACTCCATCCTAAACCTGCTAAACTACTACTGGTTCAGCCGCATGATTCAGACCGTCACAGCAAGGTTTACGAAGGATAAGCCGGTCAAGAAAGGGAAGATGGAGAAGAAGGAGAAGAAGGAGGAAAGTGTAGAAGTGGACGCCAACGGAAAAGTCTGGGTCGAAGGAACAGACGTGGACATTGGAACCACCGCCGAAGTTGCAAAGGAGAAGTTGAAGAAGAGAACCGTCACTAGACAGGCTTAAGAATTGTGTGCTTTTTTTCTTCTTTTTTTCTTTTCTGTTTTTCTCTTGAAATAAAGAATGTGCATGCACTCTTGCCAGTTTCCTTCCTTCCTTGCTTCTTTTTTTCCTTTTTCTTTTTTTTATATTCGCTTCTTATATCACTTCTTCTACTTTGAGTTATTTCACGTCATGTATAAGATTAGTTAGATCCCAGTTCATGAAAGTTTATGGAGGATATGCGCTGTTGAGTTGGCTTGGTTTGGGCTCGTCGCTGGAATTTTACGATAGTTGGAACGTTTCCTTTTTTATTCGTTTGTTAGCTTGTGGGGCTGGGGCGGTGGGTAACGGGATGGAATGGGCATGGGTTTTTTTCTTTTCTTCTCTTTTTACTTTCTAGGAGTCTGTCGATTTGCGGTTTGTTTCTTTAGTTTTTGTTTGGCAGGCAGGCGTGATGTGGCTTTCTTTCAATCTATTTACCAATCTAATCTGTGTGTGCGTGCGTTTGACGCGCTGTACTCTACTGTCGTTCTAATTGGATTTTCGGTGTAATGATATTTTTCGTATGATACAACGTGTTTTTCTTCCTTTAGGAACTTATCTTGCTGGGTTTGTGGAGTTCAAGCTTTCTTATGCAGTGGATGTTTGCAACATTGATGGTCACTCGGGTTTGTTTCGAATTATTTTGTGCACGTGATTTGTGATGTGGAAAGGATTGCCAAGTGAAGGTATTTATTAACTAGCTACGCCTAGCTAAAGTACTGGCTGTTGGGGTTTGTCTTCGTGAGCTCTGGTATTTGAAGCACCAAGAAGAAAAGAAAAAGAAAAAAAAGATGACACTGTTATAGATGGACTTTTCATCCAATTTGTTAACTTGCGAGTACAGGTAAAGCAAGTAGGCAGGTAGGTAAGTGAAGCAAATCAACGCAAAGTGAAAGCGATGAGTAGGGGGGTGTATAATTCCACCCCAGTCATGACAGCGCAAAAGTAGAGCAAAGCAAGTTACCAATGGTAAGGATGAAGTCAAAGTTAATACAAGGCAATGCAAAGCCAAAGAGCAACGATTAAGCCAACACGGTCGATCGGTCGCAGCAAATAGGCACTTTCACAGACTACCTGAAAAGTTTAGTAGCAGCAGCAGTAGTAGTAGCCCCTTCCTCCCCTTTCTTAGAAGATGATGGTGCAGATTCTCCCTCCTCCACTTTCTCAGTTTGAGTACCGGCGTCCACGTCCTCTGTTTCTCCCTTATCTTCCCGGCCATCGATAGAGCTAGAATCACCATTGTGGTCATCATCATTATCTGAGCTCCCATCATTGCTATCGCTGTTCTCATCATCTCCGTCGAAGCCCCCTCCGGCGGTCCTGGACCTACGCAAGCGGACGCCTTTTCCGGAGTGGCTTCTATCCCTATACCTTGCCAATCTCCGCCTCTCAACGGCTTTATGTCTCGGGGAAAGTCCCGAGACCCCATCACCCGGTGACGACAACTCACGTTCCGCGAAGCGGCGAAGTGAAGTTGGAGTTTTCACGCCGGTGCTTGGTGGGGATGAGAGATCCAGAGATGCCAGAGTGGAGGTTGCACCATCCAGGTATGCTGTAGTTGCAGTTGGAGGACTGGGTGGCGAGGAATCTGGTGCGTCAAAATCAATATCTGCCAGGAAGGATATGTCGATGAAGTCCTCTGGTCCTTCGTCGTAGACTTCTCTTGTTCCCAGGGTGGAAGTTGTGTGATTGCTGCTGGTGGTGATGCTGGGGTCTGGACTGGCGTTGACTATGTCGCTGTCTGAGTCGGAGTGTAGAATTCTTTCCCCAACTTCCTCCTCTTCTTCCTCTTCCTCCCCCTGGACCTCGCCCCGCAAATCATCCAATCCAAGTTCTGCGAATGGCAAAATTAAAGCATCTTCCCCTTCTCCTACCACCGCCCCTCCCACCCCTTGGCCACCACCAGCAGCTCTTCCTCCTACTCTTCTCCCCCTCCCACGCCACCCCTCGGCCGCATCTCCATCCTCAAGAACCCTCACACTCCCATCACTCCACTCCCCTATCCCCGGAGCGTACAAATCCAGCGTCTCAGCACAATGTCTGCGCGACGCCCTCGCGCGGGCACGTCGCCGGGTGATGTTGTGATCCCACGCTAGCACCGCAGCTGTAGTTGGCGGGGCACCACTACTACTACAAGAACCGCTGCCGGTGTTTGTGTTGCGGGGATGTATGTTGCGAACTTCCTCTGCTGTCAGGACGATGCGGTTTGGGCGGAGGCGGATTATTCCTGCCATTGTGGCTGTGTTTTTTTTTTTTGTTGGTTTGGTTTGGTTGGTGGGTATATTAAGGTTGTAGGGGTTGAGACTGATTGATGGTGATGAGGAAGTGAGGGTGGAGTGATGAGTGAGGTGAGGTGAGGTGAGGTGAGGTGTGTTACAATAGGGCGGGATAGAAATGACGAATCTGCGTGCGTGGGTCGTAAGCCAGAACGTCAGTCCCTCAATCTAAGCCTTAAAGGCCTCACTTCTCTCCCCCATTCAAGGGTAAGAAACCGAGGCCCGAAGGGTTTGCGCAAGGAAAGCAAACAATTCGAGTGATAACTTATGAGCATTACGTGTGCCCTCCCAAGACTTTTTCAATTTCTTCCATCTCTGTTTTTCCTTCTTGGTTGCAAGAAAATAATATCGACATTGTAATATTATATAATCAGCTCCAAACACCACCCACCACCTCAATGACTCTAATACCGCATGATGATGATGATTCCAAAAGCACCACATCATACCCCAACCCAGCAATCGATCAATCTATCTCAAACTTGAACCTCCCTTCCCTCCTCCAATCCTTATCGCACGGCAGACTCTAATTATAGCACAAAGTAGAGTAAAATCCGTACGTGCATGCATCAGAGAGACGTCGTCGTCGTCCCTACATTCCCCGAATGGCAAGTATGCAAGAAAGTAAGTTATGTAGGTAGGTATGGAAACATGATACAGCACCGTACAGTGCATACATCCGAACATCCTGAACCACACCCGCTGTCACATCATGTCAGCAAACGGCTGCTCCGCCGTCCGTCCTATTCATTCACACCCACGGTACTGTACCGTATAATCCCACAAAAGTCGGATTAGCACTAGTGAGGATTTTCTCGAACCTGCCCAATCGTCGCTCCCTGTCTGTTTAAACTGCGGCGAGTTGGCGATCTTCAGGCCCTTCTCTTGGCCCGGTTGCCTTAGCTTCCCTTTAGTTCCGATCCGACCTTCGTGAGATGATACGGTACGGCACTCTACTCTACTCTTCCCGCCAGGTTACCGAAAGCTTATTGTGACATTGTAGTTATAATAGTATTGATGGAAGTATCTTCTATATATGATATGATAGCGTGCGGTAGATAAGATAATAATTCCACCTTAACTAATCACTCAAATCATCTCCCATCCTTTTTCCAAAACTCTTCGCATTCTACGGTGGGTAAGCAGGCAGAGGCTAAGTTATAGCGTAGTTATTTCGTCATACCCTTTCCAAGTATTCCTGCTGTGACTTGTCCCTGAATTTCTTCAGAATAGTGCAAAGAATCCCGAGAGGGGGAGCGGGTAAACACTTTCAGAGCGATTTTTCAATTGGCTGTTTTTCCCTAGCAGATACGCTCTAACAGGGCTTCAACAGTTTAGAACCCGGTTAGAACTTGTTTTAAAAACTTTGATCCCTCGCCAAAGATTCCGTTTTTTTTGTGGGGGGGGAGGCTGTTTACGCACCCACCCTCCATATTTTCTTGCATCATTGATTAGCACAGCACAAGGTTGATCACCAAGAAGAATTAGTTTTTTTTTCTCTAAATATAGAAATTATTGTCGATTACGATAGGTATGGTAATTCATGACTGAATGGAATGGGAATGGGATGGGATGATCTGGGTCGGGTAGGCTAAGTTGGCACTGGCTTGCTTTGCTTTGCCTTGGAGTACAACTGCATCATATGGTGAAATCCGCCCCCACGCTAAGTTACCGTAGGAGGTCAAAAGAAGGTGTGGCTCAACAACCGAGCTCGGTTGAATAGAGAGTAGCCCTTAGAGGTAGGATTTTCACAAATCTTTGCCACAGGGTGCAGTTTTCGAGACCTTTGCCATTCGTTTGAAAGAAAAAAAAAACCACTGAGAAAGGCTTCTCTGTGGAAAATCCTGAGTAACGCTTTGTTTTGACAGCATGAAAAAACGGATTTCACCAGATAATGCGGTATATGTAAGACTAGGTTGCGTGAGGGTACTCGTAGTGGTCGTGCAATGTGCCGTATCAAAGTTTGGAGGAGGGAGGGGGAAGGAAGAGAAGTGGGCGGATCTAATCATGATTGATTGATTGATTGATTACGGAGAACAGGCCGGTTGGTGTGTAGGTTAGGGGTTGTTTGGTAGATGGCGCTGCCACTTGTGCAAAATTTATATAGTAAAGTGCAACTTTGATGAAGAGAATGCAAAGGAAGATTATGGAAGGTGGAATTGAACAGAGGGGAGTGAGCAATTGTCAACAACAGGGGAAGTATGTATGGTTGAAGGAAGGATGGGATTAAAAATTCGAGTGATCGCCGATGAACACTTCTCCCTTCTCTTATGTACAGTACCGGTAGTCTATGATCTCGAGCCTCAAGTATCAACCATGAGAATATAATAATTCCATCCGTGATCCCCCTCCCCACTCCCAATTTCCCACCATTTAGGTACTCTTCAGGTACCGGCACGGTAAACTTTCACCCGAACCATCAATCAGTCAGGCAAACCACTCCCCTCCCTCCCAACCAAGTAAAAATATCTACCTATCGTATCATACCCACAATTGTCCCAAACCCAAACCCAATATTTCCCAGGTCTCCACATAATCTCCTTCCCGGTGGAACATCCCGTCCGTCCGTCCGTCCATCCATTACTTTCTCGGGAACAAATTCTTTTTGATTGCCTGATTGATTGCCTGATTGATTGAATCGATCGGGCAATTGTGACAATGATGACGAACGCCGACAAGCCAACAATTGTTTTGTTTGGACTGGACCGGTCCGCGCGTGCTTTTTGTAGGGTTGGATGGGATGAATGGGATGAATGGGGATCTCCATATCTGGCGGGGGCGGTGGGCGGGATGGAATGATGGTCGCCGGACCAGATTGCTGGGTCGGTTGGGGTTGTTACAGTAAATTGGTTGGGGTGGATGGGTTTGTTGGACCACCCCCCCCTTTTTCCCTCTCCTGTTCCTCCGACTTCCCGGGAAGAGGAGAAGGAGGGGGTGGTGGTGGCGGAATTAGTTCTTTACACGATATTCTTGTATTTGAGGTTCTACGGGATCCACTGTAAGAACCCCCACGTCGTAATAACAACGATGAGAAACTCCAAGTTGTGATATTCATTCACTCACTCATTCAAAAGAACCCCAAACAAATTTCTCATTGTCTTACTTTAGCCAAGATTCACTCATACATAAATACCCAGAAGACGTAGTCATCCCCCAGCCAATCATTCAAATATCAAATATCATACCTTCCTCCATAAGCTCGTCACTATAATATTTTTGCACGCGCGAAATTACGCAGAGAGAAATTGGCACGCCACAATAATTATAAACGCACGTTTTATTAAAGCCGGAGAGTAGGAGTGGAGCAGCAGCAGAGGTGAGGTGAGAAGTGGAAGAAGAAGAAAAGAAAAGAAAGTTAGGTATGGTGGTACAGAGATCCGGAGGGACCGATCTACAACCTGTGGGTTTGGAGATTTGGTAACTGTACGCACTGTATGATGCGAGGATGTGCTGATCTTTGGGTTTACAACTACTAACTGTGCCTAACAGTAGATATTTCTTTGTCTGCTTGCTTGAAGACATTCCATTTCTTGTACGAGTACTTGCCATGTTGTATTTTTTTTTTTTTGGTATCATATTATGAGGGTCGATCTGGTCGGTTGCTTGTTGGTTCGTCTAATATCCACTCCGAAGGTGAAAGAGGTGTGATAGGAAAGAGGGGTGGGGTTAGTAACGCAAGTGGGTTGGTAAGTGCGGTAGTTACCTGTCAAATATGAAGCTACGGTGCGGTGCTTTAGACTAAGTTAGTGGTTGTGGTGGTGATTTCTTTAGGAATAGGTCATCATGGTAAAAATACTTTGGAGTGGTAAATATTTTCTTTCACAGAACACGTCGTAATGAATAGCCATATCACACAACGAAGTGCAGGCACTCGATGCGTCGCCTTTCCATCAAAGCAAGTGTGAGTGGGTAAGTGAGGGAGTGTCCATCCTGTTCATCCCATTTCTACCTGTTGCTCAGTTGTTAGAGATAGGCGGAGGCTAAGGAAGAATGCAAGTAATTTATTACCTATGCAGAAGTGCATAGCCCATCTCGTCGTCCCTTCCCGTACAATCCGCAACGGTACAGTATCAAGGCATAAGTCCCATCCGCTTTAGACTTCGGCCGTCGCCCGATCAGTGTTGACCAGTTTGAAGTGCAAATAGAGAAAATATGCCATGGGCATACACTAGTTTGTAGAAAGGAAAAAGATAAAAAGATAAAAATACACATTTTCTAGGACGTGGTATCAGAACTCCTGCTAACTTATCCTACTGCACTCGTGCAGTATCTTGCTGACTCCTTCTGCTGGTTTCTCTCTTGGCGTCTTGCGGGAAGGACGTTTTTTTTCCTAATCTTTCAAAGGTCTCCCCATCTTCTCCTCTATCTAGCTATGGTATCGAGTTTACTGCGTGAAAGGTGGATTTTTGAATAGTTTGCCGAGATGGAGACGAAAGCACAAGAACGACCGATACAACGGTTGCGTGCAGTGCATACATGTCCCGCTACAGGTTTCTGTGTTTAAAAAAATATATTTGTAAAAAGATAAGTTAGATGGAGGATTGACCACTTCAATTATTTTTGGATGTAAAGTAATGTTAATTTGGGGCTCCGAGTGGAATTATACAGGAAGGTGACGAAGTTGAACCCCATTTTTAACAACTTCGCCTCCTTTGCTCATCCATTTACTGTGGTTTGAAGTGAATAGGAGGAAGAGAGTTAGAGGGAAAGAAGAAAAAGGGAAGTTGAAGAAAGAGTTAGAGGAAGAAAGGAAAAGAAGAGTTGTTCCGTTCCTCACACAAGATATACCGGTCTCTGCTTTACTACGAATCTCGGCAGTCTCCATCTCCAGTTAAATTTTTCCCCAAGGTTTGTGTTGTTGGCCACCCTCCCCCAGTACAGCCTTCCCCCGTTCTGACAGCCAAGCAAGTGGACGGCCAAAGCAAAGAAAAAGCAATCAACCAAGCAAAAGCAGGCAAGCAGGCTACGGTACCCTCCCTTTCTCTCCACCATACTGCAGCAGGAGTAGCAAGAGAAGTAAGATATCATTGTCTTTCTCCATCAACATCGGTCGTGAACACCACCGCTACTACCCTCCACCACCACCCAACTTGCACGATACCACAACCACAACTACTACCACCGTCTGTTAGCTTCGTCACTAAAACCGACCTCTCACTGTCAAAGTCTTTCACGACCGTCATTCCATTACGATCACGACCGTCCGTCAAGATTATTCTCACCAAAGCCAATCCCTTTCTTTTTTCTTGGCCATCTCCCTTCGACACCGTGACACGGAACCTCAACGACCCCATCCTTTCCGAACCTAATCTCCCACTCGCTTTCCCACCTTTTTCAACCAACCCCCCACACTGTCCTTCTCGGGGACCCTGTCCTTTCAAGTCATACACAAGTACAGGCAGGCCCTTACACTCTCGCCGATAGATTACCGAAAGAAAAACAAAAAATAATAATCCTGGGTGAGGATCTTGCACCTCGGTCTTTATTTACCGCTGCATCATCACAATTTGCAGCCTTCAATACTCAACTCAAACCACCAGTCATTAACTCCCCATCTATTCTTGGGACGGTCTGGTCATACTCTTGCATTAACTCTGAGCGTGGATGCATCTTGATTTAGACTCTACGCTCCGTCGATTCGAATTCCCATAATATAATCTGCCCCCTACACCCTACAGGGTCTCTCGCCCTTCAAATCTAAAGCAGCTCCGGCACGAATTGATTTTGAAGAGGACGTGAACTGGTTTATAGTAGAATAATGGAAGGCGATTTGAATCTCTCCCAAGCGCTGGGCGGCCTCAGGATCGCGAATCAGACAGACGACTCACCACCCCCGTCACCTCGCGATTCTGGAGCTTCAAATAACTCGCAATCTCCCTCAATACATATTCCAGATCTTCAACAGCTCTCACCCCAGACTACAGAATCACATTCTCCACATACTCCCAATGTTTTATCCCAGACACCACCACTAGGGCCTTCCTCGCAGCTTCGGCAGTCATCTGCCTATCCCCCGCCTACCCCTCCGTCACGGCCCACTTCACAATATCTAGGATCCTCCTACACGTCAGGACCTTCGACAATTTATCATCCACAGAATGTTTCCTCCACTGGTTCTGTCTCTTCAATTAACCCCCTGATGTATCCCGACTACGCCCGCGTTTCACGTGAGCCTTCAAGGTCTTCGCTATCGGGGCCGCCGTCAATAGGGGCGAATAGGCAATCTCAGAGAGAACGTTCAAATACCGATAGGTCTTATCGACAATCAGGTCCAACAGGTCCGTACCCCCCTCGTGGTTCTAGCAGAGGAATGGCCCAATCGGGATCGGAAGATAGAGGTCTTGTAGGCGCTGGTGGTCCATACACTTCGGAGAACGGCCCTCCTAATAGCAGTGAAGAGTGGAAGGATAGAGGCGCGGCAGTAGGTGTACAAAGAGAAATAGATGCTAACGGAAATACCATCACACGAGTAGTGAAAAAAGGAGTCAAGGATTTTAGCTTTGGTCGGTCTTTGGGCGAGGGCAGTTACAGCACGGTATTTTTATTTTATTTTTATAACGATCCTTACTATTGTTTGCACACCTAATTGTGGAAATTTTTCCGACAAAATACAGGTTCTCGCGGCGACTGATAGGACAACCTTAAAAGAATATGCTATCAAAGTTCTCGACAAACGGCACATCATCAAGGAGAAAAAGGTTAAATACGTCAACATAGAGAAAAATACCCTCAA
The DNA here is from genome assembly GCA_003788595.2 of Choiromyces venosus 120613-1. Classification (NCBI taxonomy): domain Eukaryota; kingdom Fungi; phylum Ascomycota; class Pezizomycetes; order Pezizales; family Tuberaceae; genus Choiromyces; species Choiromyces venosus. The sequence continues at coordinate 50,578 of ML120395.1, forward strand.
TAGACTAGGTGAACATCCAGGAGTTGTTCGGTTGTATTATACATTTCAAGATGAGCGGAGTCTTTATTTTGTGTTGGATCTAGCGGCTGGCGGCGAATTACTTGGTTTTCTGAAGAGGGTATGTGTTTTGCGGTACTCCCTTTGAAAACTAAGACTTTGCTCACGATTAATATAGATGACAACTTTCGATGAAGAATGTACCCGGTATTACTCGGCGCAAATTTTGGACACAATTGAGTATATGCACTCCAAAGGGGTCATACATCGTGACCTGAAGCCGGAAAATGTTTTACTGGATGATCAGATGCGGGTTAAGATTACGGACTTTGGCACTGCGAAGATCCTAGACCTACCAAAGAAACCCCCACAGAATGGGGATGGGCCCAATGGGATGTCGTATCCCGGGGATCCCACGGAGGAGGATGACTCAAAGGCCAACTCATTTGTAGGGACAGCCGAGTATGTTTCTCCAGAGCTCTTGACAGATAAAGCAGCCTGCAAAGCTTCAGATTTATGGGCATTTGGATGTATCGTTTTCCAGTTGCTCTCCGGAAGACCTCCATTCAAGGCGGCAAATGAATATCAAACATTTCAGAAGATTGTCGGTTTGGAGTATGAATTTCCGAAGGGATTCCCTCCGGTAGCTAAAGATCTTGTCGAGAGGTTATTGGTCCTTGACCCCGCTAAGCGGCTCAATATCGAACACATCAAGAATCATGAGTTTTTTGATGGTATCGAGTGGGGTCGAAAACTCTGGAAGATCAAGGCGCCTAGACTGAAGCCATATGTGTCGCCTCCAGCCGAGGAGAGGATCATCAAGTTGAATGATGTTGGGCCGTCTGTTCATCGAAATGGCGCCACGAATGGGGGCGGGTCGGTTACCCGACCACAGCCGCCTCGTGTTATCACAGAATTACCGCCTCCGAGTCAGCTTGATATTGAATGGTCGCCAGTACTTACAAAATCCAATGAGCGGATATTAAAACTAGGCAATGCAGTTGTTCAGACTAGCCCTGCGCCGCACTCACCTGATGGTAAAGGCGGTATCAATGGGCATGCGGAAACACCTAAGAAATTTGCTAGGTTTTTTGGTGGTAACGGTAGCAAAAAACGCCAGAGATTGGTTATGATAACCACGTGTGCTCGCGTAATTGTGGCTGCCGCCGGAGGAGACGATAAACGCATGAAAGTAGAGATCAACTTACAAGGACTTGGAGTTGTGGCAAGAAGTATAGGCGGTAGCAGTAGCACAACTTGGGCTATTGATACCGTGAGTTTTAAATGCCATCCATCGGGCCTTTATCGAATGTACGACTGACTAGTATATAGCGCGACAAAACCTACACCTTTGAAGACCCCAAAACGCCAGCCAGTGAATGGTTAGAAACCATTGACAGAGCTCGGGAAATAGCGGCAGTCAATTACCCACCTGACGACGGTTTTATGTCCAGCAATTTATCCAGCCCGGCCTCGACAATTACCATGGAGGCCGGAAATGGACAGTTTCTCCATGACAAGTCCGGACGGGAAGGGGATGGACACAGCAGTAGAGAAAAGTCGAATAAACGGTTCTCCAAGCGGAACTCTCGACACGGATTGGCAGCGGTGTTTTGACAACGAACCAAGCTCTAACTTTTTGAACCTTCTACTGCTCTTTTTTTCTTTTCTTTCTTTTTCCTTTTTATGATACTTCTTAAATTCCCTTATACTTTACTGTAAACTCGGCTGGTTGAATGGAAGTTTGCTGTTTGATGTGAAACTTGGGGGACCGACTGGGTGGCTACTTACTGTAGGGAGGAAGGGGGGGAAGAATTGAAGCAGTGTGGGAGACGGGTGAGAATCATAATGTTGATATGTAACTTTGAAGTCTTTCTTTTTTCATTGCTTGCTGCCAGGGTGTCCTGTACTGTGGAATCTTTTTATTTCCCTTTTGTGTCCTCTTTATGCTCTTTTTTCCCCTCTCCTTCTTTCCTGGGCTTGGCGTGGTGTCCGTGTTTGGATTTATTTTTTCTTTTCCTCCTCCTTTCATCGCTTCTCATTTGCAAAATGGAAAGTCTTTTCTTCTTCTTCTTCTTCTTCTTCTTGCTCTACAAAAGGGATGTTTGGTGCATGTTTGTTTGGTTCGATGTTTTGCCCTTTTTTTTTCTGCCTTGCTCTGTCTTGCATTAGCTCTAGCTTATCTGTCTGTCCGTTTTTTATTTTTTTTGTCTGTCATACTGGGGGTGGGGTTTTTTTTAACAACGAGAAACAATAACATTATTTCTTGTCATAACTTTATTATCATATCGTAGGTTGGTTAGTTAGCCATTGGTATCATACATATCATACATACGATTAGAAGCTGGGGAAGATAGTTAGCGGGTAGGTAGTTAAGTTAGGCTTTTTGAGTTTTCCTTTTGTGATGTGCTTGAGTAGATTTTTCTGCAGGTTTATAGAGTACATAAACCTATTACAAATAGTAGTAATTTATAGTTTCGATGTGTCGAGCTGGATTCGTTTGGCTCCGGTTTAACTTGAAGATATATAGAAAGTTCTCTGCTGTTGCCGTTGAAATTTATGTCAGAAGGACGATACAGGGCGGGAGCGGGCGGTACTTGTAGAGCACCCCACCGGCAGTGGTAGAATGAGCGGGTATTACTGTACTGGTACTTTAATATTATGTCTAGTCGCGAGTGCTGTTGTCAGATTTTTTTTTTTTTTTTTTTGGTGAGAATGGTCTAGCGTATGATTACCATATCGTACCTTTAATGCTTACGCTGGTCTGCTGTCCTAGCGCTTCACGGCATCGAGTACCGTAGGAGTTGATAACCGCCCAACCATCACTACCACCATCCCTTGGTCTGTATTCAGGACCTCACCCAACAGCTGATTACAGCGATAGTGTCTCCACTTAAGGAAAAGATCGATTAACTCCTGGGGGTCACAAATTCTATTGGGTAGGTCACTACCAAATGACCAAAACCATACCTTTAAAAGTATAGTGTCTGATGATCAGATAAGAAATTGGGCGCTAAGAGGTCCTGAAATTCGGGAACGAACGAAGGGATTGCCAAACCACTTCTACTAAAATTCACAACCCCTCACTCGTGTATTCAAGCTCCCATAGCTCACTATGGGAAAGTATGCTAAAAAATCAATGACCGGCAGTACGGTACCCAAAAACGCCGATGTGTCCTACAGGAAGTCCTCTCTTCCTCCCTCTCCCCCAAACTAACACAACGGCACGGCTAATCACTCGATTATTAACCCAAAACACAGCCTACCGGCAAATCCATACCGTAAGGACTCGAATATAATTGGACCTCGCGCTAGGACATTGGAGTTGCCTTTGCGGGCAAGGTCTGGCTCTTTTTTTTTTTTTTTTGTCCTAAGCTGGGGCTGAGGGGGTCGATTTTTGCAATGTTTTCGCCCCCCCCCCTCTAATATCCAAGAGAGGGAATTTTGGACGTCCTAGCGCGAGGTCCAATTATTCGAGTTCTCACGGTATAGTGCCGGACACTGCCAATCGACACCTGTGTTAATTCGCCGTCGCTTACTAAGCGGCAATCACCTTCCAAATTGGGTTAGGTTATCTCACAAAGTGAAATAATCGGCGATATCAATTACTGCATTAGGCATGGTGTTGCCAAGATATTACTTGATACAGTAATTTTGGGTGTGTTAATTTGGGCACCTCCTCTGCAAAAAATGGAAATCTTTGAACTGCTCTAGCACAGCAGGAAGTTCATATTTCCTTAAACCCCTCTGTAATTCTTTAGACAACCATCAAATAAAGACTTTTACAGAAGAATTTGAGCTTTTGAGTGGTTGTTGTTGACTTAGAGGAGTTTGAAGTTGGTCGTGTTTTGGGTTCGCTAAGGTGTTGATTGGCATTGTCCGGCACCATACCGTACCCGACCGCCATCAAAAACATCAAACCAAAAACCTTGACTCAGCAATGCGGGGCAGTGCAGTGCAGTGCAGTGTAGGCAGGGAGGGATAACCTTATTTGAGCTTAACCATTTTGCACCCCAACAATCCCCTTTTTCCATTCATTTTCACAAGGAAGGTGCGGTTACCCGTAATCCTTTTCGCAAAAGTCGGATTCGTGCTATGGAGAGTCCTGTCCGATTCGCTGTTCCACCTTTGCTTAAAGTGTGGCGATTTGGGGGTCTCTTCGTGGTCGGTTGCCCTTGGCTCCAATCCGACTTTTTACGAAAGAGATACCGTGGCACGGGAAGGTAGAGGGGGGGTGGGAGTTTCGTTTTCTAAAAATTTGGAAAATTTGGAAAAAAAAAAAAAAAAAGGGGTAAGTTATGTGGTTTTTGTTGGGTGGTTGGTTGGAATTTGAATTTGAGTTTTTTTTTTTTGGGCGGGGGGGGAATTCTGCAGGAACGGAGGGGAACTCTCTTTTTGCTGCCGTACTGTGCAGTACCGGTATCATACGGCACAGTAAGATCTAAAATTAAATAAGTACTCGTAGGCTTTGTATGATTAGGGAAGGAGAGGGAGAAAAAAAGAAAAAAGCTTCGATGGTGTACAGTACCGGTAATATCCGTTTGGGGGACATCAAGGATGGTATATTACTGATTGGTAAATGATAAGCTCCAACAGTGAACTCCAAAACTTGATCCTAAACCCCCTCGTATTGGCCACCACCGCCAACTGCCCCTACCCTATTAACATATCTATACAGCGTTAGAGCGAGTAAAAGTAAGAGCCACAAAATAAAAATAAAAAATTAAAGGGAGATTGCACACTGCGGTACCCTGCCATCGGGTCGACGCCCGTTAGGCTAAAACAGGCCAGATACGGAAAAGCACGAAGAAGGAGAAAAAAAGAAAAATGTGCTCTGAAAAACAACACTTGTTATATAAATTCCTTCCATTCCTACTTTTTTTCTTGGGGATTTTTTTCTTCTCTCTACCTCACTCACCTGCGACCGTCACTCGTTCATCGGTTCTGTCTGTCTGTTGGCGTATACATACATTCATTCAACTCATCACCACTACCAACTCGCACTTTAATAACCCTACCACACTCTACTAAAAGAAAATAAATCAAAAATGCAACCTCAAACTCTCCTCCTCCTCTTGGCCTCTGTCATGCCAGCGATGGCTGTCCTCGACTGCGGCGGCGGCCGCGCTCCTCCAAAGACCACTGTTCCCGGCTGCCCAGGCTACACGGGACCTTTGCCGACCGAGTCAGTCGATAGCACCAGCGGCACATCCGTCGTCGTCATGCCAACTCCTACCACTGCTACGGGCGTTACTCCTATTGGTACTGAATCACGATCTTCCTCTTCCTTCTCGTTGACTAACACTTCTTCAGTGACCTCTGCCAAGGTTTATACTACAACTGGTGCCGCAAATGCCACAGCTACAGTTATTTCCAACACTGGAGCGCACAAGAATGGTACTGCTACTGTTACCTCGGTGGCCGGTGGGAATGGGACTAGTACTGGTGGGTCTGAGTCCGGATCTGGTTCCAGTTCCAGCTCTGGATCTGGATCTGGATCTGGATCAGGTAGTGGAAGCGGGAGCGGGAGTGGAAGTACTAGTTCATCCAGCTCGTCAAGTTCTACCGCTAAGCCGAATAGTGCCGGAAGGGTTGTTGGAGGTGCCAGTGCTATGGTACTCAGTCTCGTTGGTTTCGTTGCGTTCGGGATGATGTAAGCTATGGATATGGATATGGATATGGATACGGATATGGATGGCATGTATAGATAGTGTTTGTTAATGTAATCTTTGGGGAAGGGGTGTGTGTGTTGGTTAACTTTAAAATAATATTGGGCATTTTTTTTAAAATTTTATTTCTCGAATGTGTGTTATCGGTGATCTTTGAAAGTGTGCTGTTGTTTCCTGGAACATCCTTAATTTCACTTGGAGTTTCGTTTTTTTCTTTCTTTCTTTTCTTTGTCCTACGGTGTTGTATGCGTACTTTCCCCTGGTTAGCAACTGGTTGACCGAGTAAGTAAACAAGCACAGATCACCTCCATGGGGGTGGGTAAACAAATACTTATTCTGCCTAGTCTGCCGCTAACCCACGTTCGGCGGGTAATGTATCTTGAGTTAATATTGCCAAAAGAATCTTGATGGCACCTACCCAAATTGGTCTCTTTTCTCACTAGACTAAGCTCTAGCCGCCGATCGATAAACTCATCATATGTTGAAAACAGTGGTTGAACGGTGGTATTGTTGTTGCTGGATGTACCAGCACTTGCAGTTGTCGAGGCATACGTACACACTAGAGGAAGGACGCGTACGCTTGGGATGTTTGTCTACCCCCTATTTTGTTCGTCCTTGTTTTCTCTCTTTCCCCTGAACAACGATCATGACTATTACTGCAACATCATCTCTTTACGTCTTTCCTTGTCTTCACTTTATCTCTATCAAGTCTAGTTATCATTTTCCTCTAAGTACAAATATCGTGTCTCCACAATAGCCAACTCCACTTCCCTGCATAAACCTCCGTTATTAATCATTACCTTTACGGTATATTTCCAACATTTTCAACATCATACGACAAGGACAAGATGAGTGATCGGGTATGTTGCGGGCTTTTTGGTTAGTTGGCTGTTGGTGATGTGGTTTTGTGGGTGGAAGGGCACAACGAATGTAATCAGGTCATCAGTGTCAATTCGTGTAAGTTAGAGCTTAACTTTGGAAGCTGACACTGCGCGCTTGCTGCTTTATACCCTTCTGCAAGTAACAGAAGCTGCATATTGCCTAGACCACTCGTAGACATGACCGGTCACTTGCTTCTTGAACATTAGTAGAGGTCGTTTAATAGTGCGACAGAGGCCAAAACACACCAAAATTGGGGCTTTTTTTCAAGCCATCAAAACTCAATGAATTTTACTGCAATCAATCATTGCGAAAGGATTTTAAAAAAAAAAGTTTCATCTGTCTAAAATGTGTCATCATTTTTGAAAATTTTTGTATTGCGACCATGCAGGATGGTGGGCATTTGAGGTTGGCGAGGTGAGTTGCAATGTACACTCCTGTCCGCAAAGTTCTCATACCCCAGGAGGTAACTGTGGCGGTGTCGCGGCGAAAAGTGATGTATCAAAGCAATCGAGAAAATGTAACTACAAAATACACATTAAATTTAAACTACCACTTGATATGTGATCTACCAACATTCATGATACTTTGTGCTCTCTGTGGTATGCTATCTACAAGCTGATGCTGGTGTCTTTTTCCCTCTGCAGTGAGGGGGACCATGGTTAAACTTAATTTTCATTCTAGCAAGCCTGGGGGTAAGCCCCATTTCACAAACTTAATCATATCTAGCTGACCAGCATGAGATACTCCCCCCAGCCAAGGGCCACCTGAAAAAAATCCACCTCCTGGCCACCTACCACAAATACATCATTAGTGGCCTGCCCGCCACCCCACAGCCACACCAAGCACAAAAGAAACCCTCCCCAGCAGCCAGCCACCCCCCTCAGTATATCCACAGGTTTAGTCCTCCTCCTCGGGTGTTCTACAATGCTTAGCCAGTACATGGGCACATAGACTGGGGTGCGGATAATCATTCCAGTGCCAACCAGTCTGTCACACCTCCCCAGATAACACCTCCAGACTTTCCCTCCTTTGCAGCCAAGAAAAGCAATCACTGCCAATCTCCGAAATAGTATGCCTAGGGGTGAGCCAGGACTTCTGAAAATTGTGTAATGATATCAAGGCCACTGGGATACACTGACTGGAAGTTCTAAGGTGTGGTTGGTGATTTTGAGGGTCAAAGCCATTCCCTTCAAAGTGGGTAGGTGAAGACACCCCATCATATTGGGTTGCCTGGGGGTCGCCCAGGACTTATGATGATTATCTAAGAGAAATAAAAAAACTCAACTCCTAGGTCTTATGTGCCAAAGGGTGGTTGTGGGTTCCTAAAAAGGATGTCTGGAATGGTTGCAAAAAAGAATGAAAGGCTATTGGAATCATGTTCATGTCTGTACTAGGCAGTGTCGATAAAGAGAGTATGAACTCAGGCCCAAAAGGCTCCTCAAACCACGAACTGTAGTCCCAACTGTCTGCCAGTGCAAAAAAGAATATGGTTCCAGAAGGGAATGCCTTTGAAGAGGTGGGCAGTGGTGCTCTCAAGGGAGCTTGTATCATAGGCGGCATATCAATAGCTGAAACAAAGGAAAGCGAGCCAAGAGGCATAAACACCTAGGTAAGAATAAAGGCTTTGAAGCCATTGTGAAAATTGCTCAAAAGGCATTGATTGGGTGAACCCTCCTGTATCTCCAAAAGACCCCTAACCCATAAAGGTGAGAAAGAAAGGGGCCATGGTTAAACCTAGTTTTCATTCAATCTAGTCTGGGGGTAAGCCCCATTTCACCTAATTAAAGGTATCTAATGACTGGCATGAGATACTCCTCCTAGCCAAGAGCCCCCTTAATGAAATATCCTCCTCTCTGCCACCTGCCTAGCCAAATTTTCATTGTACCCTCGCCCAACCTTAACAAAGAAAACTCCTGCCCCCCCCTATCCCCCTGTCCCTTACCCTCGCTGCCCCCTCACTCAGCCTTTACAAAAGGAAACTCCGTCCCCCCCCTCCCTCCTTTCCCTCAACTAATTATTCCTACAAAAGAAACCTACACCGTTATCTCTATGCTTAGTAGTCGAGTACTTAAGGAAATCTAACAGCTAAAGAAACCGACACTGTCATCTCCATACTCAGTGGTCGTGGACCAATGAAATCCCACAACTAAAAGGAAACCCACCCCATCATCCCTATGCCCAGTGGTTGTGAACCAATGAAATCTCTGAGACTAATGAAACCAGCCCCATCACCTCCATGCCCAGCTGTCGTGTATGTATGAAATTCCTCCAACCAAGAAAACTAGCCCTGTCACCTCCATGCCCAGCTGTCATGTAAATAAGGAAATACTATCCCCCAGCATTACACCTCTGGCTCATGAGGCTGCCATCTCCTCGATGCTCAGTCCACCTCTGGGCTCTTCTCATCCCTTGTTGGGGCTACTCCTTCTTCCCATTCTGGTTCCTGCCTGTTTTGTAGCCAGGCTGGTGGGTTTTTTTGTGTGCTTCTAGTTTGGCCATTTCTTGTCTCAGTTCCTGGCCGCAGATTGGGCATGGTTTCATTTTTCGGATTCTGGCAGGCTTTTTTGGTTAGGAGGTAGGTAGGTTAATGCCAGCTCTAGTTGTTTGCACTACGCTAGCTCCGCTCCCTTTGTATCCCTCCTCTGGTGGCCTTTTCTTGAGCTCTTCTGGTCATGTTTCCATCCATTCCAGTATCCTCTTCTGGTCTCTGTTATTGTAGGGGTTGGCCTTGAGGGGGGTTAGCACACCACATCTTTCCATTAGGTGTTTCCCGGTAACTATGTCCCTTCTGCAAGGGCATTTCCTCCTTTTTGCCACGGGGTCCTGGTAAGGCCATCCTGCTGTTGCCCTGAAGTGCACTATGTTTCGTAACTGCCATCATGATATGCCTCTCCAGTGTTTGTAGCTTTCCTTCGGGGAGCCTTTGTATTTGATATTCTCCTCCTTGATGCTATTTCTCCAATTTTCGAGGAGGTGGGTTTTTAGGTTATTCTGTCCCAGCTTGAGGTTGTGGGCACTTTCGATTATCATTTTGGCTCTCATCTGGTTGGCCCACTTCTCTGTCCATTCTGTTGGTCTGTCCAAGCAGTATGTGCAGAGGCTCAGCAGGTTTTGTCTGTGGTGGGTATACATCCCCAGGGGGGCTATTCCCATTTCCGCATAAATTGCTACCAGGGGTACCCTTTTTTCAAGGTTGAAGGCCAGCCTTATTATCTTGTTCGGTGCGATCTGCATCTTGTTTGTTTCGGTAACTATTCCCCACACTTCTATCCTGTAGGTTAGTTGGGGTAGAATTAGTCCTTGGATTAGCCTTAGGGTTGTCCATGCATTGAGGCCGCCCTTTTCGTATCTGCTTATTTGGACTCTAAGGAAGTGGCTTGTTCTTTGGGCTTTGACAGTCCAGTGAAGGATGTGGTTTTTCCATTTGAAGTCTGGGGATATGAAGTACCCTAGCCATCTCATTACCTCCTTTTCTGGCACTGCATATCCTCCCAATTCTGTTGACTGGTGCTTGTCCTGGGGTTTCTTTATGTATATCCTTTCTGTTTTAAGTGAGGAGAGGTTGTAGCCATGGGCCCTCCATTTGGTGTCTACCTTATCTAGGGTGTCCTGGTGTGCTGTTTGTCCCTGGTCTCAGTTTCTGTATGTGGTGGCTACTAGGATGTCATCCACATAGGTGAGAAGGCATGTTGTTGTACCCTGCATTACCCTGGGCTCTATTGCTGTTATCTCCCTTATACTTATGAAGAATAGGATAGGGGAGAGGAGGGATCTCTGGGGTATTCTTTTATCGGTTAGGAAGCTCTTGGAGTATCTCCCATTGAATCTGTAGGACGTGGTTCTATTTGCTACCCAGTGTCTAACCCATTGCCCCAGGTGGCGGTTTGCTCTTTCCAATGTTTTGCATACTTCTTCCATTTTTAGGTGGTTGAATCCTCCCTCTATATCGAGGGCCATCAGGCATGCATATAGATGTTTGGAGGTAGTTAGGGTATCATTGAGGGTTTAGATAGCATCCGTTGTTCTGTTGTTTTTCCTGCCTCCATACATGTTGGGTGTTAGCAGATTTAGTTTGGCGATGCACACTACTGCTGCTCTTTCCAGTACTTTTGCCAGGATAGCTTGGAGTTGTATTGGCCTCCAGCTTTTGGCTATTGTATATGATTCCTTTTTTTCCTTTTTTATTAGAATCGTGTTGCTTGCCTTCCAACCTACGGGGATTCCTTCTGTCCAAGCCCTGTTCATCATACTGGTGAAGAGTATTTCTCTACTCTTTCTGAACATTTTGACCAATCTTGCAGGGATGAGGTCTGGTCATGTTGCCACTCTGTTCAGGGTTGCTTTCAGGGCTGTGTCCAGGAAGCCTATATCTAGTTTTTCTGGTAATTCAGTTATTGTCTCTAGGGTTCATTTGTTTTCTCCCCCATAGAGTGCTGTGTGTAGTTCTTAGGCTATGTGGGGGTGTTCTGCTATCATGCTTCCATCCTTTCTGACTAGTGTAGGTATGGGTTGTTTGGTATGCCTTAGCTTGACGCTTCTGAAACACTCTGGATCTGTTTCCTCCTGGAGGGCTTCTCTATTTGCTTTTAGTTTGGCTTCGGCTATCTCCTTCCTGTATCATTGTCTTTTGTTTTTTAATAAAGTGCAGGTAGGGTTATTCCTAATGTCCCTTGCAAGTTCCTTTCTGGCCTTTTGCTAGATCTGTGTTTCAGAAGGCCCTTGCTCCTTCCGTGGCTTTCAGGGTGTGTTTTTGGATTATTTTGGATAGAGCTTTCTGGATATGGGTTGGGTCATTGTTGCTTTCTTCCAGGAGGAGGAGTTCCACTCTGATGTTGTCCCAGTTAGCCTTGTTATATATAAGTGTGTTGGTCCTTGATTTTTTCCAGTCTATTCCCGTGTGGATTGAGAGGGCCATGTGGTCTGCGGAGGGCATGAGGATATTATTGACTCTTAGGTTGTGGTGCCTATCAGAGATTACTAGGTCTAGTGTTGTTCCTATGCAGTTTGTATTGGAGAGGGGGTGAGTTATAACACAGGGGTTGGTGACTGCTAGTGCTCTTTCAGACATCCATCCTCTTAGGGTTGTTCTTGCTGTATTAGGTCATCCAGACAACCACATCAGGTTGATCGCATTGAGGTCTCCTATTATTATATTGCTGTTGCTTTTGTGCTATTGTTGTCATGGTCAAAGTCATGGATCATTCTTTCGTGGTCATTGGTTCTTCTATTGCTGTGTGGTCTTTGGTATCCGAGGGTTATTTCAGTGCCTCCTGTCTATATTATGAGGAATTGTGAGTTAACTCTTTCTATTACAAACATGTGTACATATTCATCCTTGATGTATGAGGCGCAGCGCCATCTTACTGCCCTTATATCAGTGTAATATGTGTAACCTTCTATGTATATCTAGTTATCGTTTTCTAGTGAGCATTCTACTAATGTTATTATCTTGGGTTTAAGTTTTTGTGAGGTCTTATGTAACTCTGTGACAATGTTCATGGACTCGCCGATATTGAGGTAAACTATATTGGTAGTTGCCATAAATTAGTCATGAGGGTTTTGTAGGGGGGCCGGTGTGGCCGGGTCAGGAACTACTAGGCTATCCTGTGGTGCTACTTCTGGTTCTTTAGCTCTGGCCCTGGTTGGGCAGTGGTTGTCTCCTACGAAGTGAGTGGTTTCTTCGCAGTTGGTGCATCACCTGATGGTGTGAGAGTAGGGTCTTCCTTTTTCCAATGTGTAGTACAGCTCTGAGCAACTGTATTCTTTGGTGTGGTGGCCTCCTTTGCAAAGTTTGCATTTTGGTGGGAGGCGGCAGTGCACCATGTAGTGTCCCATCTGTAGCCACCTCTCAAAGCAGGTGGAGGAGTCTCATCTGACATATCTCATGAAGGTGCATCACAGCATGAAGATTGCCATATTGCCTTCCAGTTTTTTGAGTTGGGAGTTGACCCAGTCATTTATTTCTACTGTCGTGATGACCAAGGACTTGAATTTGTTTTTTGCCTTGAGGGCTGTTGATGATCTGATCTACTTTGGTCTATCTATAACATAGATCGCTGGGTTGTAGTCTGAGATCTCTCTTTCTAGGTTGCTCCAGTTTGGGGAGTCCGTGTCTCAGTCGGTCAGTAGCCAGTCTTCGTTGTTTCCTTGTAGGACCTTGTGGATGAGGATGTTGACTGTAGGAATGTCAGTAACAATGCTGAATCTGAAGATGTCAATGTCATTTAGTGCCTTGGGGATAGTGTTGGAGTCTTAGAGGGCTAGTTCTGCTGGGAGGTCCTGAACTGTTGTGAGGACCAGGTCGTCATTGCGGTTATATTCCACAAAGGCGAATTTAACTCTTGATGCTCTGTTTACCGCATCTCTGATTTGGACTGTTGAGGGTCCCACTGCTCTTACTCTCCTGCCCTTTTCCACTGAGTGAATTAGGAGTCTTCTCTGTCTTACATGGGGGGTGGATGGGGCTGAGGGTCCTTGGCTTCGGTTAACGCCCTGGGCTGTAGGGCCCTTCCCTCTATTGTTTCTTTTGACAAGGATGAAGTTGTCAGTGTCTATTTCTGCTACCATTATTATCGCATATGTTTGCTTTTTGTTCACAGTGGTGGGAGCATTTGATCAGGAGGGGTGTGTGGCTCTGGAGATTTCTGGGGCTGGGACTCAAGCCTATTGTTGCTGTTGTTGTGCTTGGAGGCTTGGAGCTTGCCTCTGTTGGGTCTCTTGTACTCTAGCTGGTGGGGGTCATTGTGCCTGTAGTGTGTTTTGAGGGGGGGGTACTTGGTTGGGGGCTTTATTGCTTCTTATAGCCTCGAGAATTCTGGCTTCTATCTGTTTCAGCTTCCTGTTGAAGGCATCTTCCACTGCCATCAGTAGGCTAGTCAGACCTTTATTGGTTGGGGGGGCTTCTTCTGGGCCGACATAGCTGAGGGTCTCCCTTAGCCTGTTGGGGTCTTTAGATCCCACTGGAAAATTGGGGGTGGGGGGGGCAAGTATAGTGTTTGGGCTCTCCTGGGTGGCCTCTTCCTGGGTTGCCATTTCCTGGTTGGTTTTGCCTTTGCCTTTATTGGTCTCGGTATTTTTCTTTGTCAATATCTGGACAGAGGAGGAGGAGGATGAGGATGGGAGGGGTTCAACTATGATGTTGCTTGAGGGGGTTCCTGGGATTTCTAGGAGTGATGAGAAGTGGACTGCTCTTGGCAGTTCCTGGGAGGTGGGAGCATGTTGGCTATTCCCTATGCCTGTACCATCTGAGTTTTGGCCATTTCCAAGGGTGATGGTAGTGTCCTGAGGGCTCTAGGAGTCAGGGATTTCGATGATTGTTTCCCTCATTATTATGTCTGGGGGGGATGACTGCATCAGCAAAAACAAGACCCGCATCTGATGTATAGGCGTCGTGTCCTGATGCACGCCGCATTTCTCGTGTGCCCAGTATGCCTGGTACGTCCTGAGTTCCATTGCAACCCCCTGTTGCACCCTATGCATCATGTTGTGTATTGCAATACAACATTGCGCCTGGTGCATCCTGTGTCGCATAGCAACATTTTGCGGTGTCAGGACACTACCTGAGATTAGGTCGACATCCTTACGACCCCTGGACATCTGCATCTCTATCGCACCTTCTTCTCCATATCCTGACGTCTGGCTATGGCTGCTGCCTCACGGGAGTACCACTGGGCGTGGCCACACAGGGCCGGCCTTCGTCACATTCCTTCTGTCTCTCATCGCAATACCATAACTCCATCCTAACATCGACCACAGATGCCTTCCATCCCCCGATGTCCCTATCCCTGCCCTGAACCTTCCCTGCATCCTGACGCATCACCGTTGTTGGTTCCTCACTGTGAGGCCACAGGGCGTTGCGGTGATTTGTTGCAATCTATTGTTACGATCCTCTCTTCTTTGGGTATACTTGCAGTAGGCAACCTTTCTTATCTCCCTTAGTTGTCGATCTGATTTCCTTCAGACGCTTACCCTTCCTTCTTTCATAGTACAAGTCCTTGACTTCTATGACTTCCTTGTTCTCCCTGTTGATGCTCTTGAGACCCTGGATGGATTTATCGTTCGGGAGAAAAGCTTTCTGTATTGAAAAGTATTTAGATGGTTGCATGAGGAACTAACTACTCTCGCCTATGAGCCCCCATATATAGTCATTCCTCCCTCAACCCTAACCCTCGATGACTCATCCTTATGAGTCATCAATACATATGACTCTACTGAATCATTGTGTGAAATCCATCAGCTGACTCCTATGAGTCCTCCTCACGGACTAATAAAAACCAATCAAACTTATAAACTAATCATGTGCGCAATTCGTGTCACATGTGTGAAACCCGTGACTCATAATCTGAGTCATGTGTGAAAACATAATATCATATGATCGCTATTGCGAGTCATAGAAAATCAAACAACCAATAAAAACCTACTAATGGCTTGCTAGCACAAGTCATGTAAAATACTCGTTCCTTCTGACTCATAAGTATGAGTCAGGTTAAATCTGCCTTGCCATTCTGCCTTGCTTAGTCACAATTTGTGACATTAGCTCCCGTCCTTCCTTAGCATCGGTCCCTCGATGCTATCTTCTTATCCTCCCAATCTCTACAATTTTGCTCCTATCTTGCGAGCCTCCTGTTTCCACTGCTGTCGACCCTCTTCCAATTTCTGGCATTGTCATTGCAGGGACTCCATCGTACTACCAGCATTTCGAAAGGCACATTTTTGGTCTTCGATTGTTTTTTGCTGGCTTTCAATTATCTCCTCCTTGTTCATCAACAGTCTCCGAAGGTCGTTTATTTGCCTTTGTAGGGCTTCGGCATCCGGTTCTGTTTTTTCGCTCCCCTTTCTCCCTAACCGTGTCCTCATGGTTTTCCTCTTTTTTCTCAGCTGCTCATCTGTTGTCGATAATGGCAGCCTTTCCCCTGTTACCCTAGGGTAATATCCCGCATCCACCTCTTTCCATCGGTGTTCTCCACACCGATCATTGTAGCAATGTTCCCAACCCACTACCTCCTTGTCGGCTCTTCTTTTCCTGGGTTCCCTGGGGAACCAGTTTCCTCCTTCCTTATCTCGTAGGTATACTAGACAGCTATTATTATAACAGCCAGTCCAGGACAGTGCATTGTGCGCTACTTTCTCCGCATATTCCTTCTGTTCGTCTGTCATGTCTTTTCCCACTGGTCCTGAATATTTGGGACTAGTGGAGGTAGTGTCCCTGGGGACATACCCTGAGTCATTCCATTTCTCAGTTTTTTGGTGGGGATGCGGAGTGCGATTGTTTTATCATGACTCATACCCACTCGTGGTTTATGGGGGTACTTGGAGTGGAAATGGCAGGTTGCAAGTTTGGCATTTTTGAAGTTTTCTGCGGGGTACCAAGTTTTATCGTGTTCGGGTAAGTATCCTGTCCACTTGGCTTGATATTGCACGTTGCCGTGATGTAGCCAAGAGTCTATGACTTCTTCTAGTTCGTATTCGTTTTTGCCGTCTATTTCTATAGGTGGTGGGGGGTCTTATTTTTGAGAGGGGAATTGATTGTCTTGGTAAGGTTCGAGTAGTGAGATGTGGAATGTGTTGTGTATTCTCATTGATGGTGGGAGGGCCAGCTTATATGCGCTCTGACCGACTTTTGCCACTATTTCGAATGGTCCGATTTTCTTCTAATCCAGTTTCTTAGATGGTCTCATGGTCTTGATGTTTCGTGGCAACAACCATACCATGTCTCCTGATTTCGAATTGGGATCTGGTTTTCTGTGCTGATTGTAAATTTCTTTTTGTCGTAATTGTGCTGTGATTATTTCTTGATGTAGTGACTCATGGAGGTGACTCATTCCTTCTTTTTCCGTTATCTTTGCTTTCATCAAGTGTCCAATCATTTCGTATTCTGAATAGATCCCATAGTTTGCGTAAAATGGTGATGTTCCAATGGTCTCCTGATGCCCATTGTTGTAGGCAAATTCCGCTAGTGGTAGGAGTTCACACCAATTACTCTACTGATAATTGATGTATGCTCGCAGATACTGTTCTAGTATTCCATTCGTCCTTTGTGTTTGTCCATCTGTCTGTGGGTGGAATGCGGTACTAAATCTTCTTTCTATTCCTAATTGGCTTGTGATTTCCTTCCATAGGTCCGAAGTGAACAGGGATCCCCTATCCATGATGATATCTTTTGGTAATCCATGGAGTCTGGCTATTTCTTTAAGGAAGAGGGTTGCGAACTGTCACGTGTCTAGATCCTTCTTGCAGGGGATGAAATGACTCATTTTTGTGAGGCGATCGATGACAACCAATATCATGTCATAGCCTTCCGACTTGGGTAGATCCTTGATGAAGTCCATGGCTATTGATTTCCATGGTCGATCGGGTACTTCATTTGGTTGTAATAATCCATAGGGTGCGTGTCGTACCACTTTTGTATGTTGGCACATGTCGCAGTTTGTTACGTATTGTTTGATTGTTTCTCTCATCCTTGGCCAATAGTATTTTCGCTGGATTAGTTTGGTTGTCTTGGCTGTTGCTCCATGTCCTGCTAGGGGAACGTCGTGGTGTTTCTGAATAATTTTTGTTCTCAATTTTTCATTTTCCGGTACCCATATCTTTCCTTGATACCATAGGTAGTTGTCTTTCCACTGGCATAGGCCTAAGGCTACTCCTTTTAGTTCTTTTTGGCCTATTGCCAATGCCTTTCTAATTTCCTGCATCCATTGGTCTTGTTGAACCATCCATGGAATTTCTTCTTGATCATGGAACTCTATTAATTCTATTTCTTTGAGGAAATATTTTTCTTTTGGTAATAGAGTTCTTTTCTTGTACATAATTCTTGGGTCCCCCTCCTGTGGTAGGTCCCCTTCCCTTCTCGTTAGGGCATCTGGTTTGCCTCCTTCCTTTCCGGGTCAATATTGTATCTTGAAGTTGAACTGACTCATATATTCTTCCCAACGAATTTGTCGTTCGTTCAGTTCTTTGGTTGTCATAAAGGGCACCAGGTTTTTGTGGTCTGTTAGGACTTTTAGTTGGTGTTGGCATCCCTTTACGTATCGCCTCCATTCCTTCAGTGCTTGAACAATTGCCAATAGTTCTTTGTCATGAATGTCGTAGTTGCATTGTGCCTTATTCATTGTTTTTGAGCGGTAGGCCACGGGGTTCCATTTCCCATCTGTTTCTTGCTGAGATAGGATTCCTGCGCAAACATATTTCGAGGCATCAGTTTCTATTATCGTGGGTTTTGTTGGATCGTAGTGTGCTAGTACTGGGGATGTAGTAAGTTTTCTCTTCAGTTCTTCAAAGGCTTTTTGCTCCATCTCTCCCCACTCCCACTTGTTCTTCTTCTCTGTTAGTCGATAGAGAGGTTTTGCTACGCGGCTGAACCCTTCGATAAATCTTTGATAGAAGTTGCAGAATCCTAGGAAGCATTGTACTTCTTTGACCTTTTGGGGAGGTTTCTAGTCCCATACTGCGCTGGTCTTAATTGGGTCCATCTGGATTCCTTCTTGGTTGATGATGAATCCTAAATATTCTGTTTCCTTTTTATAGAATTCGCACTTTGATGGTTTGATTTTCATTCCGGAATCTCGTATGTCGGCCAATATATTGCTAATATCCTTTTTGTGTTGTTCGAGGTTATTTGAATATACCAGAACATCGTCCAGGTACACTATGCAGCACTCGTCGATATATCTCCATAATGTATTATTGATCCATCTTTGAAAAGCTGCTGGGGCATTTGTTAGCCCGAATGGCATTACTAAGTATTTGTAGGGTCCTAATTTGCTAGCAAAAGTTGTTTTGCTTTCATCTCCTTCTCATATTCATATGTTGTGATAGGCATCTTTTATGTCCAGCTTGGTGAAGTACTTTGCCGTACTTAGCCTGTCCAGCGCTTCCCCTATTAAGGGCAAGGGTTATCTGTCTTTTTTTGTAATTTCATTGAGTCCCCTATAGTCCACACACAGTCGGAGGCTCCCATCCTTCTTTTTGATGAATAATATTGGTGAGGCTTGGTCGGTCCACACCTGTCGTATCCAACCTCATTCTCTGTTTTGTTGGATGTAATTTTTTAATTTGTTTAGTTCGTTGGCTCCCAGGTGGTATATTTTCTTCTTTGGGACTCTCTTTCCTTCTTCTAGGGTTATTTCCAGGTCGACTCCCTCCCGATGTGGGGGTAGTTCTTTTTTTTCTTCTTGTTCGAATACATCTAGTAGATAATGGTATTCTTTTGGGATTGTTTCCTCGATTCTCCTTTTGTCCTCCCTTTTTCGGTGTTGTATTGCCAGTTCAGTGCTGATGTTAATGGCCTCCACTCTAATTGTTTCTTCTTCTTTCCTCCATCGGACTATTCCTGTGGATTCTCCTCTTTGGTAGAAACATCCAAACGCTTTATCTGATATTTCATGGATTTCGATCCTCTTGGATTGCTTCTTTTCTTCTGGTTGGCTCCTCTTTTCTTTAAGTTGTTGGACATCAGAATGGTCTGAGCTCCCAAATCCCTTGTCTCCCCTCTGGGTGTCTTCCAACTCTATTACTTCTAGCAAGTCTTCTGTGTTGATTTTTTTGATGAGGAGTTGTGCAATTCGGTCCCCCTTATTTATCTGGTACTCACTATTACCGAGATTGACCATTACTACCTTCACTTCTCCAGTGTAATCTTCGTCTATTACTCCGGCATTTATCGTGAGCTGATGTTTAACTGCTAGACTGCTTCGGGGTGCTATGTGTCCATATGTATGGGGAGGTAGCCCTAGTGCTATTCCCATTCATACTATCCCTTGCCCATTGGCAGTTATCTTGATGTCTTCGCTTGCATACAGGTCATGTCCTGCAGCCTTCTCTGAGCCCTTGGTGGGCATCCTTGTGTCTGTTGTCAGCCTTCTGACCTTGACCCTTTAGTCTTCCCTGATCTGGATTTCCGAAAGTCTTGTGATCAGGTTCTCTTCCCAGGCTTCAGCTTCTGGTACTGAGTAAACCACTGGCGAGCTGTTGAGACACCATGTCGTACATCGTTCACTGTTGAATGTGATCTTTCTTTCGTTCCAGTCGATTGTGAGATTGTGTTCTCTCAGCCATGGCATTCCAAGGATGATTTCGTGGTTCTGTAGGTCTGCTACCTGAAAGGTCCCCCCTTCATAGTGACTCCCTATATTCATTGCTACTTCTGCCATGTAGGTTACGGGTCCCACTTGGCTTGGTTTTCCATCAGCCAAGTAGATTTCTCTCGCATTCTTGGTTTCCTTCATTATTATTCTGTGTTTCTTGCAGACTTCCTTATCGATAAAGTCTTCCGTTGCTCCTAAGTTGATCATTGCGTTGATCGTGACTGTATTTTTTCCTTCTTGCAATTGTACTTTTACCATAACATGGTCGTTTTCTTGTTCCAGTGATTCTGTGTATTGGAGTGCTGTATAGTAATTGGATAAAATGATAGGTTTTCGTTCCGGTCTGTCCCTCAGTCCATCACTTACTGGGGACAGTCCTCATTTCCCACTGGCCCTTCCTCCCCTTCTATCTCTATTTCCTTAATCATAGGTCGACTCCTCCTCATCTTATGGTCCTGTGGCCTCCATTCTTTTTTTACTGTTGTATAATCCCTATTGTCTCTTGGGCTCCTACACTCCCTTGCCAAGTGTCCCAGCTTGGCGCAGGCCAAGCATAGATTATTGTTTCTCCTGCGCACAAACTCATTTTTGGACAGATTGACATTGGGCCTTCTTTGCGTTCTGTCCAAGTCCATGGGGTCCCCTCTTGGAGTCTCTTCTCTCCTGGTTTTAAATGTTCCATTCGAGTTTCTGGACATTTCAATCGTCCTTTATCCCATTGCTTGACCTCCTTGCAAGTGTTTGATCATGCTGATCTGGTTTTCCTTCTCAATAGCCCACTTGGCCATGTCTCCCACACTATCAGCTGTGAAGTGGTCGGCGGCCCAAGCATCCTGCAGCGTTCGAGTGATTCCCTTCAGGAACTGCCTTCTTGTAGTTCCTTTGTCTTCGTTTGCCTCAGTTGCCGTAAGTTGGAACTCATTCCAATAATCTGTTACTGGTTCCTTTCCTTGTCATAGCTGCTCCAGTTTTGTGCGGGCTGCATTTTCTGCATCAATGTCTCCAAACTGGCCTTGGAGCGCCTCCACAAACTCTTCATATGTTGTCCATGGTTCTAGTCTTCTTCCCTCTGTATAGGGGGTTATCCAGCTGGCCGCTCCTTCCCTCAATAATGATATGACATATGTGATCTTCCGTCTTGCTTCCGTGGTTCTCATGGCATCGAAATATACTCTGCATTGGGCCAAAAATGTTCGCAGCTTACTGTGTGTCCCACTGAATGTTGGTGGCTTCTCTACCTTTATTCTGTCTCCGTTTTCTCTTCTGCCGTTTAGGCGATCAAGAATTTCCGCAAATTGTTCATTGGTAAATCCTTGGATCTATGTTACTGGGGGGTTTGTTGCCCCTCCCTCTGGGGGTGCTGCTGCCCCTGCTGGGGGTACCGCTGCTCCTTCTCCCCCTGCTGGGGGTATAACTTCCATTGCATCACTCATTGTTGTTGGGTACTGCTTGTTAGACGCAACCAAATGTTAGGATCCTCTCTTCTTTAGGTATACTTGCAGTAGGCAACCTTTCTTATCTCCCTTAGTTGTCAATCTGATTTCCTTCAGATGCTTACCCTTCCTTCTTTCATAGTACAAGTCCTTGACTTCTACGACTTCCTTGTTCTCCCTGTTGACGCTCTTGAGACCCTGGATGGATTTATTGTTCAGGAGAAAAGCTTTCTGTATTGAAAAGTATTTAGATGGTTGTGTGAGGAACTAACTACTCTCGCCTATGAGCCCCCTTATATAGTCGTTCCTCCCTCAACCATAACCCTCGATGACTCATCCTTATGAGTCATCAATACATATGACTCTACTGAGTCATCGTGTGAAATCCATCAGCTGACTCCTATGAGTCCTCCTCACTGACTAATAAAAACCAATCAAACTTATAAACTAATCATGTGCGCAATTCGCGTCATATGTGTGAAACCCGTGACTCATAATCTGAGTCACGTGTGAAAACATAATATCCTATGATTGCTATTGCGAGTCATAGAAAATCAAACAACCAATAAAAACCTACTAATGGCTTGCTAGCACAAGTTATGTGAAATACTCGTTCCTTCTGACTCATAAGTATGAGTCAGGTGAAATCTGCCTTACCATTCTGCCTTGCTTAGTCAAAATTTGTGACATCTGTCTGGTTTCTTCACTGCGTCCTAGTGACGTCAGGACCCATGATGTCCCATGGCGTCATCGTGATGTCAGGACCCACGATGTTTCACTGTGTGGTGTCATCAGGGTTCTAATCTCAAGGACTGACCAATCCCCCACCATAATTTTCTACATCATGTACTTTTAGTTGTATCTATTATTTAGTTTCTATTAATTAGTTCCTACATAGAGGTTTCTATATACAGGTTACAATGAAAGATGCTATAATATTCTCCATGCCATTCAACCATCCTCGATGCAGAATACTTGCCCAAGCCAACAGTTGTCGCCCAACTGTCTTCTCTCATGGCCCCTCAATACATCTCATTAAATGTCCTTAAATCAATATAGCTGTTAACAAGCCATCGCTGGTCTGTCTCCAGAATGAGGTGTGCCAGGCCGAGGATTGTCCCTATGTCTACTTTAGTAAACTCTCGTGCATTTTCCCTTAGCTGTACCATGACAAAGCTATGGACATTAGATACGTGTCCCAAGTTAACCGCGTTCAATAGTTGGACACATGCAAGCCTGCAAACTGTGTCCTTGTGCATGTAGTCTCTGATTTTGAAGAGCGCCAGGAGCTTTCCGGGGAGACAGCCTTGGAGCACACCATACATATGCTCGCCACTGGTCTGTACCCATACCCAATCATTGTGACTCGCGTGGTTCCTAAAGAGTCGGGTACCAGTGGAGCGTGCCCTGTGGATGTCATAAATGTCGGTTTCCTGGAACGCTAGAATGGGGATTTCAAGTTGCGTTAGTAGTTCAACTGGAAGGAATCGAAGTATGGCAGGATCTTCAGGAAGGTGGTGTTCGGTGGGCAGGCTATTCTGGCTATATCCAATCAATTCCTGACAGATGCTCTCTGGTGAAATACCCAAGACCATGCAAAAATCTATAACATCGGAAACTTCATCATGACGCCCCTTCAGGATCCTGCGATTGGTGACTGGCGTGGACACGGAATTCGTTTTATCCAAATGTTCCATGACATCGGCAGAGAGATCAGCCCCGTGATGTCGAAGGAAATCCAGGTTCAAAAGTCTTATTCAGATCGCATGCTGGTGACCATAAGTGTATAGGATCTGTCTTGCAGCATTGTTTTTATTCGAACAGCGCCACCCCGCCTCGATTTGTTCCTTGTGTGCGAGGTCGCCAAACTCCGTGGAATACATCTGAATGTTGCCAAACTAGTATATGTGACCCTGAAAATGACTTAGTAGATGCATCTTAATGAAGTTGAAATGAGATTCCGTATGGATTAGTTCCATATGTTGGTCGATCTCTTCTTCACGATCCTGCTCCTGTACCCGATGCTGGTTGGATTTCGCAACACATTGGTTTACCCATGTTCTCTGATGTCGTAGCTCCCTTCGCTGCTCATCAACCTTTGCCCATGTCCTCTTCGATATTCAAAACTCCAAGAAGATATCTTTTGTATCATGAAACCGATTCAGATATTGTTCCATATAATCTAAGGTCTCAGGTGTATGGCTTCTATATTGGGCCATCAAAGTAAAATTGAGCAATGACCTGATGCAGGCGAGTGCGCATTTGAATGGTAATACTTGCGTACTCTCAGGCTGCCTCAATGCCATGGCGAGAACTCCCAAAAGACAATGCACCAGGTTCCTCATCTCCTTTCTTTGCCACTGCGTAACCTCACGGTATGCTTTTTTGGGTATAAAGAATCCCCAGTATGGTGGTAAAGCCTTCCAGACATCGTCAAAAGCCTGCAGTCATGCGTGTTTCTTGAGGAATCCCTGAACCCAGTCCATCATATGCTTGAATAGTCCCAAATAAACTGTATGGAGCAAATCTGGCTTGTGCAGATCAGGTGCTGAAACCTGTTGAAGCCCATGAAAAACATTCCATCCCATCTTGATACCAAGTGCATCAAAAGTGGCACTGATGTCTCCCGACCTAGAGTCCGTCGACCGATGCTCATTTTCTTATTCGAGACGTTCATATGTGGCATAACCTCGCGTCCGATACATCTCCTGTGCATTGGTTCCTAATGCATCAGGAGGCACCTCACATTTCGGACAGGCGTTAGATTTTACTCCGTATAGTGCAACATTTTCTATATGAACCGCAACCCACATGGACAAGATAGGGAAGCACCGCCAGACCTTCCCATCCACACAGTCAATTGAGACACTGTCAAGCGCTGCATCTTGCAAGGGTGACAGTATGAGTTCAAATATGCCTTGTAGTATCTCGGCATTGATTTGTCTCTACAGGTTGTCTGCTGAAGAGGACTGTGGGAACTTGGGAGGGACGGGCAATAGTGCAAGAAGGAGAACCACCATTGATCTAAGTCTGTTATGCCTAGTCGATAGGAGATTTCTGGTCATAATATAGACAGACCACGATTTCTTGTCACCTGAGAAGTTGGTAAGATGTGTCTGATCGGACATTCCAATTATTGTAACCAGAGTTGCACCATGTGGAAGTGTATCCTATAAACGGTTAGCCAGTGCCTTGATGAAGGAGGTTGCAAAGCAGGGTGTACAGTACTTGGATGTCCTACCACCAGTCCGCCGTATACATTTCAGCATATATCCTATGTCCATTCTGGTCATATTCATGCCGCGGTGTGTAGACCAAGTCATCACTGTATGCTATCTGCTGAAGAAGGTATCTGACACAGTCAAGGACATTCCGATAGAAGAAATACTGCATTCTATTGCCATCATCAACTTCACCTTCGAACCATTGTAGATAAGCAATGTAGGGGTCCAATGATCAGAGATGATTCTCCAGCATGTACATTGAACTATAGCCAACTGAAGCAGAACTACCCAGACCACTGGAAAAGAATTCATTGATTCGAGACTTCGAGACCTTGCTCTGAATGAACCAAGATGCAAGTTTGAAATTGTGAGCATTGGCAAACGGGGCCTATGGATCCTGGCACAGAGTATGGTGTTCATCCTCAAACCCGCTCATGTCTCTAATCGCTGTCCCGGCACCTGGGTAATGCACTTGTCTGCTGGCCATCGCTGAGATATTGTGGTTGAGTACTTCAGCATCAGACTCGTGCGAGATGTCATCATTCAATGCGTCGGTGTCGCATCCAGCAGGGTCCGGATTAGATTCATAGTCTGAATCGGCCCATTCGTTCTCGTAATTTACCTCCACGTTGAGGAATAGGTCTATTTCCATGTTATTAATAGGACTCACGGAAGATGCATGTCGTATGGTAGAGGTAAGTATGATGTCTAGATTTGCATGCGCAGTTCGTAGGTGTTTCTCGTATGCGCCTGCCTGCATGTATCTTCGGTGACAAAATGGACATTTGACAGCCATGGTGAAAGTCTACCTAGTCAATCTCGGGGGTCCTCTGTATATTATGAGGTCCAGGAGTACTGTATAGTGTTGATCTTGATGTGTGTCAGTGGATCACTGGGTCAAGGGGTTTGCACATGATGAACTGTAACTAGTATCCAAATAGGCTTAGCACTTGTAGCTTCATGCCTTGTATCACCCCATCTTATCAGATCACCTCATCCTCTCTGTTGTGATACAAGCTACTTCTCCTTCATGGGCCATCATGTAATGTCACTTCGTATCACGACACTTGTGCAAATTAGAAGCTTATTTCATGTATATTAGTTACACATCACAGTAGGATTAGGAACGTTGTTCCTGGCTACATTATCAATTGTTCTCATATTATCTTTTTTATTCTGATCTACCATAAATCCACATATCCACATATCCGTACAGCCACATGCCCTCCGGGGTAATCCAATACAACAGAGAGCAGATACATCCCATCATACAAATAAGGTAAGTTAATTTCTCAGAAAGGATTCAGAATCAGAACCCTCGTTCTGGAGATTAGGGAGAGCAGTGCCATTCACGCAATCATGCTTCCACTTGTGCGTCTGCCCCCTACCGGCACCTGCCTCTGTTTGACTCCTGAAAACATGCCACAGCAGGGACCCATGCATAGTCGAAACCAAGCAGAGTGGGGAACCAGTCCAGAGCCTTGTAAAGTGGATTAGCTTGTGACCACGGATGCCTGAGATCGAACCTGCAGGAAATTGGAAGCACGGTTCCAAACTGAATATGTAAAACCCGGCCCCTTCAAACTGTCCCAATGGCACACTCATCATCCAGTCAAGGTCACCTTGGTCCAGGTGCAGCTCCATTACGACGTTGATGAGGTATGCATGTAGGGAAAAGCACTCGTTGTCATAATTGGTCCAGAGATTCTGGAAGTGATGGGGTAATAGCTCAATAGTGGACTGCATTGTGTCACGTTGTGGCTGGTCAATAGCCCCGAGAAGCAACCACTTAAGCTGTGTGATATTTTGGAATGAGGCTAGGAGCGCTTGTAGGTCTCCATGTGTATTTGAACTGACATCATTGGTATCCTTAGTCAAAATGGGTCCTTGGTCCTCATGTCGCTGTTGCGCCCAAATGCCCCAATGGAACACCCCACAGTGTGAGTTTGGATAGGCATAGTGTCGTGGATCTTACAGGAGCCAATCCTCAGTATGATTTTGCCTTATGCTGCGTGGAAGCCTCGGAGGCTGAATCTCACAGTACTTGGTAATGTTGTCTGTAGCCTGCTTCATGATCCTTGCCCCAACCTCCTCACCATAGATAGCGGAGGCTGGATTGGCAAATACAACAAGAAGGCAGTGATAGTTGCGATCGAGGGCCACATACAACTTACCTGCGCCAATGTTGACTTGCTGATATGAGGTGCCGAGCGCATCGCATTGGTCCAGGGATAGCATTTGCAGGCTGGCCAGGTGTGGACAGGAATTGTGTGTCTCGATATCTATATTGAGGAACACTTCGATAATGTTTCCTAAGAATATGTTATTTGAGTGTTCCATGACATGTACTACATGACTGCTATTACATACCTTGCTTGTACTGAATAATGCGGAACACCTTCTCACCCCTCTCCTTTGCCTCCTCACAGGCTGCCTGGTCCTCCCGGGTCAAGGACACTGCCTTATCAAACCAGCCTTCCATTTCGCTATCGGTCCTTGGCTTGAGCCTTGGTTGCTTGCCCTTGGGCTGAGAGAGCTTCATTAAGGCAGACCCCCCATTGACATGGGACTTCACCATAGGATAAAGTGTAGTGTCAATTGTTATCGGCTCCTTGCTCCCAGGCCTTTGTCTTATACCGGTGGGTATTTGGTGGTAGGAGGGATGCATAAGGTTTCCCAGTGTACTATTATTGGTACAATGCTGGGGGAGTTGAGAAAGATGTAGCATGATATGGTGCGTTTAGAATTGTGGAGCACAAGGTAGTCTGTTGAGAATACGATCAGTTCTAGTATCGTGAGTATCTGCACAGAGGAGAGGCTCCACAAACAGATGTAAACCAATTAGAATACCAATTCTTGCAACCTGAGAAATCTTGTACCACGGTCCCAAAGGTAAACCAGCCGTGAAGCCCTATATAAAGAGATGTACACTGATTTGTAACTTTCTCCCTCTGCCACCCCTGAGTGGTTGGTCAGAAATAAGATTCACAGAGGTTATCCCAAGAGGCTGGTGCATGTAGAAATTAGAACAACTTGATAGAATGGTTTGGCAGTGGGAGGACGTAGCTGGAGTGGGGAGACCCGTAGAAGAGAATATGGAGGTATACAGGAGAAGGTGTGAGGATCGGGGTACAAGGACTGGTGTCACGACTGTGATGCCATGGGATGTCATGCTGTTGCAACCGTGCCGCCATGGGACGTCATGTGGTCGCGACGCTACGAGGCATTGGTAATGTAGAAATATGTTACCACTACCTTTTGGTATCATGTCAACAGTTCGGTGAAGATGAGAAGTTTGTATAGTTTTCTTGTGTTGTATACAACATGTTAAGTCTAATACACAGAGCTCCAGGGGGGTTGTAGGATCACTGACTATCACTTGTTATTGAAGCAAAAGGATTTCCTGCAAAATAGAATTTTCAGAGTGTTCAACATTATGTTCGTAATAATCTAAGCATTCTCAACTATGATTAGATGCAAGACTCTGGCATGAAAAAATTAGATGAAATGAGGTTGTTGTTAGGGTGGGTGGCTTAATAAAATCTAGCCATGAACGGTATTGTTTACCAACACTATTGGCGCTATGGTATTCTCGCATTGCCTAACTAGTACTAGAAATGTCTGAAATCGTCTCCTGGTGTCGAGTCAACACAGCTTGAACACCCACAAGGCTGAATTCAAGCAATATAACCTACTCATGCATGGATGTTAGTGATGAGACAGATAGGGGTTGTAGCCCAGCCGTTTCTGACCAACTTCAAACCTCGGTCCATCTCATCACTAACCTTAGTACCCTAGTAGATAATCGACATACAATGAGCTAACTCTAGGCTAGTTAATGATAGACAACACGAGATGTGCCAAATCCAGAAAACACTAGACGCCAAAGTAAGGGGGCATGGTGCTATTACTATTATCACATACCAGGTACTTGAGATCAAAACAGCTAGCAATATGAGACGCCAAAGCAAGGGCATCCTACGGTATCTTTACTATCATATAGAGGCACTCAACATCACGAAAGATCCCGCATTAGTTAGCAAATTTTTAAACTTTTTTTTTTAGACTAAGAGATAAAGCTCCCTATCTAAAAACTACCTAACAAAAAGCTACTTAGCAAAAAAAAAAAAAGTTAAGCTACAAAAACAAAAAGCTAGAAAAGGATTATTTATGGGGACCCCGGTGTTTTATTCCTCGCTGGGGCGCAGGAGGGGTCTCCAGGGCCAGAGGAATTGGGTTGGGGGTAGGGGGGCGAGAGGCAGCCTGCGGGGGGGCCCAGCACAAAGAGGGGACTCAGTGCACAGGGGGGGGCATCGGTGTCCGGACAACTGGTGGGGCTGGGGAGGAGGCAGCAGGGGGAGAGCTGCCAACAGCGCTGGGAGTCATAAGGAACTCAGCCATCCAAGGCTGCTGTCAGACAAGATCAAGCAACCTTCTGTGCTTGTCTTGCTCTGACAGGCCTGGAGGCTCACTGGCAGCGACGGGGAGGGAGTCTGGGCTCATAGTTGGAGGAGGGCTTGAGGGACCTAGTTCCTCGTCCATTTCTTCATCCTTGTCCTATGCGTTTGTGATTAGCTGAGATGGTAACTAAAATATGGTTAGGGTCAAATACTTATGTCTTCGATCACAATGGTGTGATTGCCAGGATCTTGCCCCTCCTTCTCCTCCTCCGCCTCCTCCTCCTCCTCTACCTCCACCTCCTCCTCCACCTCTATCTCCTCCTACTCCTCCTCCTCCACTTCCACCTCCTCTACCTCCTCCACCTCCACCTCCTCCACCTCCTCCTCATCCACCTCATCCACCTCCTCTACCTCCACCACCTCCACCTCCTCCTCTTGCATGGCCTCCCTGATATCTCCGGCCTGCCCACAGTGATCCCAGACCTGGCGGTCGAAGAAGGGATATCTGCCATGGGCAGGCGCGGGGTCTGGTCACGATCCTCTCCCTCACCGAGGCATGGCTCCAGGACCATCAGGTCTAATGGGTGTTTGCCATCATTGGCAAGGAGCCACACCAGGATGTCCTCATCTTCACAAAGAAAGATGAGTTCCTGGAGTGGGAGAGGATCGGAGGACACCCAACTAAGTAGCCGAGTGCCCTCACTAGTCGGCCTGAGGAGATATCAGGCGCATCGGATTGCCCCCTCCACACACTGCCACTTGACTACCCTGAGCACATTTTCGATGCTTGGTGATGCCATGACTACCCAGATGATTCTCTGGTCGGAGTCATTGACACACCAGGCGTAGCCAAGGAATGGGTGCTCAGTTTCTTGGGCACTTGGCCGATGAACGATATGGATCCTTATTGCCTGTAGGCAATAACGGGAGGCCCAATCTAATTGAGTTACTGACAATATGTGTTAGCACGAGGATAGCATATAATATATGGGAGCGGGCAATACTTGCTCGGAGGTCCCTTGACCTCACCACCAACCTTCTTCCCCTCCACCAGACGAAGCCTGTTCGACGTCCTCAGGTTCTTGGCATGTCATGGACCAAGAGCCTGAGGTGGTACTCCACTTCCCAGATGTCGTCGGCCCGGTGCTTGTCTTTAACAAGCGTGAGCTGGGCTGTGACTGGGGGAAGGGAGCGAGCATACCCAACAACTGAATCAAATTCGGATTCGGTCAGGAGGCAGAGGTCCATGGAGCGACCAGTCAAGTGCTCCTTGACATGGTCGCGCCAGGCACTGTACGCAACAGTGATCTGGCATGGGTGCATGAATCTACACCAGCTTTTGGCATATGCTATATCACCATAGCATCCCCTATGAGTATTAGTTTAAATGTTTCTGACAGGTGAGGGTAGGTTGGGTTTCACTTACAAAGTATCCCCCACCGCCGGCTCGAAGGGTAGCCTCTCTGACCAAGTCGACTGGCTCGGGCTGTTTGCAACTGTGTGCACCAGCGCTCTCCATTTCCCACTCTGCCCATGTGGCTCGACAGGCTCAGTAG
The DNA here is from genome assembly GCA_003788595.2 of Choiromyces venosus 120613-1. NCBI lineage: Eukaryota > Fungi > Ascomycota > Pezizomycetes > Pezizales > Tuberaceae > Choiromyces > Choiromyces venosus. The sequence continues at coordinate 80,821 of ML120395.1, forward strand.
CAGGACGCCTAAGAAAAAAAAAGAAAGGTTAGTAAGGATCACATGATAAAACTTAGATGGTCTCTACTTACTTCCCCATCCGGACTTCAATACCCCATGGTCAAACTACAGGAAGGATGGGGGCAGCAGGAATGACAGAGACAGCAGGATGTCTAAGAGGAAAAGAAACGTTAATATTGCTCACTCCAGACAGTCAATGGTGTTGTAGGGTGTACTTACTTTACCTTGTGCGCTGGTTGTCTGATCAATGTCCGAGGCGCCATCGGAGTTGGGGGAAGGGGAAAAAAAAAAAAAAAAAAAAAAGAAAGAAAAAAGACAATTGCAGGTGGGGGGGGGGGAAGGGCCTCCTGTTAAGAGACAGAAGGAAGAAGGGAAGTAGAGAAGTAGAGAAGAAGAGAAGGAGAGAAGGAGAGAAAGGGTCTTCTTCTTATCTTCCCCTGGGATGGAGAGAAGAGAAGGAAAGGAGGAATGGAGGAAAGGAGGGAAGAAGGGCTGGGTTTATATACCCTACATATATAGGGTGCGCACCTCATGTATGCACCTGACGTGCACACCGCATATGTGCACCTAACATGCACACCTCACATGTGCACTAGATGTGTGCAGGGTATACAAGAAACGATGCGTATGCATTTCCTGGTTTGTTTGTATACCCCATTGTACCCGGAAACAATGGGATGTACAAACAAACCAGGAAACACATGGATGGGGGATAAGTATCTATTCTTCTGTATATATAATATATTTAAAAATCAATTGTAATATCTACAAAGTCAAACTTGTCACTAACTTTGGTAACATAAACTTTTAAGCCACACTAGTGATGTGACACCAAGGGGTCACTAGTGCTGCTTAAAAGCTTATTTCATGAAACTATATATAGCATGACGTCTATGGTGTCACCACAACTGTATGGTGAAAACCCCATTTTCTTTTTTTATTGAAAAGATATTTCTATACCTATCATGGTATACAAATATCTTTTAAATAAAAAAAGAAAATTGGCTTTTGGCCATACTGTTGTTGTGATACCAAGAGGTGTCGATAACATATTTCTGTGTTATTGACACCTCTTGGCAGCATTGATGTACGACGTCCCCAGCATCACGACAACTGTATGGCGAAAACCCCATTTTCTTTTTTTATTGAAAAGATATTTCTATACCTATCATGGTATACAAATATCTTTTAAATAAAAAAAGAAAATCGGCTTTTGGCTGTACTGTTGTCATGATACCTAGAGGTGTCAATAACATATTTCTGTTTCATCGACACCTCTTGGCAGCATCGATGCACGATGTCCCCGGCATCATGACAATTATACGGTGAAAACCCCATTTTCTTTTTTCATTGAAAAGATATTTCTATACCTATTTTAGTATAGAAATATCCTTTGAATAAAAAAAGGAAATCGGCTTTTGGCTGTACTGTTGTCATGATACCAAGAGGTGTCGATAACATATTTCTGTGTTATAGACACCTCTTGGTAGCATCGATGCACGACGTCCCTGGCATCATGACAACTGTACAGCGAAAACCCCATTTTCTTTTTTTATTGAAAAGATATTTTTATACCTGTTATGGTATAGAAATATCTTTTGAATAAAAAAAGAAAAATCAGCTTTTGGCCGCACTGTTGTCACGACGCCGGGGACGTCATGCTGCATATATTGTTTGATGAAATAAGCTTTTAAGCTGCACTAGTGAAGTGACCCTTGGTGTCACATCACTAGTGCGGCTTAAAAGCTTATTTTACCAAAGTTAGTGACAAGTTAGACTTCGTAGATATTACATTTGATTTTTAAATATATTATATATACAGAAGAATAGATACTTATCCCCCGTGTATGTATTTCCTGTGTTTGTTTGTACACCCCATGGTACACCCAAACAATGCTCTGACATCGTCAGATGTGCGAGCATTGTTTGCGGGTATAACAGGGTGTACAAACAAACCAGGAAACACATATGCATCATTTCTTATATACCCTGCACAAAATCGAGTGCACACGTGCGGTGCGAACGTGAGGTATACATGTATGCACACTATGTGTATAGGGTATATAAACCGAGCCCTTCTTCTCTCCTTTCCTTCTTTCCTTCTCTTCTCTCCACCACAGGGGAAGATAAGAAGAAGACCCTTTCTCTCCTTCTCTCCTTCTCTCGTTCTCTACTTCCCTTCTTTCTTCTGTCTCTTAATAGGAGCCTCTTCCCCCTCCCCACCCGCAATTGTCTTTTTTCTTTCTTTTTTTTTGCTTTTTTTTTTTCCCCTTCCCTCAACTCCGATGGCGCCTCAGATGTTGATCAGATGACTGGCGCACAAGGGAAAGTAAGTACACCCCACAACACCATTGACTGTCTGGAGTGAGCAATATTAATGTTTCTTTTCCTCTTAGATGTCCCACAGTCTCTATCGTTCCTGCTGCCCCCATCCTTCCTGCAGTTCGACCTTGGGGAAGTGAAATCTGGATGGGGAAGTAAGTAGAGGCCGTCTAAGTTTTATCATGTGATAATTACTAACCTTTCCTTTTTTTTCTTAGGTGTCCCACTGCTGAGCCTGTCAAGCCACATGGGCGGAGTGGGAAACGGAGGGTGCTGGCACACATGTTTGTGGACAGCCCGAGCCAGTCGACTTCGTCGGAGAGGCTACCCTTTGAGCCAGCGGTGGAGGATTCCTTGTAAGTGAAACCCAACCTACCCTCATCTGTCAGAAACATTTAAACTAATACTCATAGGGGACACTATGGTGACATAGCATACGCCAAAAGCTGGTGTGGGTTCATGCGCCCATGCCAGATCACTGTTGTGTACAGTGCCTGGTGCGACCATGCCAAGGCGCACTTGACTGGTTGCTCCCTGGACCTCTGCCACCTGACCAAATCCGAATTGGATTTGGTCGTTGGGTATGCTCCCTCCCTTCCCCTCATCGTGGCCCAGCTCGTGCTTGTTAAAGACAAGCATCGGGCCGATGACATCTGGGAAGTGGAGCGCCACCTCAGCTTCTTGGTCCGTGATATGACCATGAACATGAGGATGTTGAATGGGCGTCATCTGGTGGAGGGAAAGAAGGTTGGTGGTGAGGTCGAGGGACCTCTGAGTAAGTGTCGCCCCCTCCCATATATCATATATTATCCTTGTGCTAACACATATTGTCACTGGCTCAATTGGATTGGGCCTCCCCATATTGCCCACGGGCAATGAGGATCCATATTGTTCATCAGTCAGGTGCCTGAGAAACTGGGCACCCATTCTTTGGCTACTCCGGGTATGCCAATGACTCTGACCAGGGAATCACCTGGGGAGTTATGGCATCACCGAGCAGCGAAAGTGTGCTTGGGGTAGTCAAGCGGCAGCATGTGGAGGGGGCAATCCGATGCCCCCGATATCTCCACGGGGTGACTGGTGAGGGCACTCGGCTACTTAGTCGGGCACCCTCCGATCCTCTCCCACTCTGGGAACTCATCTTTCTTCATGATGAAGAGGACATCCTGGTGTGGCTCCTTGCCAACGATGGCAAACACCCCTTGGACCTGATGGTCCTGGAGCCACGCCTCGGTGAGGGGGAGGATCGTGACCAGACCCCCATGCCTGCCCATGGCAGATATCCCTTCTTCGACCGCAAGGTCTGGGATCGCTGTGGGCAGGCTGGAGATATCGGGGAGGCCATGCAAGAGGAGGAGGTGGAGGAGGTGGAGGTGGAGGAGGTGGAGGTGGAGGTGCAGGAGGTGGACAAGGAGGAGGTGGAGGAGGTGGAGGAGGTGGAGGAGGAGGAGGAGGAGGAGGGGCAAGATCCTGGCAATCACACCATTGTGATCGAAGACATAAGTTTCTAACCCTAACCATATTTTAGTTACCATCTCAGCTAATCACAAACACATAGGACGAGGATGAAGAAATGGACGAGGAACCAGGTCCCATGAGCTCTCCCCCCACCACGAGCCCGGACTCCCCCCCGTCACTACCAGTGAGCCTCCTGGCATGTCGGAGCAAGACAAGCACAGAAGGTTACTTGATCTTGTCTGACAGCAGCCTTGGATGGCTGAGTTGCTTACGACTCCCGGCGCTGTCAGCAGCTCTCCTGCTGCTACCTCCTCCCTGGCCCCGCTAGTTGTCCGGACACTGATGCCCCCCCCTGTGCGCTGAGCCCCCCCTGTGCGCCGTGCTCCTTCTTTGCACTAGGCCCCCCCACAGGCTGCCTCTCGCCCCCCTACCCCCAACCCAATTCCTCCGGCCCTGGAGACCCCCCCTGCGCCTCAGCCAGGAACAAGATGCTGGGGTCCCCATAAATAATCCTTTTCTAGCTTTTTTTTTCTGTAGCTTAATTTTTCTTTTTTTTGCTAAATAGCTTTTTGTTAGCTAGTTTTTAGATAGGGAGCTTTATTTCTTAGTCTAAAAAAAAGAATTTAAAAATTTGCTAACTAATGCGGGATCTTTCGTGATGTTGAGTGCCTCTATATGATAACAAAGATACTGTGGGATGCTCTTGCTTTGGCATCTCATATTGCTAGCCGTTTTGATCTCAAGTGCCTGGTATGTGACAATAGTGATAGCACCATGCCCCCTTACTTTGGCATCTGGTGTTTTCTGGATTTGGCATGTCTCGTATTGTCTATCGTTAACTGGCCTAGAGTTAGCTCATTGTATGTTGATTGTCTACTAGGGTATTGAGGTTAGTAATGAGATGGACTGGGGTTTGAAGTTGGTCAGAAACAGTCAGGCTACAACCCCTGTCTGTCTTATCACTAACATCCATGCACGAGTAGGTTAGATTGCTTGAATTCAGCCTCTCGGGTATTCAAGCTGTGTTGACTCGATGCCAGGAGACGATTTCAGACACTTCTAGTGCTAGTTAGGTAATGTGAGAATACCGTAGCGCCAATAGTGTCGGTAAACAATACCGTTCCTGGCTAGATTTTATTAAGCCACCCACCCTAACAACACTCTCATTTCGTCTAATTTTTTCATGCCAGAGTCTTGAGTCCAATCGTAGTTGAGAATGCTTAGATTATTATGAACATAATGTTGAACACTCTGAAAATGCCATTTTGCAGGCAAATATTTTTCTTCAATAACGAGTGATAGTCAATGATCCTGCGTGCCCCCTCCCCCCCCTGGGGAGCCCCGTGTATAGGACCTGACGTGTCATATACAATACAAGAAAACTATACAAACTTCTCATCTTGACCAAACTGTGCTTGAGATACCTACGATTTTACTCCAGCCTGAATCCTAACTTACCTTACTCTAACTACCCTATTACACCATGAATAAGTAACAGGCCAATACATGCAGTCAGTCAGTGCCTCGAGTCGGCAATCTATCCAGAGGTAGATGCGACGTGCAACCCGGTACCATGGGATTCGGAAAAGGGAGATCCAGAATATGTCAAAACGAATCTCAAGATGCGTCCTCAACTCGGGATTCTTCTCTACCCCCGATTGCAAGCATACTAGGAAGAGCACCGAACCGCCAACGGAAGGGCACAATGTTGACCACGGCGCATGTAGAACCCAAAACCGAACCCAATGATCAACCAAATACCCAAACAGTGCATCTATTGGATGATAGTAGTGATGTGTACCAAATCTCACACGGACCAGACGAAACAGAATCAGACACTGAACCTGATGGAGAAGGCATCGATATTGCAGATGGCTCTGGATCAAGACATGATCAGGGCTCACAAGTAGCTAACAGAAAGGGAGACAATCAGGCGAGAACTATATGCATTTTGACCACATCAGGGTCTCAGGAGATAGGTCCTGCTCGGCGTACGACTACGAATCTTTGACACATAATTCGGCGGAGAGCCTACAGTCCTCCAATGTTCCCATCATCGAGTGATGCACGGTTATCATCCCCACTGGGTAGCCTGCATAGTCCTGCGTCTGGTACCCTGATCTCTAGGCTAGCTTCTCACTCTCGGCGAAATCTTGTGACAGGCGCAGAAAGGACCATGTTAGATGATGCGAAGACTCTGATTCTATGGTACACCCTGTTTGAGCAGCTACTCCCGAATGTTGTTGCTCTGATGGCCCAGGTGCACAAAGTTTGGGATGCCGTGCTTGCTAATATTGCAGATGCCAAAAACATCCAACCCACAGAGCAGTGCATAAGTTTGGTAAGTAGACTCAAGCAGATATGACGCAATGCAGAATGCAATACTAACCTAGAAAGATACGCCAAAAACACTCTGGCGTACAATCCCAGTTTGTACATGAGGTGAAGAAAGAGATTGTAGAGTTATACAGTCTACCGAACAATCCCACAGCTATGGCACGCAGAGTCAATTATCTGCTGGAACGGGACAGGTTTATGTACGACCCGAGAGGGTACAATGTTTGTCTCCACCAGATGCCTACCATATAGTGACCACTACTGACTGTAATTGGACGTAACCCAGGGCCCGACATTATGATTCCTTGCACCCCAGATTCCTGAGGCAATTTTCTGTAAGTACTTTGCAGGGAAGAAGATGCAAGGTATTGTAGATCCTGGGTTTCTTGCACGCATCAATGGCACTATGATCTGCTTGATGTACACTATAATCTGCCATACACTGCATGCATGGCAAATGGGGATATATAAGGAGCCCAGGGACTTCAAGCCTGAGGCAGCCGGGGGTGAGTGTCAGAATCATCCAACTGTTCATTCGCGACTGGGGTGGCTAACCTGTTACCAAACATACAAGACCTTTTTGACAGGCAAAAAGAAACTTGGGGTAAGTGCCCATGGAGGATCCAGGATATGATGGTCGAAAATATTCGACAAATAATCCATAAGAGGGTTGCGCAAGTTCACGGGTTGCGGTGGGACCGCCGTGAAGGATACGATGACGATTGGGAAGCCGTAAGCGCTGAGCTCAAGTGATGGATATCCAACTACACTTCTACATAGCCTGTATCGTGACACACTAATCACTGGAACTTGGACCTACTGGGACATCAGGAACGTCGGAATCTGTTACCCGAAACCGACAGCTAGTGTGACTTGAGCCAGACGTCGGTAGCCTGGGAGCTTCAGTTACAAGGTTCATGTCCTCTGAGTCCATATAATACTCAGGAAGCGCAAGCAGTACCAGCGGGGATCCCTTCTCTATCTCCGGAGGTATCATTGAGCCTTGAGGATTCTCAGGAAGTGCAAGCAGCACCAGTGGGGATGTTATCGTAAGCGGGACAATGATGAGCGGGGGGGTGGGACTGTCACCGAGGGTGATTAAGGGGAATTAACATGTAAAGATTATGTGTAATAGATTTGATTTAGCTTACTATGACAAGACTACAATAGAAACTAAAGGACATAGTACAAAGGAATAATCAGGGCGATATTCACCGTAGAACCTATGAAAAGCAGCCATCCGAAGGGTGTCAGGGTGATCACAATGTAGTATATCGGATATCAGGAAAGAGTTGGGAAGATTGGGCAATACCGGGTACAACGTGCAGACGGTATCAGGGGTAATTCACTACACTTCGGAAGGTATCCTGAGAAGGTCCAGACATGAAGTAGTAGCATCAAGATGAGATGTCGCAGTCAAGGTGAAATCTGGACACATCATGTATGCAGGCGGGGATCCAGATGAGAGGAGCGTCACGTAGAAAGAATCTGGATGGAAAAGCCTCATGATAGGCAGGGCTAGGGTGTGCATCGTGAGTATTGTGGAATCCTGATGCACACAGGCGAGGATGCGATGTCAAGGTGGAAGACGCCAGAATTTGGTGTTGCCACAATATAAGAGCTTAGAATTGGGTAGTGTCTGGATGCAACAGGCTAGGATCAGATGGTGTTAGGATGCAATACCCGAGGATCAGACATTGTTAGTATGCAACACCCAAGGATCAGACATTGTTAGGATGTAACACCCAAGGATCAGACATTGTTAGGATGCAAGAGTGCAGAATCAGACATTGTCAGGGTGCACCTGGTGCACGGGTCCATGTCCGGATACCATCAGGATGCACCAGTTGCATGACTCGATATCAGGACGCAACGTCAGTTCAACAGTACATCCTGGTTAACGGTTATCATTATGGGCACCCTGTGCATCAGATGCACAAGATGCACTGGGGGCAAGATAATATTTTTGCTGATGTGGAGGATTTGGGAAACCATGACTGGGCTGTCCTAGGAGGGGTAGAAGGAGGAGGCCATAGCAGCTAGACCTGCGACTGTTTCCTGGTCAATGGCATCTACTGTTTCATTTCTGAATACCTTTTTAAGGGTGGTGCGGAATCCTAGGAAGGGGGCCATGATAGGGGTTGCTTCAGCCATCTTGACTAGTTGCACAAAGTAGGTGTCAAGGCATCCAAGCTCTTTCTGCACCATTGGGAAGTTGCTTCCTGGTGCTACAATTCTGTTTCCGATGTTTATAGTCCTGTTTGCACAGTTCTGGTTGTGCGAGATAACAGAGAACATCGGGAGGAGAGATTGGAGAGATACTCTGTGAGGGGGGCCTGGGGCTAGGAGAGATGGTAAGTAAGGTCTTGGGCTCTTGGTGGGACTTCTGTGGCCCAGAAGAGATAGTGGGAGAGGTGTATTGAGGACTATATTATCCCTGGTAGCCTTGCTATAGGGGTGAAAGCCTTGGGTAGACATGGTGGAGGGAGTCAAGTTGGTCTTTGGGCAGAACTTGTTTCCTGGGGTGTTTGGAAGCCGTAAGATGGGGCCGTGTAATTGGCTCCACACCCAAAGGGAGGATATTCTAGGTGAGGGGGTAGTGTAGTGAGTTTAGAAAAAACTCTGACTATACCGGAGGATGTTGCTGATGTGGCAGTAAAGTGTGAGATGTGGCCAGATCTTTTGGTGTGAGAAGTGGGGTATGAAGAATATTTCTCCAGAAAAAGTTGGGATTTGTTCGTTGTAACATATTTTTTAGAAAAGTTAAAAAAAAGGGGCCATAGTTAAACCTAGTTTTCATTCTAACAAGTCCAGGGGTAAGCCCCGTTTCACTTAATTAAAGGTATTTAGCTGACTGCCATGAGATACTCCCCCCAGCCAAGGGCCCCCTGAAAGAAATCTACCTCCTGGCCACCTACCACAAATACATCATTAATGATCTGCCCACCATCTCGCTAAACCTCCAGCACAAAAGAAATACTCCCCAGCAGCCAACCACCGTGACCTCCCCCAGCGTATCCACAGGTTCGATCCTCCTGCTCAGGTACTCCGCAACACTTAGCTGGTACATGGGGACATAGACTGGCTTGTGGGGAAACAGGACTAGGTCGGGTTCAAATGGATGTCGCCGCTCCCACTATTTTTACCAGATCACGCCTTTGGACCTCCCCTCCTTTGCAGCTGGGAAAGACGACCACGGCCAATCCCCAAAAGCAGTATGCCTGGGGGTAAGCCAGGGCTTCTGAATTTTATGTAACCACACCAAGACCACCAAGATACCCCAGCCAGAAGTTCTGAGATGTGGTGGGTGGTTTCTGGGGGTCAAAGCTATTCCCCACAAAGTAGGAAGTTGAAGACACCCTGTAGATTGTGATTGCCTGGGGGTTGCCCAGCACTTACGATGATTGCCTAGGAGAAATAAAAAACTCAACTCCTAGGTCTTATGTGCCAAAGAGCAGTCGTGGGTCCCTAAAAGTGTGTCCGGAATGGTGGCAAAAAGGAATAGAGGGCTATCGGAATCGTGTTCATGTCTATGCTAAGCAGTGTCGATAACGAAGGTATGGACTCGGGCCTCGGGAGGCTCCTCAAACCGTAAACTGTAGTTCCAGCCATCTGCTAATGCAAAAAAGAATGTGGTTCCAGAAGAGGGTGCCTTTGAAGAGGTAGGGAGTGGTGCTCTCATAGGAGCTCGTATCATTAGCGGCATATCAATAGCCGAAACAAAGGAGAACAAGCCAAAGGCATGAGCCTAAGGTAAGGATAAAGACTTTAAAGCTATCATGAAAATCGCTCAAAGGGTGTTGATTGGGTGAACCCACCTGCCATCCCAAAAGACCCCTAACCCACAAAGATGAGAAGAAAGGCGGCCATGGGTGTGATGTATTCAGCTGGAGTGCTTCACATTTTCTGAGTTACATTTTCTCAGTTGCTTTATTACATCACTTTTCACTGTGACACTACCACAGTTACCTCCTGAGGTATGAGAACTTTGCAGACAGGAGTGTATCTTTTGCATACAATAAAAAAGACCCTGTCTTAGTAGGTATCTTGGGACTACAACATAAAGATCTCCCTACCACTTTGTAGTAGTAGTTGAAGCCAAAATAATTTTAATCAAAAATGATATGACACATTTTAGACAGATGAAACTTTTTTTTTAAAATTCTTTTGCAATGATTGATTGCAGTAAAATTCATTGAGTTTTGATAGCTTGAAAAAAAGCCCCAATCTTGATGTATTTTGGCCTCTGTCGCGTTATTAAATAACCTCTACTAGGACATTTTTAAAGTAATCAGAACATGAGTTACCTGACTCTAGGGGTGGGTTAGAGCTTTTCACTCGAAATCGGGCCCCAGTGGATGCATTGGTTATACCATAACCAGATCACCTACCTTTTGACATTTCAAATACTTAAAAAATCGCCTAGTACTGGCATCAAGCATAGTTTGGGGTCGACATTGGTCATGGTTGGTGCGATGGCACTGCAAACTACAATAACAAACACTCAATACTTGGAAACTTCACAAGGTTATATCATACCTACCATAGAAACTTGAATAATTGAACCATGTACTATGTGTAACCTGATTTGTATTCTTTATGCCTGCTGCTCTAACTAACATACAGACTGCAAATTAAATCGCATCACTGTTCAGCTTGAGATACTCCCTCAACTAGGGCTCCCTTAAAGAAATTCCCCCTCTCCGCCCTATTACCTACCACTTTCAGACCCTCCCTCTGGTACTTTTAACAAAGGAAACTCCCCTACCTCCCCTTCTTCTCGCTCTTCAGCTTTTAATTTTTCCCTGACAAATACAAAAGAAACCTACCCTGTCACCTCCATGCCCAGTAGTCGTGTATCTAATGAAATAATACCCAACATTAAGGAAACCCACCCCGTCACCCCCATACTCAGTGGTCATGTATTTAATGAAATAATATCCTTCGTTAGAGAAACCCACCCTATCACCTCCATGCTCAATGGTCATGTACGTAATGAAATACTACCCATCATTAAGGGAACCTACCCTGTCACCTCCGCGCCCAGTGGTGATGTATTAAGGAAAATCTATCATCCCAGCTTTGCTCCCCTGGGTGCCAGGGCCCTCCTTTCCTCACGGTCTCCCCCATTTTGCTTGTTTCAGATACCTCGCGTGTGCTCCTTGGTGTGGCTCTCTTCTGCTCTTTTTGGTCGGACTATCATTTTGTTGCATATCTTGACATGTGTTCTTTTCGTTGGTGGTCTGGGGGCTCCTCCCCTCGGCCCTCATGCCGGTTGCAAGGTGGGGATGTATATTGTAGCGCCTTGGATCTGCATGGTGTCTATAGTCTCTTGTCATTTCGACCTGGTCATCATGGAGTCTGGCCACTCTTCTGTCTATTTCAGGAGTTCCTTTTGGGTGTGAGCTGGTAGTGGATGATGTGGTGTCCTAGTTGTAGGCACTTTTTGCAGCATGTTGATGAGTCTGATCTCATATATTTTCGGAAGGTGCACCTTTGGCCCAGTATAGCCAGGGCCAGTTTGGTCTTTTTTAAGGATTTCTTGACCAGTCATTGAGTTCCACTACTACAATCACTGAGGACTTTCTCTTGTTGTCGGCTTTGAGGGCTGCCAGAGACCTTATCCATTTTGGTCTATCTATAATTCGGATGGCTGAGTTGTAGTCTGAGATCTCCCTTTCCAGGTCTACCCAGTTGGTTGTACCTATCTTTCAGTCTTCAGGGTTCTAGTCTTCTTCTCCCAGGTGTATGCCATCAATGACGATGTTGGTAGTTGCCACGTCTATAGTTATGTTAAATCCGAATATTCCTTCGTCATTCAGGGCTTTGGTTATGGCTTTGGCATCGTTGAGGACCGGTTCTGCTGGGAGGTCTTGCAGGGTTGTTAGGACTAGGTCCTCATTTCTATTGAATTCTGCATATGTGAACTTGACCCTTGATATGTTGTTGACCGCATTTCTGATTTTCATCAGTGTTAGCCCTTTTCCCTCCTCCTATCCTTTGACTTCTTTCTACCAAATGGATCAGGAGGCATCTCTGTCTGGCATGTGAGGTGGATGGGGACATAGGTGCCTTTTTGGTGACTTTTATTCCTGGCGCATTCTGGGCTCCTTTTCCTTTTCTTTTGACGATCTGGTATCCTTCCATATCTATGCCTGCTGAGAGTATCACTGTGTAGGTCTAGGGAATTGGGTTTGTTCTTAGCCTTGTTCTATTTGGTACTGGGGGGGTCTTCCTCTCTTTGGCCCTAGGTGTTGGTCTATTGTTTATTGTTGAGTTTGTTGCTGTTGTTGCGCTTGTTGTTACTGTCAGGGCTGTGGAGCCCCTTCCAGGTTCATTGACTATGTTGCTGCTGTGGCAGGGTTGGGCTGGGCTTGGTGGGACTGTGCCAGGGTGTGCATTCTGTTGGTGGGTCATCCAGTTCCTTTCTCTTGTATTGCCACCATTATCCTATTTTCCATTTCATTCATTTTTTTGGTCAGCGAGTCTTCTAGGGTTGTTAGTAGTATGGCCACTACTACATTGGTCATGCGGGCTGTGCTGCTTCGCATGTGTTCTCTTATGAGCTTGGTGGTGCTTAGTTCTAGGGTGGTTTCTCCATCATCTCCTGTCAGGATGAGGGGCGTGACAGTGTTGCCGAGGCGTTTGACTGCTTTTTCTTTTCCTTTTTTGCTTCTGGGTGTCGGAGTTGCCTCTGTTTGCTCTGGAGTGAAGTTTCCAGAGTCTGTTGCTGGAATCTCCTGCGTTTTTGTGAAGCTTGCGATGGGGGAGGAGAAGCAGACCCTTCTCGGTAGTTCCTGGGAGGTAGCAGCGTGTTAGCTGTCTCCTATACCTGTACCATCCAAGTTTTGGCCATTTCCTAGAGACATGGCTACGTTTGCCACTGGTTGGGAGTCTGGGATTTGTACATAGGGTACTAGGTCTATGTGGGTGTCCAGGGGGGAGGAGGGTGGTATCTAGGATACCATGATTGGGCTTTCTTGGGATGGCCGGAATGAGGATGCTTGTGCTGCTAGCTAGGCTAGTGCTTCTTGGTCCACTATGTCGACTATTTGATCCCCGAAGATCTTCTGGAGGGAGGTATGGAACCCGGGGAGGGGGGCGCTAATTCTGGGGCCCTCGTCTACTGTTGGTGCCATGTTTGCTAGCTAGATGTAGCAGGTCTCATTGCATCCTAGTTCTCTGCGGACATTGGAGAAGGTGCTTCCTTGGGCTACTATCCTGTTTCCTACATTTATTGCTTTGTTGGGGCAGTTAGCGGTATGTTCAATCCTGGAGAACATGGGAAGGAGAGTTTGTAGTGTGACCCTGTGGTGGGACCCTGATGGGAGGATGGATGGTGATTAGGGTCTTGAGCTCTTTGTGGGGCTTTTCAGTCCCCCTAGCAGGGTGGGGGGGAGGGTAGTTTGGTGTGCCATAGTATTGAGAGTATCCTAATTGAGGGGTAGAGACATGTTTGAGTTGAGAAAAAAGAGGGAATTTTGCGGAATATAGCATATCCTTTTCAAAAAGGGAGGAAGAGGATGTAAAGGAGTCCGAGGATTCTTATCTTCTTGAAGGGAGGGGTTCTTATTTATACTTGTGCTATGTAGTTGAGAATTCCCTACTCTGGGAAAAGGAGTGAAAAACATAGCAAAAAAAAAAAGAGCTGCTCAGCGCTTCTGAGTGACATTAAAGAAACAAAAAAAACACCAGACCTTACCAGAGGGGGCAACTCCAATGACATAACACATGGTTCAATTATTCAAGTTTCTACGGTACCGTAAAAACTCGTTAAATCAGCTATCGCCCATCGATCTTGGATCTCCCTAATTGGAGACAAAACACCCTGAGAAGGGATAGTATTTTCCAGATGGAGTATAGCTTAGAGAGACTGAGCTTTCTGGATCTCATTAACTGGTAACGTATGTTACCTAGTTATAGGTCAATTTTAGGTCAACAACGGATTTGGTGGAATTTGGATTTGTAGAATGAGTATTTTCCCAACAGCACTGATATATTAATACAGTAATATATAAGTTATGATATTATTATAGAATAATCTTGGGCAAAATCAGTCTTTTAAAGTAGATTTTATAGATAAAAGTGATATTTTGTAGCTATTGATAGAATATAGCTATCAAAATTCAGTAATATTATAAAGATTTCTTTTTTTGTGGTGACTGTCTCTTGTAGGGTTCAGGTAGTCATGTGAGAAAATTGAACAAAATCTGTAAAGAACTCATGTCAGGCTATTTGTTTAAACTTCCTATCCTATGGGTAAAAATATACTGGTCACTACTGATACCAACCAATCTCAATTTACAAACTACTCAGGAATACAAACATAACTTATAATGGCTTCAAGGAAAGTTGAGAAGGAGGCAAATCTTCAGGCTGCCTTAGAAGCCAAACATTGCAGCCCTGGTACCTCAGTTTGATAAATTGCACTCAATTTTTGGAGTTTCAAATACCACTTTACAGAACTGTCTTTGAGAGGCCACAGTACCAGTAACTAATACCCATAGCATGCAACAACTCTTGACACCTATTGAGGAAGAGACTATTGTCACCAGAATTAAAGATTGTGATGAGTGTGGGATCCCACTTCAGTGCAGATATATTATTGATATAGTATACCTGATTCAAAAGGTGAATCATTGGAATACTGATGTAGGAAAGCATTGGATCAACCCTTTTATCACAGAATATACTGTGATACAGTCTAAGGTAGGTAAATCCCTTGATAAGCAATGTGCACTGGTAATATATTTAGTGATTTTCAAGGAGTATCTAGATCGTTACTATATTCTCTATTGCAAATACCATATATTACCAGGAAATACATGGAATACTGATGAAAAAGGGTTTGCAATAGGCTTAGGTGGAGGAGGAACAATACTGTATTAAACAGGGAGAAAGAATCCAAAGATAATGCAGGATAGGAAGCATACCTGGGTCATGGGGATTGAAACAATTTCTGGAGGTGGAGTGTCACTCCCACTACTTGTAATCCATGCAGCAGAAGCTTACCTAATATAGTACTATAGCAATATCAATTATGAGGAGAGGACTGATGCCTACTTTACCTATTCTAAAACAGGATACACAAGCACAGAAATTACGTATGATTGGTTACATCTTCCATCTCTACTACACCTCCAGTCATTGAAATTTATTACCTATTTGGGAACGACTCAATACCATGACTGGGAGAAAAATTATCACCACTCCTTTCTCTCCTCTCTCCCACCTAGGGGGGGTCAGGAAGAACACTTTCTATCACTTGTTTGCATTCAGGCACCTCCTCCTCACTTCCCTCCTGAGGTCTACCCTCTTGAGGCTATTCTTTCCTTCCTTCCAGCACTTCACGATGTTGGTTACCTCCCTTACACCACTTTTGCTTCACCTCACTGAGTGATTGCTATGGTTGGGTTTTTTCATTCAGTCTTTCTACAGATGGGTGGGAACACAGTTAGTAGTAGGAGGAAACACTTCAACAGGCTATGGTCGATTTCTCCACTCCCTTCTCTCTTAAGGGGCTGCCTTGTCAGACATGAATGCGATAACTGATAGTATGTCCCACCAAGTGGACACTCCCCTCCTATCCCCCCCATCTTTGGATGATTGGCTAGCACCCTACTACCCCACTACCTACTCCTCCTATGCCTTCCTCCCTCTGGGATCCCCTCCAGAAGTGACACCATCTCTCCTATCACAAAGTACTACATGAGAGATGTGGTAATATGGTTGGTCAGCTTAGATTCTACACCAGCTGGTACCTTACTACCATTCTATCCTCTCCTTGGCTAGCACCCTACTACCACTACCAACACCTCTATTCAGGCAGGTGCTCAGGTTCATCATTTTTGCTACACCACTATCATGAGGCCTGATTTCCTTTCGACCTCCTGGCTTGGACCTTTTCGTCCATAGATATTATTATCCAACTTTTGCTAGGGCTGACCGCAATATTACTGGTTTGGTTTACCTTAGGTTTGGGTTTTGGGTTATCTTTATTAGGTGCACTATTAGGAGTTTGGTTTTCTTAGTTACTGCATGACATTGGTGGGATTTTATACCTTTTGTAGTTTACAGGAGGTTGCTTGTTAGGATAGTTTTTTCGACCAGGTCTTCAGGCCATGGTTTTTCTATAGCTTTCTGGGGCCCAGTCCGGGGTAGAGGTTTTTTGATGTGATAGCTCTGCAAGCTTCAAGTAGATTTTGTACCTTTAAATGAAATTAAATAATCAGATAAAAATAAAAATAAAAAAATACCTGTGATTGGTTAATACAAGTATTTGAACCAAAAAACTTGACCAAATCATGGGACCAATCTGCATGAAATGTTGGTTCTAGATGTGTATAGCTCCTACATTAATAATAAATAGTTCATTGAACACTGCAGTAAGATAAACATCTATCTAATTTGCCTCCCAGTACATATTCCCGATATCTTACAACCTCTTGATATCAGTATCTTTTCTCCTTTAGCAACAAATTATCAGATGGAGTTAGAAGATTTTCTTTGCAAAAATGGTCCTAATTGGACTATGCATAAAAGGGATTTTTATCCTTTGTACAATAAAGCAAGACAAGATGCTTTGAGAAAGTCAAATATACTGTCAGCTTGGCAAGTAAGTAGAATGATACTATTCAATTGACAGCATATTTTGACTGACCCTCACCTTCAAATGAGTGGAAGTTTAGATATACCATTACAGGAAAGACAACCAGGATTACATCAGAATCCACTTTGGAATGATAACCACTGGTAGTCAGACCCTCAATTACTGAAAGAAGAGGCAGAAAAGTTGGATGTCAGAAGGTTAGAAGAGAGCCTACTAGATTGTGCATTAGATGAAAGTGAATAGCTTACTACAGAGGCTGCAATTAATACAGTAATCATCAAATGGTTCCAAGCTGTAAAGCCTAGTACAAATGATTGTCAACCTACTAAGAGAGGTCTTATTCTTCATACCTCAGTCCTTTTGTCACTATATAAAAAGCATGAGAAGGATGACTAGAAGAAAAGTAATATGGCTACAAAAAGAAAGCAGTCTAGAGTCCAAAAATTAGCAAAATTACAACCTTCTACTACTATTAGAAATCCAAGATTGTTAAGAGCTTCAGGGAAAAATTCTGAAAGTGTTACTA
Organism: Choiromyces venosus 120613-1; assembly: GCA_003788595.2. Lineage (NCBI taxonomy): Eukaryota > Fungi > Ascomycota > Pezizomycetes > Pezizales > Tuberaceae > Choiromyces > Choiromyces venosus. Next base: position 98,073 of record ML120395.1, read on the forward strand.
TTAATAGTAATGAAATGATAGTTGATGAAGTTTATATAATAACTAGTCCAAATTTCATGATTTTTCCCACTTTTCAAATTTATAGCTAACATCATATAGAAAGAAATAGCCAATTCAAATAGTAGGACATCTACTGCAAGATACAGTACTTGCATCTAAGTAAATCAAACCTACCTATCTGTGATGAAAGTTTTGACTTTGATGGTGAAACTGAATAAGGCTTGTATTCTCTCATGTTTTTCCTAATTCTTCAAAAGTTACAAATTTGCGATTCCTTTTTTAATTACAAGTTACTCCTCTCACTTGCTATCTCCTTATAAAAAAAATAAAAGTAGTTGTGTTCAAACTGATTTCATGGTCCTATTTTGTGATGTTTCATTAAATCTTGATATAGTAACTTATAACTAGGTAACATACATTATTCATTATTTTTCTTAATATACTCTACTAAGCTTATTGTGGTTTAGATAGTGATTTCCATTGAGATCTCTAATAGCTGATTTAATGAGTTTTTACAGTAACTGAATGACCCTGAATGCATACTGTAAAATCTCTTGAAATCTACTATCTCTACTCTGTAAAGTACTAGCTTGGGAAGGAACTTGAATAGTGACTACTAAATACATTATCATGAGATCTGTCATATCTTATTAACTGGTGCAAGACTATGCTTAACCTGACAGGCTATACTGTACAAGGTTTAGTTAAGGAGATTGGGAACAGTCAGAGATAGTAGATTTCAAGAGATTTTACAGTATTATACCAGTGGTATGTCACTTCTGCAGGTATATCAGGAGCCTAAGTATGCAGCTAGTATATGCTAAGTACTAATACAGTACCTAGATAAAAGTCTTGATGAAATAGCCTTTTTGCATGAAAAGTTGTTACTTTTAATCACATCCCTGCTTGTGGAATTACTTCAAAAAAAATGCACACAATATGCTCAATTATTTTCACCTTTATTGTAGCTTTCACTAGAGAGTACTTTTTAACTTAATTTACATTATCAGGTTTAGTTATTAGTTATTAGTCTTTGAAGTAGATACTATCCATTGTAATGGGCATTTTGTATCTAAAATACCACTTTTTGGTATATCCAAAACTTTAAGACTACATAACTTTTCTAACTCTTCACTGAATTGATTAAGATTTGCATGAGAGTAGGGGAAAAGCTATAATAATAAGATGCCTAAAGTCAGATTGGAAAAATATTTTGTAGTTCCTAAAATGTGAGTAGCTGAAATTTGCTGTTTTTGCTGTAAAAAGCTCATTTTACCAAGACTTTTGTAGAGGTACTTTACAAATATTATATAGAGTTAACTTAGAGAACCCTAAATCTATATTTTCAGTTTAAAAAAAAAATATCATTATGTTATTTCAAGTAAATACTTAGAGAGTAATTGGGAATATCTTCCTCACAATTTACTTACATAGGGTAGATAGGTATTTCTTAGTTCTCCAAGTCCAATATAGACTTCTGCATACTCAATCATCCAATGTACTTGTCAAGACAATATATGACCTATTATGACTTTAACTTAAATCTTGACCAACACAGAAAGGGTAAATTTGATACTAATGGGGTTGCTTACTCTATATTACAAAATACAAACATGAGCAACTTATGGTACCAATATTACACCTAACTTTTTAAGGCTATTTTGAATGCAACCAAGCTTAAGTTATTAAGTAGTAGTCAGAAAATGTAATTACAGGTCATACAGTACTGCTTCTATGAGTTGCCTTTTTCTTTGAGGCTAATGAAGAATATTATAGGAAATAAACTCAATTGTCAATAATACTTCCCTGCCTCCCAGAATCTCCCACAACCCAAATACTATAGGCCAAGCTAAAAGTAGTCCTAACAAGACCTTTTTCCAGTAATAAACATACCATACCCCTTCCAAATTCTCCCCTGCTCTCTGAAAAGCTTAGACTATTCTCAGTCAGCTGCTATTCTCTGGAAACTGACTCCTAGTATCTGCTTTAAATATTATCTACTCTTGACTATTAATATTGTAAAAAAAAATAACAGGACCTTCTTGAAGGGCTGTTGTAGCTCTGTATTCTATGAGTTGGATCCTCTGTTAGGATTAGCTAGTATCATTGCCTGCTTATTGTATTGAATATGGGGGCATTCATGCAGTAGATTATATTATTGATCACAATAGTTATGGATAAGCTACCAAGAAAATAGATTAATTGGAGAATGATGAAATGTTGAGTAATCCTTTATAATAATAACATGAGAGACTTGCTAACATGATAGCACTTCATGATAAAAGTGCCAAGAAAAGGAGTTTAGAGTATAATAGATATAATATCTACAGGAGATAACGTAATAGAGTTAGTAAAAGGTATGATGCTTAGAAGATAAGTGACTTACTGGCAACTTGGTATTAAAGGATTTAAGGTTATAAGGTTAAAAGGTTAGGGAAATATTTAGAATATATTGTCTATAACCTTGCAATAAATAGGCTCAACAGAAAGCTCATAACTTACATGTTGATTATCTTTACCATTACTTCTGATTCTAGAATTTTTAGTAAATAATAATAATTTCAGTAGTAGTTAGGTACATACCAAGGTAAGATTGGATATACTAGTGAGATATCTCATAGGGGCAGTTGAATATGGCAAAATCTATAATAGTGCTATGTATTGTCTATAGACAAAATTAACTACCCACCCACAATCAACAGCAGTGCAACCCTCCTCATTACCCTACACTTTCAACACTACCTAAAGAAATTACTCTAGATCAACCCAAACTAAACCTTTCCACCTGATTCTTGTTTTCAATAAACTATACCTCTTACTCTTTGTAGTCATATTAAAAAGTTTATTCTCACCAAACATCCCTCTGAGTTTACCAGGGGGAGAATCCTCAGGTTATACAAGCCTCAAATGAGAAATTGCCAAATTTCTCACTACCTTAACATGCCCCTCACCACTGTCAAAAACACAATTGCAAAGGAAGAACAAGAGGGCAAGGAAAATAAGGATAGAAGAAGACATCTTAAAACTAGTAAGTTGCAGGATGATGTTATAGTAGAGGAAGCTCTCAAAGATTGCCATACCAGCTATTCTGAGATTGCTGTGAGAGTTGCTCCTAATGTTTCTGCAAAGAGGGTAAAGAAAAGACTTGTATAAAAGCATTTTAAAAAGTGAATAACATAAAAGAGAGTTCATTTAGATGAGAATCTAGCTCAAGAGAGATTGGAATAAGTACTAGCTAATAGGTATTGGACAAGGGAGATGTAGAGAAGGAAAGAAATATGGAGGGATGAGGTAGCTATGGACTTGAAGAGGGGAGGAGGAAAGAGGAGGAAAGAGGAGAAAATAGGTATTTAGATACTGAAAAGAAAAGTGGAACAAGAATTATATTGAACCTGCTGCTAGAAAGAGAGAGGGAAAGATTAGCTAAATGATGACTTGTTTTTTTTATGGTAAAACTCATGATCTTTGTTTAGTTGTTTTTTCCTGATCCTGCTTCTACTAGGGGTGGAGTCATTGGAAAGTTAATTATTGATGTTTATAATCATTATGACTTTTTAATAATATGTGAGAATATCAGAAAAGAGGTTGGAGAGGAAGAGGTATTGTTCATCATTGATAATACTAAGACTCACTTGCCCTTTAGGAGATAACTCAGAAGGCAGGACATTACTCTTATAGAAATCTTTTCTTATTTACCAGATCTTAATCCAATTGAAAATGTTTAGTCTCTAGTAAAAGATAAGCTTTTTAAGCATTATCCTGAGCTGTTTCTGCTAAAGGGTCCTGTCAATGAGGTCGAAAAGACAATAGAGGAGACCACCATATATTATTTAGAACTTTTAGACTGAAAGGTTTTTAATACTTTAGCAGGGTCAATAGTGGATAGAGTAGAGACAATTATTAAGACTGATGGATAGTATACTAAATATTAATTTCTACCATGTATTTATATTTTTGAATTTATTTTTAGTTTTCATGATAGTAGGTCAGCGGGGGAGTGTAGTTATCATTACTGAAGATTTTCCTACCATTGATATACAGTTAATCTGTAATGGGGGCGCCCTAAGGGAAGATAGATCCCAAGTTCATGACCGCACTGAAGTGACTCAAAGATCAAAAACGATAATCAACAGTAGAGTAAAGAAGAATCAAACAGTAAAACTTAATATCGTTAAGCCACAGCTTCACTCAATAAGTTTCTTGAGAGGTAGTTGATTGCCAGAGTAGAGTGGGACTCGCATATAGTTTAAGTAGAATATCATATACTGCCAGTTCCCACCCATCACTACTCTAACTTAATCATGAGCACACCCGTCCCCTCTGGGCTGGCCAACACACACCACCCAGGACATTATTCCTTTATAGATGTTGGCCCACTCTGGCTAAATTTCCTCCCAACATCAAGTGTTTCAGTGCTGCATCTCTAATGCGACCGCAGGAGAAAAACTCTTCATATCGTTGACATGCTAGTGGCGAACTATCATGCAACTGAGGAGATATACCATTTACGAACTCTCATACCCATATGCATTTCATCTAGGCAAACCTTTAGTAGACATAGCTCTCACAATTGAGCTGAACCTTCTACTTCATTCTAGTCAAGTCTTTGCCTGATAGGAAAGTCTACTGGGCTCCCCTGATGGGGTACCTTGGTGATTGACTGGGTGGGTGCTACCCACAGTCAACTCCCCAAAAGCACTCCTACTGTGATAAGAATTATGCTTTTAGAGTTCTCAAACAACCCTAATAGTCTTACAGTGATTGGGCACGAGTTGCGCCTATGTGCAATTCACCTGCCCAGAGATGCTTCAACATCTTCTGGGCCACCCCGGGACTACCCAGGAGGCTCTGGACTACCCTTCTGGTATTACCTGAGTAACTCCTTCAGTTCTTGTCCGTTTTACACATATTTGGTACCAGAAGATAGCCAATCCTCTGGAGCACACCCTATGCCCTCTCATATATCCTACGGACAGCATCCGGTCGGATGGACGGAGACAACTTATACAGTGTTACAAGAGTACCTCCACTCAGTTCCTTTTGTAAGGAATGAAGCAACTCAACAACCGGAAGCCCATAACGTGCGGTCCTTACATTGGGACCGCAAGGGGGTGTTAGGAATACCTCTGTAAAATCCTGGGGCATTCGGAGCCCTGTAGCTCCTCCTATAGTCCCCCAAAGACTACCAGGTTTGTTGCCTTTAGATTTTGCCAGAGTGCCCAATCCTTATAGGATCGCCCCCTGCCCCAAGTAAGTACCTCTAAATGCTAGGTAGGGTAACTTGGGTGCCATTTTAGGGTAACTCAAACCTTATGGCAGGGTAACCCAGGCCTCATGTCAGGGTAACTCAGGCCTCATTACACGAGCCTTTCCTGAGCCTGCCTTTTATACTACAATCTTATAGTATGTGTAGTTGTCTACTATAGTGAACCAAACTATCCTTACTCGTTGACCTCAAGGTCTCCAGTATGGGTGTAAGAATAGTTTACTGTAAGACACCCTCAGGTGGGTTGTTACATAATCTTATCCATGAATAATATTACCTAAGGTATATCTATTACCAGATTGCTATTATATGCAGTAATGTTTCCATTAGTGATTACAGTAAGACTACCCAATAATGCCTTACTAATTCAATTGTAGTACTTCATAAACCTGAGTTGCAGGTATTTACTAACTCTATCATTCATGTAATATTAGAATTCAGAAACAAAAAGCTCCTGAAAAGGACTTGTAGCTCTTTTTAGAAGTGATATAAGATCAGCCCTCAAGTTGTATTGCATCTTATTAACTAGTATTTGTAATTCTGTTAACCTGTTAATCTAAACCAAAAGGTATGATAACAGAGATAGTAGATATCTTGAGTTTGTATGGTAATTACTGAAGAAAAATTAGTATATTGCAATATTAGTCTCTTGCAATAGTCAGATTGTCAAACCTCACTCTGCTGTCCTAGATTTTTAACCTTTCTGTAACTCCTTACATATTTTTCTCATCTCCTAAATGCTTTTTTCATTTCCTCAAACTCTTTTCTTATCTCACTGGTATTATTAAGCATGCTTGCCCCAGCAGGATTGACATATGTAAACTTTGAGTTCACCTATCTCTTGAACTATTACAGCCAGTCATCAGAAGTGTTCATGAAACAAGTCTTGCCTTACTAAGCAACCTTGCCAAAAAATGCCAGATTGCTAAGTTTGTCATGACCATGAAAGTTAATTGCTACCATAACACACAATTTACAGAACCTGCTCCTCAATTTATTTGCTTTCATCTTTTAACTATGCTTTACCGATTCAGATATGTAAACCCTTCAGCATTAAAAAAAAAAAGAACTCCTAAAACTTTGCGAAAAGAGATGACCAATATTGAAAAAGGCATGATTATTGCCTTTTTCTACAGCCTCCAGAATATTGTCCTTGTTGCTCAACTTATTGTATGGTCTTGGACATCAGTTAAAAGTTTCCTTGCTTGAGCATGTGAGCACCAAACACTCGAAAATATTCTTTGCCCCAGTCACATCCCAGTTTTTAGCCATCAGCAGTATTGCACAATTGTCCAGGCAGCCAAATCCAACCAGAAAATGACCAGATCTGGTTTTAGGGATAAATATGTACTAGGTATTTCCCTTTCAATAGGTAAAACTTGAATATCATAGTACTGCCAGTAGTACTACCCTGAGTGATAGAATATGATTGACTAACAAACTGCAAATAAAATAGAGGATCAAGTGCTCAGAGAGGCTAATATCAAGAAATGGCTAGCCAAATCAAGAGCCAAGCTCAAGCTTGAGTATGTTGCTAAGAGATTGAAGTGGGCTACAGTTTGTAAAGATTAGATAGTTGAGGATTGTGAAGGAGTTATTTGGAGTGATAAGTGCACTGTAGAGAAATCCAAGGATCTAAGACAACAATGGATTTTTAGAGAACCTGGAGAGAAGTGGTTAGCTGATTGTATTCATCTAAAGGAGAAGAATAAGGGAATTTCTCTTATGGTTTAGGGGTACTTTTGGGGTAAGAGAAAAGGTCCTTTAGTACCTATTACTAAAAATATCAATAAGATCAGGTATGTTAGGCTCTTGAGAAGGTATCTTTTTCATATTATTCATCAAATGATTTCTTTTGGTATGCAAGATATCCTTTTTCAGCTAGATAATTCTCCTGTTCACAAGGCTTATAATGTTATGAATTGGTTGGAGAGAAACTGTATTGAAGTTGAGGAACATCCCTCTTATTCCCCTGATTTAAATCCTATTGAGCATGCATAAGTTGAGCTTAAAAAGTCATTGCACTGGCAATATCCTAGGATTGGTGATACCTCAGGAGGAAAAGAGGCCGTTAAGAAGAGGCTAGCACATGTATTACCATTAGTTTGGGAGACAATTCCTGAGGAGTTTTTTGAGAAGTTGTGAAAATCAATGCCTAATAGGGTAGCTGCAGTTTTGGAAGCAAGGGGAGGTTATACAAAGTATTAGATAGTATTAATGTTCTTTATTTCCTATTTCTATAATTTAACTTATCATTGCTAGTTGGTTGGTTGGCTTGCTTGCTCATTCTTTTACTTGTTTGCTTGTTGACAATGCAACCCCACTACCCCACCACACAGCCCTAGTATGGTGCAATCGTAATTAAACAGATCTCAGATCATGAACACTTCTGACAACTGGCTGTACTTCTCTATCTCCTTAGGAGTTATCTCCAGTGCATTGACTACAAGCTATCTTTTATGCTCTGGGTCCTTGTCCATTGTAACATCATATACAATCATAGTATCCATAGCCTAAAAATCAATAAGAACTTAGTTAGGTGGTACAAGGAGGCTAGCTGGAAAAAAAATACTAAAGCTCAATAGAAGGGAACCATGGGATAGAAATTATGGTGGAGTATCCTTTTATTTGATTTTGTTGTCTTGTACTATTTAGAGTATTATACTGGAGAAGGAAATGTCTCCAAGTTCTTTACCAGACTCTGAGCAGGTCACAAAACTCTATACTCCTTTTGTAGATTGTGACTTGTGTTATACTCATTTCTCTCCTACACTTGCCAATTTGCGATTCTTCTTTGGTGATGGTTTTTGTGCTGGAAAGCTGTGAAGTTCGAGAACAAATGAAGGGATTCGTGTTAAGGAGATGGAAGTGTCAAAATGAAGGAATGACGAAAACCTATTGCCCTGAAGTTTGCTTCGTCTGTCGGATGAGCTTGCTTACCTAAGCAGGTAGGTGGTGGGGGCAAAGGAGGGCTTTTGTCAGGGTTTCAACCCTTTTTTTTTTTTTGGTTGTTGAATCGCGTGCCCCGGGCGAGCATGGGTGGCCGCTCATGTTAATTCTCATACAAGTGCTTTGTTTTTTATGTTGGTTCAATCATTTCAATGATATTTTTATACTTAGGGATGCCAAAGGCGCTCCCCATGGAAAATTATAGGTATTGAGAAGGCTTTATCTCTCGCACAGAGTGCAAGTTTATATTCTGTCAAATGTTTCCTTTAGCTCGTACCTCATCTAATACATGAATAGATATGGTAGCATAGTCGCTCCTTGTGCCGTGGGAAATACGAGCAAGGAGGGACCAATGGCGCGACTATGAGGGGGAGCAGTATCACGGCAATGACTTGGATTTGTCCCTACAGAATTCAATGAGCTTAGAGGCTCGGAAGTTCCAATACTAATACTTATACCCCCCAGTGCTCTTTCACTTCTGGGCCAAGTTGAGCACAGCGACACTCATGTACAGGTATATAGGCAAGTGGCTGGCGGGGAGATGCCAAGCATCACACATATCACCCAACTTTATATGAATCATCTAAAGATCTTATCCGATTGAATTACAAACGAGTCGGTACTCTGGGGGTCATTGATTATCGGAAAACATAACCCTTGTCTCCATAGCGATTTGTATGCTGACATCTTTCCATCCCAGCATCTTTATGATCACCTCGTGTCCCTCCACGGCGGCTATGAAGAGCGGCGCTTGGCCGTGTTCGTTTCTAGTGTTGTGATTGACATCCACCCGCTCCAACAGCATCTTCAGGACTCCCTCACGTCCTTTCCGGGCGGCTATATAGAGTGTTGTTCGGCCATATTCAGGCGCAGTGTTGGGACTAGCACCCAGTCGCTCCAGCAGCATCTTTACGACCCTCTCATGTCCTTCCCGGGTGGCTATGCAGAGCGCTTTTTGGCCATATTCATTCGCAGAGCTGGGGTTGATATCCTCTCGCTCCACCAGCATCTTCACGACCCCCTCTTACCCACACGCAGCAGCCCATGAGAGAGGTGTTCGACCGTTTCCGTCTGCCGTATTGGGGTTAACATCCCATCGTTCCAGTAGCATCTTTACCGTATCTTCCTGCCCTTTCCTAGCAGCCCAAAAAAAAGCGGTATTTCTCTCGACATCGGCTGCCTTGAGATCCCATTCCCTCTTTTCCAACAAAGCGCCCGCTATCTCCACCAGCCCGAAGTAGGCTGTACCGTGCAGCCCTGTGAATCCCTCGGAGGTATTACTGCTTTCTTGGTCAGAAGGGACCGATCTCTCTTATGAATCAAGAGTAGCTTGGGGGATGGGTTACGTGCTTATCGTAGCCATCGAGAAGTTTTAATGCAAGTAATTTCCTTCTTCTACTGAGGTCCCTCCTTGCAGGTGTTCCCCTGTGGCAAGAGGCGTAGCTGACAGAGGGGGCTGCTGCAGGTGGCGAATCAAGAGTAGTCGACAGGTCCCTGATGTACTGAAAGTTGAGGAAGGTCAAGCAAACCTTTGCCGTCATCGAGTGGGGACTATAGAGCAGAAGGGAAGCATTGGATAGATGCTCTTGAAGAGTGAAGTGAACAAGGCAGACGGTAGATGATGATGCCTCAATCGTGACAAGCACCAGCGAACAGCGTAGAACGGTTTCTATTGCAGGTAAGTTCCTGATATTCTGGTCTGTCTCTCCTCTTTCTACCCCCAGTGCGTGGCATAACTCGACATCCTTCAATGGTCGCTCGGAATGCGATATCGACATCAAGGCCTCGATCTGCTTCCATTCCGTGACTTTATCCGTGTGAGGGCTGCCGTGTATATACTCGCCATATATAGCAAGCATCCCCCTCGCTAATGTATCTCAAACATCTTGTTATGCGGGACTGATGAAGCAGCTCAGAGGGCGGCCCTCTTTGCTACATAACGAGTGACTCAAAAGCAACTAACAAAGGAATGACAAATCGGTAACGTAAAAGGAAAGTATTCTTCCGTACAACGAGGTAAAGGAGGATGGAGTGACCACCGGTGTCTTTCAACAAATCAATAGTTGAAAGATAACAGAATAAAATCCTCATCTTTGCTCCCCCCTTTTTTGTCCCTTGTCACCTCCAACAGACACTCTAGTATTGTGTCTACCCATTATTCGCAACGGAGCAGTCCGTCCGTCCTGAGGGCAGGAGGAGGACGGATTACGAATTGCAGTCCGTCCGGTCCTAGCGAAGATTTTGCCCCGGGCTTTTGGCTGATGGACGGGGAAGACGACTTGCCCCATTATATGTTAATGTGATGTCTGAGAGTGTGCGGCCTCACTGGGCAGCCAGGGGGTCATGTCAGAGGAGCCTGCTGGGGAAGTCTGCGGGCCATGCCACAACTTGACAGGGCCAGTAAGCCTTGTTCACTACCATCAGTGGGTATAATTGTTTCTTCCCTGGTAACCTCCCGCGGGGTCGATCCTATTGCTGGGATTCCCGCCCACCGTGGTTGGCGTCATGGGATCCGATCCGTCTTTATCTATACTAGCATCCCCGAAGTATAGTACACAAGTTAGCCATTGGTTTTACGTCAGCCAACGCGGGGGCAGACACCCCTTAAATAGCCAAAACAATAGAGAAATGCGAAAAGAAAAGCGATAAAATCCGAAGAACTCCGCGACCGTATGCATATCATGATCGACACAACTCAGTCGGTGGTCCCCTCCTGTCATTACCTCTAATTGTTCCATGTTTATAGCCCTTCATTGACCCCCATAGTCCTCCGCAGATCCCCACAATCCACTTCAGATCCCCACAGATCCCCACCGCCCCTGGGGGAAAATCAGCGGTCAGCTTCTATCATTTGCGGTCCTGGCACTTGGATGGCAAACTAATGTCTCGCCCGGTCGGGCCCGCGCTCCGTGCAGAAACCTGTAGTCCCCAAAGGTCGCCTGACCAGACTGACTATTGATCTATCTCCAGCGTTGTGTGTAGGTATGCCGTACCAGCGGTTTGATTAGGGTGCGGGCCTCGTGCCAACTTGGGTAATGCTGTGTTTGCGTGCATTATGGCAAGGATTGGGAGTCGAGCTACTATTCCAGCCATATAGAGGCTATAACTATTCTAAATTGTCTCGTTGTGACGCGCCAAGAAGATTGAAGGGAGGAAACGTATTTTACTCCATCAGTGACGGCCGCGCCCGTCAATGAGGTCCTAAAGTTGTTCATAAAGACAATATGGTCTTCTCCGGCCCCCCAGTAACCCCATTTACCGCTCCCCACTGTTAACAGCCGAAATAGATCTGTGGAATGAAAGAGCTTTTGAAGCGGTTGGATTTGGTGGGATCCACTGGCATCAAGTGTTTCTGTTAGGGTTGGCCAACATTCCCAAACAACACTATCGCCTAGTGAACCAAAAGTTTTTTAATATCTAGAGAGACATTATGATGTTAATTCCTCTAAGAGGTCTGTAGACATGGGCAGATAGTACTGACAAATCTGGGAAGCCAGAGGGCTTCCATACATACCACTTTCTAGGAGTGAGATCCATTGGATGATGTCAGGGTCTATAATTGTATGGTTCTGCTGTTGTTTTTCCACGCCTCTTAGTATCTTCGATACTACCTCAGGATTGCCCTTCCTAGTAAAATCCAAATCGGAAAATACGCTGTCAGATTCCTCGAAACTTGGGTCATTGGTTATTAAGTTTAAGTCAGGACAAAGATCTTACATACTGAAAGGCCCAGTCCTATTCCCGCTGTTCCAGCACCAATACAAGTCATAGTTGACCTCGATTAGGTTGCAGCTTACAGCAGAGTGGATAGTGTGGTTTGACGGCCTAGCAAAGCCTTCGTGAAATCCTTTAACTTGTATGAATATTGAACTATTCTTTTACCCACTTTCAGTGTGGTATCTCTCACCTGGAGGTCAGATAGCAAGTAGGAGCTTATGTCATCTCCAATTCTAAAGTTAGTTTTCGGGCCGGAAGTCCAATGAACCCATTCAGGCACCTGGGCGAAATCCAGGAGCCCATTCCCCACAGAATTTAAGAACACTTGATTGAGACATTAGTTCCAATTATTTGCCACAACAGCTGGTCTGGGGGGCGATGTATTCTTGCCTTCTGCATTCCCGTATACTTCAGCCCACTCATTTTCTACCCAGAAACGTTCGCGCTCATAGTCGCCTTCTGGGATAGTTGTGCTCCTGTTGTAAAAGGTTTGACCAGCCCAACGAGCTGATGTCCAATTTGTTGAAAGGATTGGATACTCAATCCCTGTTTCATCAGTCAAATTATAACCCAAACCAAATATAGCCACGCTCAATCTCCTAAGCACGTTTGCGGCGAGGTGTGCCGTGGCGATAGAGGTCGTTCGGGATACCCTCCACTCTCGAATGTGTCTTTTGATGAGCGCAGGGATCCAGTTGGTGGTGACGTGCCTAGGATTGAGTCCACCTATCTTGATAGTTAACAATGACTTTTTCAGGGATGCAAGCTACCACATACATCCCGCATTTGATACATTGCTCGTGCAAGTATGGGCCACCTGAGCATGGAGCCCAGGTGCCCTAAGAGCGATCCAAGACCCAAACTGGCTATGGCTGTGAGTAGAATTGATAACATATTAAAGGACCGCTGTTGCCACTTGCTCAAGGGCTGCACCTGGGAAAATCCCCAAAGAGAAAACATAAGGAGAGCAAGGGCAAAAAAGGTTGGCGAGAATCTCGTGATGAGTACTGTGAAGTCCCGACGTGACTGGTCGCGACTGCTGAATGGTTTTAGTGGCTGTTTCTTAGAGCCTTTTATCAACGACTTGTTTGCATTATCGCTATCGGGCGAAGTTTGCGGAATGTGAAAGTGCTTTGGTAGGATCCGGCGAAAGGACTCGGACATTGTACGAAGTCAGGAGAGTTTTCAAAATGATTGAACTGCTTGAGTTTGGAGCACCCCCAGAGACCCAAGACCTGGAATTCGACAGCTTTTATAAACAAGGTCCAGCAATATCACATTTTTAACCTCGGGGGACGTAGAATGACAGCACTGATGTGCTGGCTGATTGGCCATTTTTTACGGAAACCAATTGAAAATATCCATAAAACAGAACATGCGGAACATGCTCAGAATTTTAGATAGCGCAGGCTGCAGATGCCTTGGGGCCGAGCTCAGCTATATGTGTACTCTACTCGAGTAGTGAAAGCACTAGAGTTCAGGGTGTGAGCATTAGTCTGTCGGGCTTTTTTTGGAAACTGGCCCGATTTGTCAAAATTACTATGTGTGTAACAGTATTCTGCAGCAACTGGACTAATCTAGGCTAATTCTTGGTGAAGGAAAAAAAGTCTGTCGAGCTCTCGTTCAGTGGCCAGAACAAATATCTCCCTCTGAATGGTCAAGAGACCCCATGAGCCAAACAGACTGAGCTCGAAAGTTCTTATCTTTGATACCCGAGTACAGGACATTAGTGCAATCTGTCTTCGCAATCTGCCGAAAGTACATCTATATGCTCGAGAGCAACACTTGTCGAAATGATAAGTTACACGAGTAACGTACATTCAACTACCACACTGAAAATCAATTTTAGCGGTCTGACTCTACTGGAGTAATACTACAATAAAATTGTGACGAAGCCCTTAGTGTGGTAGTTGAGGGTGTTCAAATGGGTTAAAATATATGGCCTCTACGAGTATCATAGATCTGAAGGGGAGAGAAACCAAGGTTCATGATATGTCACTCGTTTATATGTTTCTGCACAGACTAGGTTATCGGGGGACGCAAAATTTGTTTTGGGTCGAACCTTCTCTACTGGTCGAGATCAGTGAGGTGACGATATGGGTACCTTTTATGTGTGCTGTTGGCGTAGTCAGTTACTGTATGTGAAAAAAATGTGGATTTTGAACCAGGACCGATGGTTTTCTTCTGTCTCTCCTGAACCTCGTCGCTTCGAAGGTGTTTGTAAATGCTGACTACACGGCCTTCCAACATATAGCATTCACCTCTCCTTCAGGTCAATACTCGACCCATTGGAAGGCATAGGAGGAGCCCGGATTATTGGCAACAATCTAAGATCTCTGTCAACCACTTTATACTGACGATTTTCCTTTTCTCCGGCGTAGCTAGAGGTTCAGCTACTCCTACTGGTATCTAGTTTTGCTTCTCACTGACGGCGATAGTCTCCTCTGTATCTGTGGGTGGCAGAGCATCTTGGTTTAACCCGGGTTCTTCGTTTGGTCGGGCCGTGTTTGTTGGGCTCGGCCGGTGACTTTCCTTTCTCAGGTTGGGCTGGTTTCGGTGTAGCCCGACCCATGTTATTCAACGAACGTGACAAATAACTCTGTCTTAGTTACTTAATCTGAGATATGTTTTGAAGAGCAGTTGGCCCGTGCCCTCCGATTTTAAATTGTCTAAATCTTTGTAGTTTACGTGATCTTGGAAATTAGGCTGTGTGCCTTGGAGGCCACTGGAGGTATACAATAGAGATTTTGGTTGGCCCGGCAGTGCCTTATAAGTATAGCACAGAGGATTGACTATTAAAGCAGTAGTCCAGTAAGTGATTCATGCAGAAACACCGAAGGATGACAGGGAGCCGGATATGGACCCCGGAAAGGAAAGCTATGGAAGGATTTGGAAAAACGGATGGCTGCTAGCACTACCAGTGATAATGAGTGCTTGTTTCTTTCCGTGTCCGAGTGTTTGTTTTTGTTTCCTATGTTCTTTGTCAGTTATTTTGTCTAAGCTATGTAAGATTGTGTATTTCCTCTATCGTTTGTATTCCTCACGTCGCAATTCAAGCAAGTTTCTTACCTCAAAAGGTCAGAATGGACTTCATGTGGGATGCTCTATTACCATCCTTTTAGTGATCTCACGTCGTGACTAAGCCATTGGAAGGTTTGGGCTCATCTTCCACTTCTCTATCCGGGCAAGTATAGCCCAAATATTGTAGCCTATGATCAGCAACATACCAAAGTTAATTGAGCATGGTAAAAAAATAAGACATTAATTAACCTCTGATGATATACTGGTATTTCGCTGGTGTCAAGAAAAGTTTTCTTATGATATCTCTCACGAATGCCATGGCAACGCACCTCTGCGTTTTAAGTTAACCACCGATCCTTTTAAGTTATCACAAGGTGGATTCGATTCACGTGGGTAGCACACTGGCAACAGACTTCGATAAGAGAGGCTGGATGCTGTATCATATGTGCACGAGTTCAAAGAAACTCTTGGCATTGAGGGGTGTGTGAAACAGCACCTCTAATATCAACATCTTCGCCTTCCAATAGGGAGGTTGAAAGCACCCGGTATATCTCGAACTGAAGAGAACAGTTATCGAAGAAACACATGTACGATATCACTAGCCATTACCGTACAAGCGGGGTGAGGCTCTAGAGCCTCGCACCAAGTGTCAAGAATGAATACATTTCTAAGACATGTATAGTTAGCTATAATACGGGTACACCGTCCGAACCCTGCTTCATAAGCTCACATCGAGTGAGAATCTGTGAAGGCGTGGCACACAACCCTGTGTTTGCACCACAGCCACTCATCCAGGGGAATGAATTACGAACTATGAAGTTGCTGTAAAGGTATGGATGTAGACAACCTTACTATAGACTACCTACAGCATAATACGCTTTCTCTTCCCCCTTTCACTGCCGTCCCAATCTGGAAAGCGAATATAATTATATTGACACTAATAAGTTAACAACCTAGTGCTAGAAAAAAAAGACAAAGGTAATGATAGATTGACGTAGCGAGAATCATTGAAAGTACACTACGGTAGTCAGGACGATGAAGTAATATGTAAACAAAAAAAACGTAGAAGAGAAGGGAAGGGAAAAAAGTGTTTCAAGGGAAAGGGAAGAGTGAGAAAACAAGTTTACGGTGTAGTTTAGAGAAGACGAGAGTTTTGGGAAGCGGGGATAAAAGTTGGAGTTAGGATGATAATTGGTTGTATTAGTTTAGGTTAAGGTTGCACAGAAGACAACCGTTCTACAACTATAAGAAACTTGCTCTGCCAAGACTACTAGTACAACAGCATGACTAAGCAACAAATACCAACAAAAAGGATATGTGGGGGGAAAAAAAAGGAAGGTTTCAAGGCTGGCGTAATGTGTAGTGGTGCGGACGCTTTCTAATACTTGGCGGCGAGTGAGATATTATGACTGCCCGACTTACGTGTAAGTGTGATACAGACCGCACAACGCCCCAGTATGGATACCTACAGTATAGTAAATCGCAGAAATATTCCACGCCATGATAGCACAGGACAACAATCCCAATCAAGACATCCATCCAGAAGCTATCTCCTGTATGTAGACAATATTATTACGTTTTTCTTCAAAGAGGTAACGAGCTTCAATAAATGCCAATTCCGGCGTGGCCCGCTTCTCAATCTGTTGGTTTTGTTGGCCTAGCTAGCTAGAATACAGCACTGTATGTGGGTTGGAAATACTGTGTACATTACAAACAGGATGGATGATAAGCAGGTATCGGTACGTAGTTATAAAGTACTATCGCACTGGTACAAACCCACTATAACTAACACGATACAGAGACAAAACAGAAGAAAAAGAAAGAACCTCAATTAATGCTATCATACGTAGACTAGACCCTTCCTCCACTCTACCATACCATACCTTCTCTACCCCCTGCCCGTCCGCCCCGCCAACCATCCATCCATCACTCAACCCCACACCACAAACAACCCGGATATCAAACAGTAAATCAAACCCTCACGAGAACAACAATAAGGAAAAAGTAAAACCAGAAAAAGAGGTATCACGGCACATCCCTCCGTTCCACACTCACTCGCTCGACAGACAAACTAGACAAATACTAACTAACCAACCAACCAACCCAACCCAACCTTCAAAAGAACAACAAGAAAATTTTAGTAGTATAATATCGCGGAAAAAGAAAGAAAACATCACTAACAAACCGGCACGCAAACACGGATTTTTTTTTTGATATAGACCTGAAAGATCCTCGACTAAACCGTGCTAAGTGATTGATTGATCAATCATAACCTCTTCCCCGGCACAAACACATACAAGCATGTCAGCGCCGTGACCATGAGAACGGTGAGAGCCAGGATCCAGAGGGAGCGCTTGCTGAGTAAGCGACGGACGTAAGGTTCCTTGACGCGTGTGAAGGACATGAGGGTGTACTCGCTAATGCCTATCAGACCCATGATGGGATCGAGGGAGTATTGGTGTGCCATGAGGCAGTAGATGCCGATTGAAAAAGGGAGGATAAGCTGAGATTGGTTAATTTATTAGCTTATTGTGGTGAGAATATATGACTAACCCATAATCTGGTACTCTTTGGTTTGATGTCCAAGAAAATGAGTGCGAAAGCCGCCCAGAAACCACCGAACATAGCTAAAAGGCCAACGATCAGACGGATGGTAGCGCTGGGAGGTACGAGGTTCCCTAGGGCTTTTGCTCTCAGGAATCCTGGGAAGGCGTCCCGCTCCATCGCCTGGAAAACGTAGTCCTTTGCTTCATCGAAAATGGCCGGATCGTCGCGCGCCTCCACTTCAATTGCATTGGCAATGGACTGTAGAATGACTTCTGGGAGGACAATCTCGCGCTCAGCGCCCCGCAGGAGGAAAGTGTATAGAATCTTCTCAGCAGAAGCGCGTAGATCATTCCTGGTAACGGTGTGACCGGGGGAGGTTGAGTCTGTATTGGGATCAAGAGCGGAGGATGACATGAATGACGGACGACCGGTTCCTGGGGTTTCCAGCGTATCGCCCATGGAGCGGCGGGCAGGGGACTCAGACGTGCCTTCAGAGCGGAGGAAAGCGGAGAGCCGCTGGTCGTCGCTCTTCATCTCATAACCGTCATCACCTAGGTCTGGAGCTCCAGAAGACCTCTTGCTGCCTTTGTCCAGATCGGGTGTAGAGACCAGTACACTTCGGCGGAGTTCGCGAACGTAGTGTCGGCAGAGCGAAATGTGTTGAGCGACGTCAAGCCTTGAAAAAAAATGAAATAAACACATGTTAGCCAGAACCTCAGGCCACCGCCTTAATCAACGGCTGAACATAAACATTCCTCCTCCCCCCCTCCTCCCCCAGGCGGGGTAGAATAGGATACTCCTTCTCAAAAACGACGTACCAGAAATCTAGGTAATCCACAGAACGTTGCTGATCCCTCATGTAAATGTAAAACGAGAACAAATCCACAGGCGGCAAAGTTCTCCTGCTGAGAACTTCGAACAAGGTCGGAAGCCGATTACGATCACCGATAGTGCCCATTATGTTTTTTTTTCTCTTGACTACCGTGAAAATATGTTGCTAAAAAGCTGTAGAAAGCTCTGTTTGGTACAACTACGTGCTGACGCTGTCAAGCACCTAACAGTGATGGTGGTAGAAGGTAGGGAAAGGTTTGTTGGTGTTGTGTGTCGAGGTGTGTCGATGGTCAGGGGTGAGGAAGGCGACGGTCGCAACACAGGAACGAGAACAGAAGCCAACAAACAAGCGAGAATAACACAGATAGGGCAGGCACAACCAAGCGTGACAGTCTGGCTGAAAATGAAAAAATGAAAAAATTGGAACAAAGAATGGATGAGCAGAAGGAATATTGGTTTTCAATTCCCCTTGGTTAGTAGTCAAATAGAAGCGACGAAAAGAGAAAAGGGTGAAGAAAAAAAAAATCACATCCCAGTCGATACCAAGCCGCACCAAACAACACCAAAGCCAAAATTAACCACCGAAAAACTTTCCATCTCACCAACTCCCATATCATGAAATTCACAATAAAGCACCACATCTTCCACCGAATTTAAAAAAAAAAAAAAACTCCAACAAAGCAGGATTCCTCCTCGATGATACTCGAGTATCATACGAGTATCGGTACAGGACTGTAAACAAAAACACACAATGAAACAGGTCAGCTCCTCCCTTAACTATCTTACCTCCCGCTACGGTAATTATTCCCACCGCCATCCCATCCCCTCAACCGCCGTTGAGATTAAGGATCCGTTTCCTAACGGCCAGCAACAGGAAGAAAAAAAAAAAACTTTCCTGAGTTGTCATGTGACTTTGTTCATGCTTAGTTTATCATACTTCACTTGTGATGATCCTACTGACAAGTACGGCGGGTCAACTGTACGTAGCGTGCAGAAAAAAATTCGGTTGCAACTTGCAACGCTGGGTACTTGGCTGAGGGCTGGTTCGGTAGGGTAACCACAGTTAGTGAGGAGTCAACTGTGAGATCAACCGTAAGTTAAATGATTCACATTTACAAAAATAAAAACATTAAAAATACAAGAAAAGGTTTCATTTTGTTAGTGAAAAATACTAAAAAATACTAGAGATGATAGATTAGTTAACTGTTTTGATTGGAGGAAAAGAGCTGCTCTTTACGGCTGATTAGCAGTAAAGTATGTAGAGTGCAGAAGAAAAAAAAAACTTGGTTGGTTCAACACTGGGTTCTAGGCTGAGACTGGTTGGTAGGGTAACCTCTGGTTAGTAAGGTATTAATGGGATATTTGTTTTTGTTTGGTTACTTGGTTATGTAATAGTTATTATCAAGGTAGAGGTTATTAGAAGGTGCCAGAAGTTTTTTATCATTACTAAGTAATGGATTTCCTTTAGCTTTATAGGGGGCAGTTTCCTTTATTTTTTCTTTTTATCATTCAATCTGGTATTTTCCTCTTGATCCTGGACTTGAGAATATCATGATCATTATTCTCTTCTGAACTCTTGAATTTCAAAAACCCTGGCTCTGATTAGATATTATATTATATAAACCTATACCTATGCATTCAGTATTATGATTATCTTAACTTTGCCTTATCCTGAGCTTAGGCATACATCTTTACCTAAGTATTCCTTATCTTGAATCCTCAATAGATATATACCTTAAACTATCCATCTCACCTGGTCCATCACAGTTAGCTTAGTTAGAAGTTATTAAGGCTCTATTCTTTAGCTAATAACTGAACAGTTAGAGGAGGAAATTAATAAGTTCAACTATTTAGTTTCAATAGTACTATTAGTGAAGATTTGGATTTAGTTAATAGTCTTATATACCTCTACACTAATATTCAAGAAATCTCATTGAATGAAGAGACTAACATATTATACCTAGTTATGGGTCACCCCCTAGTAATAGGTCAGTTTTGACATACTTGTAAAAATCTCAAAACCCACAACCACTAACTCAATATTTACTCTCATGACCTGATATTTTATATTATAAAAGCTTTTAATTGGGATCTAATTTACATGAAAAAGAGTTTTGTAATAAAAGTAATTGCTTGGTTGAGACCTCAAAGTGATATCCTATGATTCAATCACTATCCCCCTCATAATCAGAACTTAGAATGACTTTATAGTTGACCTTTTTACATGAGGCATGCTGGGAACAGATGGTACTTGGCTCCATCTGGTCAGAATTGGCATTTTCCTCCTAGAAAATGTCAGCTATTGGTTTGAAAATAGGGTAAAATATGAGAGTTTGTACTTACTAGTTCATTGACTTCATTGGCATCCATATCATCTTCCTCTAGTTCAGAGATTTCCATATTCTCTCCCACACTTGGCTGACATCTAGCCTTCTCCCTAGCTTTAACTGCTTGTAATTTGGTTTTCTGTTGCTGCCTTGAGAGTCTTTTCTTTGCAGCCAATTCCTTTTTGTATCTATCATCACTTTCACGCTTCTTATAGAGCTTGACAAGAACTGACGAATGAAGGATAAGGCCACCCTTAATCTGGCGGTAGTCAGTAGTGCTGAGCTTGACTGCTTGGAGTCTCGTAATTGTTGCTGCATTGAGAACAGCTTGTGCATTTGCCTTACTATACAAGTCCAATGCCTTGTTCATCAAAGCCCGACTCTCATCATCAAGTTCCCATATGTTGGCCTCCTGCCTGATCTTATCCACCTCGAAAGCAGTCTCTGCATGTTCAGATAGGAAGTGGAGCCCAGACCATTGCTTACTGTGGAGTCTTGATTCAGGTGTGCTGATTTGTAGCCCTGATTTGGTCAAAACTCTTTGTTGATTGAATGGTATCATACTGCTTGCACACCATGTAGATGTAATATTGGTCTGGCTAAGTACCTTAGATCTAGCCTTGTGGTACATGTGATAAAAGTCCCCCTTATGCATTGTCCAATTTGGTCCATGGTTGTGCAGGAAATCATCCAACTCATGTCAATAGCTGTTTCCAAGTAGTGAGAAAATTCCAATATCCAGTGGCTGAAGAACATGTATTGTATGAGCAGGAAGGCAAATCAGATGAATGTTCATCTTGATACAATACTCAATAAACTGGATATTGTTCACATGGGGGCTGTGTCCATCCAGGACAAGCATTCGATGCTCTTTGATTCCAGATACTGGTCTTGTCATTGGCTCAAACATCTTAACCAACCAGTCAAAGGTAATCTCTGTTGAAGTATAACCAGCTTTGGAATGTGTAAAGTAGGCATCTGTATTATCCTCATAGTTGATGTTACTATAGTGACCCATCAAGAAGGCATTGGAGGAATGAATAATGAGTGATGAGATTGAGTTTCTATCACCTGAGATTGCCTCAATCACTGTTACTCAAGAACGCTTTCCATTCTGCATAATCCTTGGATTCTTCCTTCCTGTATGACATAGGATTGTTCCTCCTCCTCCCAAACCCATTGCAAAGTCCTTCTCATCTGTGTTCTAGGTGTTTTCTGGCTTGATATGACATTTACAATGCATATTGTAATACTGATTGAGATGCTCTTTGAAGATATTGGGATTGGTAGCAAGTGCTCATTGCTTATCCAATGTTTTCCCAACCTTCAATTGAATATCTGAATGTCTACTGATGAACCAGTTGACCCAATGCTTTTCCACCTTCCCAGTTCTTCTTTTCATCTTCTGTAACTGATAAATCATATCTAGGACATGTCGGCAGTGAAGAGGTATGCCCTTATCATCCCAGTCCTTGATTCATTCAATGATGATACTCTCCTCAACTTTTGTGAGTAATTGTTGATGCTCATGAGCCACTAGGGTAGGTGTTGTCTTTTGTTGAAGTCAATTTTGAAGTTTTGTATTCAAAATACTAAAAAGAGTGGCAATTTTGCATACAGAGAGTTCAGGATGCTCTCCTTGATGCTGCAAAGCAGCTAGGATAAAGCCCTCTCTCTCAGCTTTCCTGGGAGCAATAAATGATTTGATTTAGAATGGTGGTTATTGGAAAAGTCAAACTTTGAGGAGGTCATTTTGAGTGAGAAAAGTGTGACAAAAATGCATAATAGTTGATGGAATAGGCTGCCTCCAGTACTACTTAGCTTCATCTCATTTGTTCCCTGCATTATATAGAGACCTATGCCCCAACAGCCATATATTAACCTCACTGATTTTCTGAATGCTGAGCTCTAGTAACTGGTATTTATATTAGAGTGATAATTTGTGTTTTTAGTACATTAAGGATTCAACTTTGCAGATATTTACATAGTTTTTCATTGATCTAATCATAAGGTTACTAGCTTCTATGGCATTCAATATTAGGTCATTATAGAGAATATTGAGTTGGTGGTTTTAGGTTTTGAGATTTTTACAAGTATGCTGAAACTGACCCATTACTAGAGGGTAACCCATAACTAGGTACAATATGTTAAATCTGGAGCAACTATCTATAGTAGCTAAATAGTCTTATAGTTGGCTATGAATATAAGAATTGAATATATAATATATCATTACCTTGGGAAGCTGAATTAAAAGTATATTATTAACTAAGTAGAATCTAAGACTTAAGACTACCTCTATAAATATTCCTTAAGATATTACAAAACAATTCATCATATAGTACAAGAATACCTATAGAATTCTTATAGAACTAGGATCATTTACTAGTATATTGGTACTGTTATTATATAGTTGACTTCACTATAGAGTACTACTGTAGTAGTAGAAATATAAAGGTAGTCTTGAGGTTTAATCAGCAGTTTTTTTTCCTGAAAATTTATTTAACAAATATCCTATCACTTCAACATGTTTTTAAAATTTTTCAATACTAAAGTAAAATTATTTTTTTCACTTTTTAATGACATTAAGAACTTTGAATAATTCTGAGCACACATCTACTATTAGTTGACACAGGTGGTTACCTAGTTAAAGCTTGTAACTTAGAGGGTAAAGAAATAATAAAACAAAATTAGATTAAATAATAAAAATAATAAAAATAGATTTGAAGGAAAACTAAAAAAAGATATTAAATAAGAAATAATAGAAAAAGAGAAGAAAACAAAAAGAGATAATCAAATAGAAAAGACAAAAAGGGGTGTAAAGCAAGGTGAGAGAAAGAAAAAAAATATGAGAGAAAGTAAGAGAAAAAAACAAGAAAAAAACCAAGGAAGAAAGAAGAAAAAGTAAGACACTATTTGGTAGATCTAAAATATTACTTATGTCATAAAAGCTGAATAATAACATATATATAAGGTAAGAAAATAGTATGTTTCTAGAAATACAGATGTTTGACAAGGCTCAGACTTTACAAATATCAAGGAATAAATATTGTTGTATGGTTCCAGAAGGTTAAACTCTGTACCAATTTTCCTACAAAAAGTATGACCATTTTGGATGCAACGCTGAGTGTAACACCTTGAAGATTTGTTACTTTGTCTTCCAGAATGCAGAAACCTGACCCTTAAATTGACAAAATACAAGTATGATACTATAATAAAATGTGATACAGGATAGAGACCTGGTAGAAGAGAATAGGAGAGAGTGGAATTTAAATTTTTATAAACAAAGAACTACAACTTGAAGTAACAATAAAATAGTATATAAAGTGAGATTATTGCATCATCTAACTACTGTATATATACTTCAGATTCTGCAATTTGTCGATGAGATGAGTATCTAGTATAAACATGTTGCCTGAAGTCCTCTGAGCCATATACTATGTTATTCCAATATACATCCATCATATGCAATGTTCGTTAGTAATATTTTCAGATAAAAACCTTTGGAATCTGAGCTAATACCTCTGGTACAGTTCTGACTAATGAAGGAAATGAGTATTCACAATGTGCTCATGTATATACTTTAGTACGTCCCCAGAAATATTCTATGAAGTTAAGTTCAAAGTGAAATACAGGGTAGAATATTACTTGATGTCCAGCTTCCTCCAAGGTTTCCTGCAATTGACACTTCTGTACCTGAAAGTCTGGTTGTGAAGAAAGGAGAGCACAAGTACAATAACTTACATTAACTGCATTCCTGCAAGTAGGATTTGGTTTTCTTTCACTAGGAGTGCTGCCTAGAATTGAGCACTGTATGAGAAATCTTCAGTTTTCTGGCTACAAACTACGCTCCTGTAAGAACTTTCTTAAACCCTTCAATCTACCATCTGGTAACATTATTGACTGGAGGTAAACTCTAGGTGGGTCATCATATTTTGTAAAGCATCCATCTCTCATAGGAAGTGTGTTTTTCCCCCAAGCTATAAGGTTCATATTTCCAACTTATAGTATGTCAGATGCATACTTCTGGTGAATTTTTACATTATCGAATGCAAACAACCCTTGACATTCTGGAAATGCTCTTTCAAATGCAGGGATTGCTTTCTCTGTGAGTTGCTTTAACAATAACTCACCAGTCCACCAGATATCTCCACCACATTTAAGAATTTCACAGACATCTCCATTACCAAGTCTTCCAATTGGAGTTAGAAAACCTGACACATGTAGGTCTTGACTATGCCCCTTCTTCCAAATTGGTACTCTATCTTCATGAATCCATATTTTCTTCCATTCATCATTTAAGTTGAACATACATTCATCATATGTGACAAATATGACAAGTCTAGTAATTTGGTGTTGCTGGTTTGGAATTACCTGAAGACTCTCATCCCATTCCAGCATTCTTGCCTTAAGATATTACATTTGGGAAAGAAATATATTGTCCTGATAAGCTTTTACATCTTCCCTCTCATGTCCATCTTTGTAAATTCCTTTTTTTACTTCTCTCCAATTCCATCCCAACTTCAACAACTATGCCCTTACAGATCAACTTGAAAGAGCCCTCTTGATTGTATGATGTATACCAGCAATAGTGACAATGGACAATTAGTTCTCTAGTTGTGGTGCTCCCCCCAAGTCCTTATAGATTTCAGTCCAATAATTTGTAACTGCTTGTGCCAGTCTGATAGAATCCATCACTGTTTATTGTATCCTATATTAGTATGGAAATTGTAATATTCAAAGAATAGAGATGGTCTACATACCTTCACCTGTAAGTGACATATATTCCTGCATTGCCAGCATTGTTGCCTCATCTGTAAGCCAACTTGCAACCTTTGTATGTTTTCCTTACTTTAGAGTTGGTAGATTTCCATATCGAATATAGTTAACTTCTTGCTTCAGAATTCAGTTCATTACCTATATACCCTATCCACTTGATTTTGCTACCAATAATGCCAACTCTTTTCTTGACTTTTGAGGTGTAATAGGCATTATTGGTTCTCATTTTAACTCTTCCAACAGATAACTCTTTTCTGCTTTCAACTGAAGTTTTATAAATGCAGAAAGCTGAACATTCCAATCAAGCTATAAAGTTGTACTTGCAGCTGATCTTAACCCTCTGGGTGATTTTATCTTTGCCTTGAGCCTCTGTAATGCTGATTCAAGAATTTTCACCTTGGTCACTCTCAAAGAACCTGCAAGGCATGGCCAGCTGAGATAGGCCTGCTTTTGTAACTCCTAATTCTATAATAAAACAATCAGCATGCATTCACTGTGGAAAAGACTTGGTTAACTTCATACTGCTTGGTTGTTGAATTCTGCTATTTCATTCTTGAGTCTCAATTGTTAGTTCTTGGAATAGTATCTACGATCTCATTGACTTTGGGTAAGAGAATCAGCTTTAACAAATCCTGTATATTGTCTTAAGTGTATGGGATACTTTTTTGTCCTATCAGCAGATAGGTAGTGTTTTGCTGAAGTTGTTATCATTGGTTCTGCAGCAGCTACAGTATTGACTGTCCTGGTAATTTCTTCTGGTTTTTTCTTCAAGTGAGATGAACATGATCTCTCCATGCTGGACTTAAAGGATGAAATTATAACTGCAGATCTTGTATATTGTAGGCAGCATGAGACTTGTGGACACATTGTCTTTTAGCTATGTGCTTCTGTTGTTTTTTGTTCTTACCATGTTCAGTTTGAATATCCATGATTCTGATGTTTATTATTTCTGAATATTAGACTATATTAGGAATTTCAAGTTAATAATCTCCAGACTATCTTTTGAAAAAGTAAAGTTTGTAACAAGGGAAGAAATCAGGAATACTTAACTCACAGTTAATTGATAAAGGACTTATACGTTTAAATAATAAATAAAGGAATTATCATTAGTGGTGGAGGGGGGGATAATATTAGGGATATGATGTACAAATTTGGAGGTCAACTTTCTGCACTCAGGAAGGCAGGGTAACAAATTTCCAAGGTGTTACACTTGGCGTTGCATCCAAAATTGTCACACTTTTCATAGGAGAATTGGTACCGAGTTTAGCCTTCTGGAACTATACCAGTAATATTGTTTTATTTTATAACTCCAAGTGCAATACTTAACTATTTACTACCATCAAAATAGCTGTCTGTACCATGATATAAGAATCACTACCACCATTTCTACCACTGTTTCTACCACAATTTCCACCACTATTTCCTCCACTATTTCAATTACCATTTCCTTTACTATTTCAACCACAATTTCCACCACAATTTCCACCACAATTTCTACCACAATTTCTACCACAATTTCTACCACAATTTCTACCCCTGCCTCTACCACTAACTCTACCACCATCTTGACCACCATCTCTACAAACTTTTCCTCTACTATCTCTACTACCTTCTTCACTTCTTTTATTTCTCACTGTCTCTACCACCTTCTCTTCTACTATCTTCATTTCCACCATTACTACTATTTCCACCACCTTCTCCACCATCGTCTCCTCTACCACATTCCCCATCTTCTCCTCCACCATTTCCACCAGTATCTCTACTACAGTCTCTGCAACCTTTTCTACCACTCTACCAATATTTTCATTATTGTCACCATCTCTACTATTCTTTCTGCAAGTATATCCACCACTATCCCTACTATTATCTTCAGCTGTTCTTCTACCATCTTCTATATTGTCTTCTCTAACTTTGGTAAGTGTCCATATTCCTAGACCCTATAATAGCCTCTATGTCACATAATTATACTTAGTCAGTTTGAAGAATATATAATATCCTTGATTATGAGGAATAAGAAAGACATATTGCAATGCTAATTATGATAGGAAATCTCATAGGGTATATATCCAAGATATAGATAGAAAACAATTGTATCTCAATGTTGTCAGACATGTCATATTGAGATGGAGTCTACTGAATTTGATAGTGATAGGTAGGATGTAATTAGGAAAAGTTGTCAACCATGTTTAGTAAGTCAATTTGAATTTCTGAGTCCTACATAATAATTCATAGTGGGTATTAGAATACTAATCAAGAATTTACATTTTAAGAGCATGTAAGAGATCATCGAGCAGCATAATGTGTCATGAACCTGAATCACAAAAATAGTCAAATCAAGTAACCAGGTAGAAGACTTGGAAGACCTTAAGGGGTTGATACTTTTAGGCTTGCCTAAGTTGAAAATCATAAATAATAAACCTTACATGATCTAGGAAACATAAATATTTAGTGTACCAAGTATCAGGTACAACATTAGAGAGTCAAAATATTGTGTAGTACTCTAAGAGGAGTTAGTGGACTAAGTTTTGAAGTATGCTGCAAGCATGAAAGATATTTCATTGAAAACTTTAAGAGAATTACCTGAGCCACTAAAGAGTTTAATACAAGTGAGTGATTCAAGATCATAGGAGTTGTGAAAAAATATCTGAAGGTGGAACAATATCTTTATTTTTATATCTCTTTGATATATTATGAATAATCATGAAATAGTACAAGGAGGAGGTGTTCATGTCTTTCAGGTACATGGTGAAGTTTACCATTTACAAGGCCCATTGGTCCCTCCAGCTGCAAAAGATTCCTTATACTCTCAGATGTACCTATAGGATCTTGCAGAAGCTTCAGCAGCATGTATAGCATATGTACTTAAGCTGGATCAGCAGTTAATTGGAGACTTAACTCTTATACTGGATGAGACTTGCCCTTTGATTAGATTATACTGGTCTGCAAGGGAGAGACTCCAAGATATTCCTATGGATGAAGGAGAATTCTGGATTATTATCAATCCAAGAATAGAATTAATCATAGAAAGCCTGAGTGGAGCAGATCAAAGGAGGGAAAATTTACCTACCTTGAATGAGGTTGCCATTATCCTTCCTGAAGAGTTTAGTGAAGCTGGCTTCTATAATATTGTTCTAGCAGCTTTTGGTCAAGGCAATATGAATAACAGATTCAAAAATATAAGTCCTGCATATGCATTATAACTCCCACTCTACTACATTCTTCTTTTTCCCCATAGTGAGCCTAGGTGGTATTGGAGGTGGGTATTGAGTAGTAATAATTGACAAAGATAAATTACAAAAATATCCTAGCATGCATTCTACTGATACCAACTATATCCATATATTTGTAAGGCAATAACATTGTTCTGAGTACAAAAGCTATTTTAACAGTTCATTGTTGAGGCATTGGACCATCTGTGATGAAAGTAAACTAGATTGATTTCATAGTCATCAGTCAAGGATCAGATCAGATCTGTACAGTAGAATAGCTAATGTTTTATAGAGACAGGATATCAACTTACAGGAAGTGGGAAAACATGTTATCCTTCCATCTTCATATGTAAGTAGAGATCACTTGATGCAACAATTGTACCAACAGCATGGCAATTGTTCAACATTTTGGATGGCCATTATTATTTGTAACCTTTACTGCAAACCCAAAATGGATCAAAATTGAATGAGAGTTACTTCTGATACAGACAGCAACTGATAGTCTGACTTGGTATCTCAAGTATTTCACTTGAAATTACTGGATCTTTTGGGTCAAATAAAAAATAAAAAGATATTTGGTAAATGGCGAGGCCAGGTATAGATAATTGAATACCAAAAATAATAATTACCACATGCACGTATTTTGGTTTTCCTTGAAATGAATGACAACTTTCTTACTGCTGAGAATGTCAACAACCTGATATCAGCAGAGCTGCCTTTGCAAACAAATGCTGAAAACCTTAAACTCCTTAGAATAATTAAATCTACAAGGGTACATACTCAATATGCAGGTAGAAACTTTAATGCCATATGTATGAAGGATCAAGTGAGTAGGGGTGAGACAGTATGTGGGAAAGGTTATCTATAACCTTTTTAGGATGTAATAGAAATAAAAGAAAATGGGTATCCAGTGTACAGATGATGTGACACTGGAGAAGGTTTTGATATTCAAGTTTCAAATGCAGGACCAAGGGTGATTACACAAATAGACAACCAACATGTGGTACCTTATAGTTCATACCTGGGTCTCTAATATAAGGCTCATATTAATGTTGAAGTGTGTAGATCTGTTTATGCTATCAAATATATCTATACGTATATTTACAAGTAGGGTGATAGAGTGACTGTTAATATCACCAATGAGGAGAGATTACTGAATCAAGATGAGATTAAGTGCCACCTGACTGGATGTTATATTAGTCCTACTAAAGAAATATAGAGGTTGTTTAAGTATGATACACATGATAAAAAGTCGAGGGTTCACTACTTAGCCATATATTTATCCAAGGAGCAACCAATATACTTTCCAGAGGATGAAGATCGTGATCTCCTTTGTAATAGAATTGCAGACTTAGTCTCTACTCTCACTGTATTATAATTCGATAAATAAGAATGGTTGATCATTTATCTATTAACAATTCCCTGAGAACTTTGTCTTTGTCATGAAGGTTGGGTGGAAAAAATGTCAACAAGGTTCTGCAATTGAGTAGATATATTTAGCATCACTATTTATGGGAGAGAAGTATTATATATGCTAGTGGTTACTCCTAATAGTAGTATGTGGACCCAAAAGCTTTGAAGACTTGAGGACAGTTGATGATCAATACTATATAACTTTCAAAAGTACATTTATCACCTTAGAATTGCTTGAAAATAATGGTGAATAGGTCTCCTTCTTTACCAAAGGTGCAAACTTTATGACTAATAGAAGTTTGAGGCATTTATTTGCTATGGCCTTATAGCTTACAACTATTACTAATCTTATTACAATATAGGAAATGTTTGTAAAGAGAATCTATGATGATTGCCTCATATAATTGCTACTAGACAATCCCAGATTCCAGGAAATATTGTTAACATAGAGGAAAACCTTGCTACCTATCTCGATTATAGACTTTTCTTAATTCAGGACTGCCTGTCTAAGTGGGGAACTAAATTGGTTGACTATTCATTACCTGAGTGTTTATTGAACTGGTCACAACAGTCAAACCATTGGCACTGAAATGTCTTGATGTAGAAAGAGTTGGACTATGATCACCAGGAGCAAAATTGCATAGCCTATACCTACAAGCGGCAAATGAATAAAGAGTAGATGATGGTATTTAATGAGATTATTGGGGTAGTTGCTGAAAGAGATGCCAACCCAATGCAGCATTTTAAGTCAAGTTTCTTTCTACATGGACCTGCAGAAACTGGTAAAACCTTCTTATATAATGCATTGTGTGCTTATTTTTGTGCCCTTGGGAGAGTAGTACTTTGTGTAGCCTCATCTGGAATTGCAGCTCAACTATTACCTGGAGGAAGAACTGCACATTCCTGTTTTAAGATTCTCCTAAACAATAATATGAATGCAATGTGCAATATTCTCAACTCAAGTAACTTGGCAAAACTGATTAGAGAGACTGCCTTAATAATTTGGGATAAAGTCCCAATGCAATATAAGTCATATTTTGAGGCAATTAATAGGACATTAGTAGATTTTTGTGGAAAGATAGAGGGCTTTGTCTTTGGTAGTAGACTAACTGTACTAGGTAGAGACTTTGCCCAGATTCTCCCAGTAGTATGCAGAGGATCAAGACAAGCTATTATTTTAGTGACAATCTGGTATAGCTCTGTCTGGCTTACTTTAATCAGCATTCACCTTAAATAAAATAAGAAGGTTATAGTTGATCAAGGAAATAAAGTCTTTTTAAATTTCTCAAATGATTTAATTGTTAACCCTTAATCCCATAGAAAGTTGAGGCTTCCTAAGTTCATCCAAAGAGTTACAACTGTACAAGAATTATATGAGCAAATATACCCATCAGTACTGCTTGCAGATACTCCTTTAGTACATACAACTTTTGCAGGTTGTGCAATTCTGATATATAAAAATGAGACAGTAGATGACTTTAATGAGATCCTTATCGAGAGTATATCAGGCATTGAACATAGGTTTGAAGCAGTTAATAAAGTGGGGTTTAATGATTTAGTTGCAGGTAGTGAATTATATGCAGCAGAATATCTATAGAGCATAAACTTACCTTCATTCTCTCCCTCTTGCTTAAAACTAAAAATAGGTGCACCTATTATCCTTATATAGAATCTTCGCTCAAAGTAAGAACTATATAATGGCACTTGAATGTGTGTAACTGGAATCACTAGAAACTGTCTTCAAGCTACAATCCTTAGTAGATGGTTTGATCAACAAATTCATCTTTTACCATGTATTACTCTAATGTTGAATGATGAGGACCTACCTTTTATTCCTGAAAGGAAATAATTTCTGGTTCCTTTATACTTCACAATGATAGTCAATAAGTTACAAGGTCACTCACTTCAATGTATTGGGGTTGATCTGCATAGTGATGCCTTTACACATGGTCAATTATATGTTGCCCTTTCTAGAGTGACTTCAATCCATGGTCTTACTATACTACCTTCACCTGAACACCCTCTTATTACTGAGAATGTTGTCTATCTGGAAATTTTACTCTAATATTCACCAACCAGGACTGGCAAGCTTCTCTGCAAGGTTTGCTTCTGTTCTCTATCAGTAATGATTCTACCAATACTATGTTCTCTTTTAGGCCTACTGGGATCAAGTAATTTTGATGGGATAGTTTGGAAACTTTTTGTTTAAGTATATTGGAGAATTGGAGGGATATTATTTCTTACTATAGTTTTTATGCAGTCAACTTGAGTTTACCTTTTCTTTTATTAACAAGTGCTTAAATTTCTATTCTATCATCCAATTTTTCACTCATTTAATTATCCTACTCTTCTATCTCCACTGTTCTTAATTGGGAATCATTATAAGTCTAATATCAAATTCTCACACACCCTCGAGTTCTCGAGGGGGGATATGCTAGTTCAACACGCACAATTCAAGACCAATCAGACACGGTGTAACAGATGAACCACAGCATTCCAAATCTTTAAAGGCGCCTAATATACTGGTCTACGAAGCTATATCAGCTGACAGTCATTCTTATTTAACACGAACACCTTGATAGCCAGCCGTCAAAAAAAAAACAAATATTACCCAATTCACACACACATCCCAACATAATCAAGCAAAGGCAGAAGTACATCACAATCATAAAATCTCCTGACATTTCATTCTTTACATACACATAAATCGTACATCCAACATTACTTTTTGTTTTTAAGTTAATGTCATTAAATATCCCTCCACCCCCCCTTCTTCCTTAAAGAAGTCGATTTTTTTTTCTTAAGCAACGTGAACAGGCTCACTTCCGCAAGCGCCGGGAATAGTGTGGTTCTTGTCACGCTTAACACGCTTGGAGGGGTTACGCTTGGGAATGTCCTCAGTGGATAGGGCGTATGTCGCGATGGCGTGAGCGGCGGCTTTGGTGTTCTGGATCCAGGCGCCCAGGTTCAAGTCGTTGACGTCGTCGCTGGCTTTGTGGTAGTTGATGTCGTCTGTATACAGGGGTTAGTTCAGTGGCAGTTGTTGGGTTTTTTTTGAGTTAACTTACAAGCAACGCCAGCCTGTCCACCCCAGAGCGCGGCCTGCTCGGTGGTCTTAATACCCTCTGCTCCGGTGAAGATACCACCGCTGGGAATTCCGACTTTCAGGAACGGGCCGTAATCTGAGCGGCCGCTGAACGCGGTGGGACGGGTTGGGAGTCCAACCTCCTCGAAGTATTCCTCGAAGAGGTGCTCAATGGCGTCAGACCCTGGGGGTCCGGTAATGTTGAAGGCGGATCCATCACCGTCGTAAAGGAAGTATCCGAAGTTGGGGGATGCAATCATGTCGAAGTTGAGGTACAGGGCAATTTTGGCACGCTCGGTCTCGGGAAGGTTCTCAATGTAGTAGTCAGATCCGAGGAGTCTTGGTGTGGATTCATGTTAGCTATGGCAATATTTTTTTGCAGGATCCCCAGAGAGAGGTTTGAGTATACCCGAATTCCTCAGCAGACCAGAAACAGAAGCGGACTGCGTTCTTTACTGACCACTTGGTCAATTGCAGGGCAATCTCGAGATTTCCAAGAGATCCGGAACCATTGTCATTGATACCGGGGCCGGCAGCAACGGAGTCGCTGTGACCTCCAGACATGATAATGTTGTTCTGATCTCCTCCCTTGGTAATTGCGCACACATTGTTGGTGTATCGGACCTCCGTAACAGAATTGACAAGCAATTTGCCCTCAACGGTTCCCGACTCCATAGCAGTGATCAAGGCAGCTCCGTCGGTTCCAGAGATACCTGCAACGGGAACATATGGACCTTCGGGGCGGCTGATTTCTCTGAGGGTACCACCGCCAATCGCGCCAGGTGCATTGTTATAGATAACAGCTCCGACAGCCCCAGCAGTACCCGCGCGGGCGACCTTCAACCCAAAATCGCAGGTTCCACGAGAGATCAGGGCGATCTTTCCCGTAAGGTCGGGGTAGTCGCTCTGTTCTCAATATGTCAGTGAGAGAATTGTCACAGCGAGGAAAATTTTGAACATACCTGGTCACAACCAAGGTTGGCTACTTTAGCCAATGGGGCAATAAGAGTAGATCCCCCGGTTGACGGCGAGTAGTCGAAGTAGTTTGAGTCATATGTTTTTGAGAGGGCAGAGAACGAAGCATTTCCCTTAGAAAAGATATAAGTGAAGGGTTGCTTATTGACATTGTAATATCCAGTTGCCGCAAGTGTTTCATAAAGATAATCCACAGTCATGTTGTGACCAACAGACCCAGCAACACGGTTTCGGTCAGGTGTGGAGTCTGCAAAACTCTGATACTTTTCCGCATGCTCAAGCAACACTTTCCTGTGCAGAGCACGCCTCAATTTATTCGACTCCACGAGAGGAAGATCGCGGGGACCAGGTGCCAGAGGAACGGCCACCGCTGCACCGACGAGTGAGGAAACGAGGAAAATACCGGTGGACAACTTCATCGTGAAAAATTAAGGCAGCGACGATAGTTCTAAAGGGGAAGAATAGAAACGTCGGTGGGGAACAATAAACAGCCTGCAGTCCCCTCTCTTTTTATAATCTGAGTTGTTAAGTGATCAGCAGTCTCACACAACAGCGAGCGGAGAGTTGCGTCGAAATTAGTAGCTAAACATCTCACTGTGCCATCCGAGCGATTTCGCCTGATAGTAGGATATTTACGCAATACCAAGGCCTATATTGAACACTTTCTTTGTGGGGAAGAGTTTTTCTTGCTAGTCTAGATGCTGGCGCCATGTAGCTCCCCAGTAGGACACTGTGCACGTATATTGATTTTAGCGGTAGTGTGCGGGCTAATTGAGTAGTCAAGAAAATACCGTAATATGAAAAAAATAGAAGGCTTAATATGTCGAACTAGGATGTAGTGGACCACACTCTTCGTAGTGCAGCTCACCCGGTGCCTGCATCTGCCTGTTTTGTTGTTTTTCTCGGCATGGGGAAACCACGGTCACTGTGAATGTTCTGTTTATTCACCCTTCTTTCAATTGTTTATAGCATGTGGGAATGCGGTCCAGAGATCACCGAGCCAGGGAACATTCATCCATCTCAAGAATGGTTTCCTGGTTTGCCCACACTGACACCGTACGCTTTCCATGTCCCAGCATTTAGGAAAAGCGTATTCAAGGCCGATAAGAGTGAGAAGTGAGGAATATTGAATACCGGTACGCCTCCTTCTCCTTGCGGTGTACTGTAGATATCATACTTTAGAATTGGGGGGATAAGCCAACCAGGGGAGGTTGAGTCGTTCAGTAGTGTCTGTACTCGTGACAACACAATTGTCCTTCCACAAAGAGATAAAACCCCCGTTGATGCTAAGATTTTCAAAGTCGGGGTTCCTGCAGAATTCCGCACAATCGATAGATAGCTTTAGTAGCCGGAAACGGAAAGAATATTGAAGATTCTCTCCACTGGCGAGGTGGCGGCGACCGATAGGTTGCGGGGAATAGGTAACTTATCACAAGAAACCTTGGATTTTTTTTTGGAGAGTAGGTTGTGAGGATGTGGCCGGCACGAAGTGAAAAGCAAGAACGCTGATGTTTTCAGTGAGGGCCTTTGCCCGTATGTGTACAGATATCGGGGAAGCCCGGAATGAAAACAAATATGAAGGAAGAGAAAACATTTCCGTGAATGAAAGGTCTAGGAGTGATGAATAGAACGAAGAAAAATCTGGAAGCAAAGGACTATCATAGAGGAGAAACAGTGAAAAGGCTAACAAAACTAGATGCGACTGGTGGGGACTTCGGGGAGTCTAGCGGGAACACCGAAGTGCCCAACGGATAACGGAGGTTTTCATAACCTCTAACAGATCTTGCTAATGATTCTCGATTAATTAGGCAGGATACTGCGAACAAATCACGACATAAGCTATATCTCGGGCAGGCTGTTAAATCCAAAAACGACGTCTCGGGGTTCTCTCAGGACCGGGAGCCTGTGAACGCCCAGTCCCCGAACATTATTGCTGTACTGTACGGGCGCCATTGAACCATATTACCCCTCAACCCCCACCAACGGTACTGACGCCAGCACCCGCTAGTGGTCCAGTGAACAGCGTAGGGTGGTTACTGAATGAAGTTCATCACTAACGGCTTCTTGCCTCGTATTCGGCTCATTATGCGGACTTCGTAAAATGGCCATACCCGGTAGAAGTAGTTGTTCTGTAGAGTGAGTTAGCTTTAGTAAAGGAAATTAGTTACGGAAATTTTATTTAAGAACTGTTCCTGAGGCTGATAAATCCGAGTTTCGAGGGCAGAAACCCGAGGTTTCTATCATACTGATCTTGTAAACTTAATGCATCCCAATACTAGACGGAGACACTAAAGCCCTTACCTAACTCCCCTAACATGGTGCTACCATATGATACTGCAGCACCTAACATCTAATTAGAAGGTCAAGTGTCAAGTTTTAAGCCTCTTGCATAGTCTCAAGCCACTGAGAAAGAAACAACTCGTTCCTCTGTCATATCAGTTGAGCAATTTAACCACCAGGGCCGCGATAAAGCTTAAACTCACAAGTCAAGACACTAAAGGTATTCAAAGTTAATAACTGTCAATTTGGGTTCAGAGTTTTCGTCATACGCACGTGTTGCACTAAAAGTAAATTGACCAATTGAATTCATGAACTAAAATTCATGGTTGACTCAAGTCTGAGAATCCGAACACTGCAACAGTTCGTGATTGGAGTCCTCTGCCTTTTCGCATATCCACTTCTTTCTTTCTCTCTTCTCGTACTTCCACTCATACCTGTGCACACAAAACTTACAATCTATCTTATGGTTTACCAAATGCCTCGTATGACACTTAAGCAGGTTGTGTCTTCAGAAGCAACTGAGTTAACATCCCTGACTGGGAAGCTGGCCACAACAGGGAAGTTGGCCACCACTGCAACCATCAACCTCCTCATCAATCAATCTGCATATCAACAACCATGGTTCACTATGGGCAAAGTCAAGGTGCACACAGATACAGTAAAAGAATTCAAATTATTAGAGCTATCAAGGCCTTGAACAAGGCAAATCCAATCAGCATATGTACTGCAGCCTAAAAATTTGGTGTCCCTTGAGCAACCCTCAGTAACCAATTTTTTAAAAAAATCAAGGCCACACAGTCTCACTCATGAAAGTCAGCAAATACTTATAGAAGAGGAAGAGAAAGAGTTAGTCACATAGATTAAGTGTTTGGATCAGATTTGAATTCTACTAAGACTTATTCATATTCATGACATGGTTACTATCCTTATGAGAAAAAGGTCAACCACACCCAATGTGATTACCATTAGCCAACACTAGATTACTTGCTTTTTAAATCAACATCCAGAAATCTCCACTTACTTTACAAGTTGGATTGACCACCAGCAGGAAGTTAGAGGCAAGCCTGAGGTTATTAAGAGCTTTTTTGATTACTTGTATGAAGTAAAAAGCTACTACTGAATTGAGGCAGAGGATATATAGGATATATAGGATGCAGATGAAAAGGGATTTGCATTAGGAATAGTACAGAGGGGGAAGGTAGTATGTAGTAGTAAGAGATAGAATCTACTGGCAAGGATAAGGTACCTAGGAAATTGGGAATAGGTAACTCTGATGGAAGAAATATCAGCAGTAGGATGAGGAGTTTCTCCCTTGTATATATATAAGGGAGAGGCACATTTGATGGAAAATCATGGCTATAAAGAAAGAGATTTACCAAGCTTTGCTATTTCAAAGACAGGATAGATAAATGATAAGGTCAGATTCCTTTGACTAAAGGAAGTTTTTGAACCTGAAATACAGTCAGGTCAATATCATCTTCTGATAACTGATGGTCACTCCTCTCATCTCATAGTAGAATTTATTAAATCCTGCTTTGACTACAACATCCACCTACTCTGCTTTCCTAGTTATTTAACTCATCTACTCTAGCCTCTTGATGTGAGGATATTTGGACTATTAAGTTGATGCTATAGCAATGAAGTTGATGATTGGGCTCAAGCACATCCTTACCAGATGATCAATAAAGGCAACTTTTTTCCACTTTGTCAGTAGGCATGGGAAAAGCCTTGCCTGAAGCAAATATCAAGTCTGCTTTTGCTGCCACTAGCATTCATCCCCACAACTATAGATGAGTACCCAATATTCTCTCTACCTCAAATAGTTCTACTACTACAACTACTACTACTACTACTACTACTACTACTACTACTACTACTACTACTACTACTACTACTACTACTACTACTACTACCACTACCACTACTACTACTACTACCATGGTCTCTACCACCCATAATCCTACCCATCACCACTCTCCAACCTCTATGGAAAAGCAGTTTATGTAGTTAAAACATGTACTGAATACCTCTAATAATATTAAAATAGTACAAGAAGCCAGGCTCACCCTGGCAGCAACTGAAGGTACTGTATTTGCAGCAGCAACAATAGTAGAAGAAACAGTTCACCAAGTTACTTCTACTCCAAAGAAGAGCAAATCAGACTACTGCCACATCAGCCAAGCAATGCTTGTTTCCCACTCATTCCTAGATAAGGTGAGGAAGAAGTAACTCCTTTGCCAAGAGAAGTAAAAGGAGTCTGCAAGCAAAACCAACTACTGAGTAATTATAGAAGCTAATGTAACAGATACAGATAATTCATATATTATCTTTATTTTATGTTATTGTTTGATATGATAGTTAGTTTATATTTGATTTCAAGATGTATCATCTGATACTATCTTTGTTTTCTATTATTGTTTGATATGATAGTTGGTTTATGTTTAGATTCAAGATATATCATTTGATATTATTTTTGTTTTATATTATTATTTGATATAATAGTTGTTTTATGTTTGGTTTCAAGACATCTTATTTATTATAATCTTCATATTTTAGTATGCTACATATAGTCAACAATTAGATTAATTAAAGGGTCTGTTGAGTCTGGTA
Source organism: Choiromyces venosus 120613-1 (assembly GCA_003788595.2). NCBI lineage: Eukaryota > Fungi > Ascomycota > Pezizomycetes > Pezizales > Tuberaceae > Choiromyces > Choiromyces venosus. The sequence continues at coordinate 137,079 of ML120395.1, forward strand.
TTTGGAATAGGAGGCTTTAGCAGACAGTTTATTCTTAAATATGGTTGGTTGAAGAGCAACTTCTTTGATTCCTCACTTTATTTCTTAAACCAAACAATTACCTTACAGACTTAGAGTCTAGAATAAGAATTTTAGTCATCTCACCTCCTAAAGACTCCCTTAGATATTACTATGCTCAGTCCAATTAGTTAGCACCTATCAGTTTATCTATCATACCTATTACTACTATAATTATGATACTTGGCTAAATACAGATCATATTATACTAGCAGCTAAGGTAATTGGTAAGAGGGAGCTGGAATAGTTAATTGTACCAAGTTTGTAACTAGTAGCCACAACTCCTAAATATTTGCAGGCTTATAAGCAAGAGTACTCTAAAAAGTACCAGATAGCTCAATATTACTAGACAACTCAATATCACTTTGTAGATTATTATAGTAACATGGTGACTCAGCATAACTTCAGGTTCAAAAGGACATTAGTAGTTCACCAAATACTGGTACAGTCAAATTGAAGACAAATACTTTATAAATGAATTGTTATCTACTAGGTATCATAAGTATCCACAAAAGTAATTTCTTGCACCTAGTACACCCTGAGCATCTGATGTACAGGGTGCATATAATGATAACTATTAACTAGGAGTCAACATCTAAGTGAGTTGGCATTAGGGCATTGAGTCTAGTACCTGGTACATCCTGATAGTATCCAGACATGGACACCTATGCTAGGTATATGGTGACAATATTTCATACAGGGTAGTTACATCCTGGCAACCTCTGATGCATAGTATTTATTTGCATCCTAATAACATCAAATATTTAACTACTACATTATGATAACTTCTAGTGTAGTACTTTTCTCTCCAGACACTAGCTGTATTATAGGGCATTCATGATACCACAAATACCAAATGTATGACCCATACATAGAACCTAGGTCACAAGATTCCTTTTATAAAATAAATTCAATTTTATCTATTATATTTCAATTTATAACTAGTATATAAGATAAACATCACAGTAACTTTGAAGCCAATATTCTTCACACTTATAAAAGCTATTTCTATAATAGCTGGTGACATCATGAGGAGCAGTGCTAAAAGATTGCTGAATGATGCATTGGAAAGCTGGCATCAGGAGGATTCAGGAAAGTATCCAATAGGTGTACTTATATGTCAGGGTATCAAGCTATTGATCTTTGAAGTTAGCTAAAGTTCAACAGTAAAAGCCATTTTCATAACTGCTAGTGACATAGTACTAAGAGGCAGTGCTAAAAGGTATATGAAGGATGTATTAGAAGTCTGACATCAGAAGGAATCAGGAAAGTATTCCATGGGCAAGCTCAGACATCAGAGTGCTAAGTTATCAGTCTTTGAGGTTAGATAAAGTTCATCAGTATAGGTCATTTCCATAACAGTCAGTAATACACCAAGGAGTAATGCTAGAAGGTAGCTGAAGGATTCATTGAAAGGCTGGTATCAGAAGGATTTAGGAAAGCATTAGACAGGTATGCCCAAACATTAGAATATCAAGCTATCAGTCTTTAAGCTTAGCTAAAGTTTACCAATATAGGTCATTTCTATAACAGTCAGTGATACACTGAGAAGCAGTGCTAGAAGGTAGCTGAAAGATGTATTACAATGCCAGCATCAGGAGGATTCAGGAAAGCATTAGACTAACATGCCCAGATGTCAGGATATTGAACTATTGGTCTTTGAAGTTAGCCAAGATTTACTGATAAAAGCTATTTTTATATCAACCAGCAATACATCAAGGAGCAATGCCAGAAAGTAGCTGAAGGATACATTCGAAAGCCAGTATTGAGAGTATTCAAGAAGGTATCAGATGGGTATGTCCAGATGTCAAGGCATCAAGCTATTAGTCTTTGAAGTTAGCCAAAACTGAATTTTAAAAGTTATTTCTATAACAGCTAACAACCTATTAAGAAGTAGTACTAGAAGGTAACTGAAGGATGTATTGGAAGGACAGCATTGGGAGGAATCAGGAAAGCATTGTACAGGTATACCTAAACATCAGAGCGGGGAGTTATTGGTCTTTGAGGTTAGCCAAAGTTCATCAGTATAGGTCATTTCCATAATAGCCAGTGATATACTAAGGAGTAGTACTAGAAGGTAACTAAAGAATGTGTTGGAATGCTAGCATTGGGAGGATTCAGGAAAGCATCAGACTGGTACATCTGGATATTAGGGTGTTGAATTATTAGTCTTTAAAGTTAGCAAAAATTCACTGATAAAGCCTATTTCCATAACAGCCAGCAATGTACCAAAGAGTGATACTAGAAGGTATCAAAGATGTACTGCAATGCTGGCATTAAGAGGATTCAGGAAAGCATCATACTAGCATGCCTGGAAAGCAAAGTATCAAACTATCAGTCTTTTGAAGTTATCCAAAATTTACCAGTAAAAGTCATTTCTACAATAGCCAGTAACATGCTAAGGAGTAGTACAAGAAGGTAGCTGAAGGATGTATTGGAAAGCTAGTATCAGGAAGATTCAGGAAAGCATTGGATAGACACACTCAGATGTTAGAATGTTGTGCTATCAGTTCTTGAAGTTAGCTAAAATTCACTAGTAAAGACCATTTTCATAAAAGACAGTGACATTGTGAGGAGTAGTACTAGATGGTCAATGAAGAATGTATTGGAAGGCTGGGATCAGGAGGATTTGCGAAACTTGAGAGAAATATAGCAAATATAGTCTCAAAGGTATACTAGCTGTGAAGCCCTATATAGAGAGAGATGTACACTAGTTGGTAACTTTCTCCCTTTACTGCCCCTGAGTGGTTGGTCAGAAATAAGGTTCACATAAGTTATCCTATATTACAAACCCGGCATGGTTTGTAATGGTTTTACATGACATACAATTGTATGTCATAGTATTTCATTTGTTAAAAGGTTTTTCAAAGAATTCAAAGTANGCTCGAAGAGGAGACCGTAGCTACCGAGGTTTAACAAGGGACTCCCTACAGACTTTCTCAAGGGTTCTACGCGGGGTACCAACGTGATATGAAGGAAGGCGCATTCCACATTAGGTTTACCGACGTAGAGGGGTATCGTCCGAACAGCGCATATGATAGAACAGCCATAGTACTAGCAGTACGGTAGGATACCGAACTTTCATATGAGAATCAAACCGGTCGGTACAGGCATCGACCGAAGCCAGAGGAGGCTTCCAAAGACCAAAGAGACAGAATCCAGGGGAAAGACTAACATCAGGACGATCCTAAGCACAGTTAACAAGACGACAGTCATGGTGGCCATCAGGGACCAAGACAGGGAGGGGAAGAGGCAGACCCCCCAAGTAGACAAGCAGAACACGAGGACGAAGTCGGTAACAACAATAACCCACAACGAAAAATCTGCGTTGGTTTACAATGCTAGGCGATATACTAGAGAGGATAAATATAGAACGTTGTCCGTTGCTCAGACATTAATCAGAAACAATTCCATTATGAATGGAAGATAACATAAGAGGCAAGAAGCTCTTAGGAATTATGAACAATAGAATGTGATGCAGAATCTATAACTGGCAACAGTTATGATTCAGGAATATCACGATTGATCATAATTAGAACAAGAAGAAGCGTCAACAACTAGAACATCCATTTCTCGCATTTCCACAAAATAACTATTGAATATTCTATCCTTTATTGAATCCACCAACGCACTTCTTGATTGATAGTCCAGGATGACTGGAGGAATATATCAAGAAGGTCGTTGGGCGAATGTTTAGTTTACTCAGTGTTGACACTGAGTATGTGAGCGCATTGTATATTGGAGTACTGGTATGAACCAGTACGCGCTTTCAGGGTACTGGAATTTCCCCAGTACACGCTTTGGAGTACTGAGCATATTTGCTTCAGTACGGAGAATTAGGAGTACTGAGTATCCGCATGGATACTCAGTTACGAGTTGTATGGTTAGTTTAAGTTTGTATTTGTTGATACTGAGTGTTGACACTCAGTACACTTTGGGATACTGAGCATGGACTCAGTATCACATTTTTGTATAGTAGCATACTGAGTTGACTCAGTAA
>ML120395.1:143934-417240 GCA_003788595.2 Choiromyces venosus 120613-1
ACCAACAGAAGGAGACGATCGCATTACGCAACGACAAAGAATCCTGTTACCAAAAGAACAATTCTTTGTGGATGAAGGATATGCTTCGGGTTCAGAAGAAATCAATACTATGGAACTATGGACGATAGAAGACCAAGGAACCGAAAAGAATATCAAAGAAAAAACATCACAAGATGTGTTGCTACAAGATATTCGAAAAGCCATAGAAAGGAAGGATAAAGAATACCCGAAAGTGGCACTAGGATCATGCAACTGGAAGGAAGGATATATGTGGTATGAAGGAAAAATCTGGTTACCAGAAGATGAACTGACGAGAACCGAAGCAATCAAGAAAAATCACGACACACCACAAAATGGACATGGCGGAACAGCCAAGACATTGGAATTAACACAACGAACATACTACTGGCCAGGCATGTGCCAAGACATTAAGTGATATGTCAAAAACTGTGACATGTGTCAATAGATAAAACCAAGTCGTCACGCGCCCTATGGACTATTGCAACCATTACAAATACCAGAGAAACCATGGAAATCCATCAGTATGGATTTCATCACAGACTTGCCACTATCGAACAACTATGACGCCATATGGGTCGTTGTGGATCGCCTGACCAAAATGGCCCATTTCATACCCTGTCGAAAGGATATGAAAACCAAACAATTTACGCAATTGTTTATGAAAAATGTTTTCAAACTACATGGATTACTGAAAGACATCATCAGCGATAGGGGATCAATATTCACATCGGACCTATGGAAAGAGATGAGCAAAGGATTGGACATCACCAGGAAGATAAGCACAGCATTTCACCCCCAAACGGATGGTCAAACAGAACGAACGAATTCTTCATTAGAACAATTCCTTCGAGCATACGTGGAATACTCCCAACAAGATTGGGAAGGATGGCTATCATTTGCAGAGTTTGCATACAACAACACAAGACAAGACGTCATTAAGACAACACCCTTCTATGCAAACTATGGGCATCACCCCATCAACGAACCCATGGGACATACAGGATTACCGGGAATATTNGAAAAGGATGATATCAGCCGACTACATAGACTCATCCAAACAGAAATACGAATGGCACAAGACAAAATGAAGGAAAACAACGATCACCACAGAAAACCTGATCCAAGACTAGAATCCGGAGACAAAGTCTGGTTAATTACAAAAGACATTCATACCACGAGACCATCGAAGAAACTAGATTATCGAAAAATTGGACCATACAAAATCATTGAAAAAATAGGAGAAAAAGCTTATAAGCTAGACCTCCCAGCCTCAATGAAAACAAAACATCCAGTCTTCCACATCAGCAAACTCGAACTTTACTCGAACAATCCTCCACCCTCACAAAAGAAACCTCCCCCTCCTCCTATCAAGATAAAAGGAGAAGACAAATACGAACTCGATCAAATAATTGATTCAAGACTACATTACGGAAAACTACAATACCGAGCCAAGTGGACCGGTTACACTGCACAACACGACCAAGAGTGGTACCCAGCAGAAAACTTCAGCAACGCCAAACATGCAATCGAACACTTTCACCGAAAAAACCCAGGAAAGCCTGGTCAAAGAAGAAGAACAAATGAGCGACAAAGACTGGATCAATCTAGTCGATCTCCCCGCATCCAAGCCAACTACACCCAAACAAGCAAAACACAATCAGGGAAACTGGACGGGCTGTTTCGACGATGGATGCCGAGTACACTTTACGGAAAAAGAAGGGGCCGATTACTGGCCGAAAGGATACAGAAACCCCCTACAACCACTCGAACCACCCATGACGACATGGGAAGAAACGTCACCACCCCCGAGAACACCACCCCAGTCGCCATGCGACAACAACATCCTTTTAATGACAAGACAAGTAAGGTTTTCAGGGACGAAAACAAAGAGAAGGGGGGGCAAAAAATCTTGGCCCAAGGTCAAGAAAAATGGAGAACAGTTGGAAGATGGTCCAACAATAACCCATACCGATTCCTTCGAGACGAAGGAAACCTTGAAGAGGAAAATTGAGGAAAAGGAGGAACAAATTGCAGAGCTGGAGGCGGACAAGAAATGGTCAAAAGGAGAGATGGCAGGCAAGGATATCAGGATCCGAGCCCTGGAAAGAGAGCTAGCAAGAGAACGCTATACGAGGAAGGAGGAAGAAAAAAGGTTTAGTAGGATTGCGGGAGACATGGCACACATCCGAAGAAACATAAAGAAGGATGTGTACTATGAGGAATACCGTTATGAATCCTCAAGGGACTGAGGATTTAGGGAGAGGGGAGCTAGTATTACAAACCCGGCATGGTTTGTAATGGTTTTACATGACATACAATTGTATGTCATAGTATTTCATTTGTTAAAAGGTTTTTCAAATGACTCAGTTGAGTCATACGATGATATGTTTTTACACTATGACTCAGGTACGAGTCATAGGGTTTCACATGACTCACAGTTGTGAGTCATAGTTATTTATGTTTGAATTTGATTGGTATGTTGAGCATTGACTCATAGGTACGCCTATGAGTCATGAGGATTAAGAGGCATGACTTCGTTTATACGAGTCATGAGGTTTCGCACATGACCCCTTTAAGGTCATGGGACTTTTGCGCATGACCAAGTATGGTCATGAGGTTATATGTTACGCGAGTGCATGAGTCACAGTTGTGACTCATTTGATTTGTAAGCGGGTTGCTGGAAGAACTATATAAGGAGGTCAGTAGGACCTGAGAGTTAGTTCTTCACGCAACCACCTAAGTTATTTCCTATCTATAAGTTATCAATAAAACACCTTTACGCTCTTTACCTACAAGATCAACAACTGAGAAGAAGAACAAGATTAATACTAGTTAGCACTATAAGGACTTAGTATTGGCAACGGTCAATATCTAAGACGTAGTGTAAGATAACAAGTATTAAGGATTCTCGAAGAACGGAGAATACAATAGAAGGTAAGTATTACCTTAACAAAGACTAATTACAGACTCGTTGCCTGTTGCAAGATATAAATAGGAGAGATCATATAGCGGATCGTAACATCCTAAGAGGTTAATGTATATAGAAAGAGGAGATAGAGAAAATTCACATTGGATTCTTAGTTATAAGGTTATACCAAGAATGTTTCACTAAAGATGTCTCGTTTTGAAGGAAATTTCATTTCAAAAGATGTTTTGATGAAATGTTTCAATAAATATTTGATTTTGAGATTATGATGTATTATAACTGAGAGACAGATTTTTGACTTTGAAGAGAATTACTTTGTTGGCTATTGGAGGTGAAGTATGTAAATGTAAGTAGTATAGTTATAGATGTACCAAGCTAATAATCTATTGAAATATGTATAGTAGGAGAGAATTGGAATTGGGCATTAGAAGGTACTAGTATCTGTATTTGAAGTTAGTAGATTTTGTAATAGGTGGTAACCTGTATGAACTAATATAATAGGGATCGACAGTAGACCAGTTAGCATTCAATTCCTAAGGGAGAATAGAGAGGTAAAGACAAGAAGGTCTTAGAAGAAGTAAAGGGGAAAAGAAACAATAGAATTGTCATTCAACTAAGTATATTTCTTATCTAGGTTCTGTCTGAAGTCTAAAGTCTCACAGTTCCTGCTAGTCAGTAAGTCTATCTTAAATACATGATTTCCTCTACCCTAGGTAGAGGTTCCTGAAAACCTGCAACTACTGTCATTACCAGTAGTGCACACTACTGGAATCTTGTGATTCTACCAGAATCCTGAAAGTCAAAAGCAATCCTTCACCCAAGCCTTATCTCTACTACTAGTATATATGACTATTCTTTCTCTTAGGATCCCTAGAGCAATACCTTACTGGTACAAAAGTATAACTAATACAATCATAAACAAGTTACTAGAATCCTAATGATACTGGTAGTAAAACAATCAATCAAGCAACAAAAAGTAAGAATAAACAAAATAACATAACAAGGGAAAATATAAGCATAAGCAGTATACAATTGCTGAAATATATATACATGTTACAGATTTTCAGCTGTAAAAATCATCTCCAGATTTAAGACCATCTCTATAACAGCTAGTAATATAGTGAGGAGCAGTGCTAGAAGATTAATAAAGGATACGGTTGAAAGCTAGCATTAAGAAGATTCAGGAAAGCATTGGACAGGCTTGTCCAAATGTCAGAGTATGGAGCTATTGGTCTTTGAAGTTAGCCAAAGTTCACTGGTAAAGACTACTTCTGTAACTGCATCTAACTCAGTGGAGGGTTATGTTAAATAGATGCAGCAGGCATCATTGGAAGGCTAGTATCAGGTAGAGTAAGGAAAGTATTAGACAGACAAGATACAATATCAGGACATCAAGATAATAGTTTTTGAAATTAGCCAAAATTTACTAGTAAAAGTCATTTCTATAACAGGTAACAAGATTGCAAGGAATAACTTGAATGCTAGAAAGATGTTAAGAGATGCATTAGAAAGCTAGTATAAAGAGAATTCAGGAAAGCATCAGAGTGGTGAATCTGAACCTTAGGCCATCAAGATATCTGCCATTGAGTATAGCGAAAATTTACCCATAAAGCTCATTTCTGTAACTCCCTGTAGCTCCATGGAGAGTAATGTCAGATGAATGCAGTAGGTGTCACTAGAAAGTCAGCATTAAGGGGATTCAGGAAAGTATCAGGTAGGTGTGTCCAGATATCAGAGCATTGAGATATTGGTTTTTGAAGTTAGCCAAAATTCATTAGTAAAAACCATTTCCATAACAGCCAGTAACATCATGGAGGGTGGTACTAGAAGGTAGCTGAAGGGTGTATTGGAAGGCTAGCATCAAGAAAAATTAGAAAAGTATCAGACAGGTATGACTCAATATCAGGGTATCAAGATATCTGTCTTTGAAGTTAGGGAAAATTCACTGGTAAAGACTACCTCTATACCTGCCCTTGACATTACTGTGTCTGATTATCAGAGGTAGACTTAGCTAGATATATTGTGGTAGTAATATCAACATCTTGTACTGTCAGGATGAAATGTCAGATACATGCAGAGGATTAGAGTAGAGGATTTATCAATGGTAGACTCAGATGCAGTTCTTGGATGTAACTGTAGTAGTTTAAGATAATGAAAAAACATGTGTGAAAAAATAACAACACTCTCCATAGGTTCAGATGTCACAAATATCACTCATTTTTGCAATGAATATAACTGTCATATTCACTCTCTTGAGAGTTTTGAGATTAAAATAGACTCAAATATGTGAGTTATTGGTCCCTTCTCCTTTTTTTGATCTTAATACAGGTTAGCCTTCACATTGAGTAGTTAATATATAACTAGATGTAACTTTACATCCAATACAAACTCAGGATACATTGAGTACAACTGGGTATAGTATCCAAACTCAGGTTGCAACTGAGCATTGCATCCAAGCTCAGGATGTACCAGGTGTAACTATGTGTAGCTTCTAAACTTAGGACACAATCAAGCATCTCATCCAAACTCAGGATGCACCAGACATAATGTAATAACACATCTACACTCAGGATGCACCTAACGCAGAGGACATAAAAGACAACTAGGCAGTATTACAACACAGTGCCCTTGCATCTGATACATACTTTTTTTTTGCTGATCAGTGTATTTGGCTCAATATACTGACTGGGGAGCATAATAGTTAGTGCTGGTGGCATAATGGATGATGATGTAAGTTGTATTTGATGTAGAATATGTAAGCCTTCTGGGCTATTGAGTCTCAAAGTCATCCTGAATTACCATGTTACTATGGTAACCCACAAAGTGATGTTGAGCTGTCGAGTAATATTAAGCATTCCAGTACTCTTTAGAGTGCTCCTACTTGTGAGCCTGCAAATATTTAGGGGTTGTAGCTGTCAGCTACAACCTTGGCATGATTATGGAAGAAAAGATTACTTGATGAACATAGGGTAAGAGTGAAAAAGTGAAAAAGGCATGAAACAGAGTTGAAAAACTCTTCAAAGAAGAGAAAGAACTTGAAGATATAAGCATAAGAGTTGAAAAGCTTAGGGGGAGAGGTTACAGAGGCAATGGATGTTAAGATTATTGAGAGTATAGGTATAAAAGGTACTTTTACTACAATACAACTGCCTATGAATCTGACTCATCACTGATAACCTCTATTCTAAATTTACCTTAATAAGAGCAGAGATCCTGGACCTGCTATAACTGCATTTTGTATAGGGAAGTCATAGGAGTTTTCTCATTTTCTTTTATTATTGTTTTCAATCTCAAGATATCACTCATACATTTCATCTTTTTATGGACATGCTCATCAGTTTTTACTTCTTTATCATTTCTTTATTGCTTTAGTAAATCACCTGGAATTATAGAATGTATAAAGTATAATATTAACCTTGAGTTCATTTAACTGTAGTTGAGTAGTACACAGGTAGTACCTTACTGGGTGTTGTTGTGGAGTGGCTAATATCTGTAGAGTAGCTAAGAACATAGTCAGAAATGTTACTCTATGGCTTGTAGATTTCAATTGTATTAAGGCTTATATATTTTCTGCTTGATTTTTGTCCACCTTACAGCAAACTAGATATTTTTCTTCTGAACCCTAACTTGAACCTAATACAAGTTTAGTACTCCAAATTGGTTTATTAAGGTGAAGTCCTAATAAGATCTTCATATATAGTGCTAGACACCCAAAATACAGACCAGTGGGAGATGCAAAATGTGATACATTACATAATTAGGGTAAGATGTGTTTGTGAAGAAATTTGAATTTGGAGGTCCTGAGTTCAATTCAGAGTCCTAGTTAAGTTATATATTTAATTTTTTCAATTATTTGTCACCTTTCCAAGTCTATTACATTAATGCTCAAAGCCTAGAATAATACCAAATAATAAAGAGCTTTTATTCATACCTGACGATCCTTTATTGAAACATCACACTTTCTTTATCACAATTAATAGGATGAGCACTCCCAATATACCCCCCCACACTAATTAGAGTTACCAGCACAAAATATATCACATATAAAAGCTTTATCCTTACCTACTATGACAAATTGAAACATCTTGAAATCAAGAGCCCAAAGAGAATAAAAGAGGCAAATTCAGCTAGATGTAAGTAATTATTCTTATATGACAACAAAATAAAAATAATAGTCCTAAAAATCTAACAAAAGAACAAACTAAAAGACGTACTAAGAGAAGAAGTCACAAATTGTACATGCTCTACACACATATGAATACCATGAGTATCAGGTTGTAAGTAAAGTGCCACAAGCTGAAAATTCTCTCTTGCTACCCAACTAATAGCCTATGACATCAATTCACCCTGAGGACCTCAGTGACAGCATTGATATAAAATTACAACTTGATTATAAGTCATAGCCTAGATGTCATATATTTCATAACAAAGTCTGTCCTCAAGGTTTATCCATTTTGAGTACTGCACATCACACAATGTAGAGAAAGGTTTGAAATCAGAAAGGCAAACTAGAAAATAGGCCAACTAGGCTACTTTTCAAATACCACTATGAAGTCTACCTCTTTTTATAGCTATAATCACAAAATGAGAGGAAGGCTCTGAAGGGTCCTCATATATTTACCAGAGTATCTGGACAACTGCTATCATATAAGCAGCTTGTTCAAAAGGTGGTTGAGGGTAGTGGATGGGGAAAGAGAGTCTGAGATCAAATCTTGGCCTATGAAGTATTATGGGTGAAAAAGTGACTTATTCTAGAACTAAATCAGGGAAGATAGAGAAGGATGGTAACATTATTAGATGATCCTAAAACAATACTAGCTGTACACTAATATATCCTGTAAGTAGGAGAGAGTAAGTTGATTCCTCAGTCACTACTATTCATATAAACTATCTAAAGCAGTATAAACTAATCATAGATACTAGAGCTAGATTCACATAGTTTGGCAAAGCCTATTGGAGTATACTAGAGGTAATCTCAAAATGATGAAGATATCATAAACTGGTCAGTCAGTGATCTGACTTGAGAGGTGGAAAAAACTATTAGATCAAGAACAGCAAGAAGATAGCTCTGCAAACTTAGATTTAAATACAAGGAGTATTGAAAAGGATTCTACAATGATGGCCACAAGAAGGACAATATCAAGAACTATCATGATATGGTGTTTCTTCCATGACTGGCATCATATCATGATCAGTTCCTCTGATGGGATGAAAACCTACAAGAGATTCCTAATTCTCTCTACCTCTCTAGTCAGACACAGCCAGTAATATTGGTCACTCAAGATGAGTGTACATTTAACTCAAATGATAGTCAACATTTTATTTGGATCTACCTGGAGCACTAACTATTGAGAAAAAAGGGTAGAGGTCAAGGATAACATGTGTTAGACTTTCTGACTCCTATTAGATGAGTAGGAGATGGAGATACCTGTATTACAATGAAATGTAGTAGTAATATTTGGTGGACTGAGGACCAATTACTTGACTAAATGATGAATAAAGCAATTTCTGTCTTCAAGGCTGAATTCCATGGATGCAAAGTGCTCTTTGCTTTTAATAATTCCTAAAATCACTGCAAGTTTGCTAATAATACATTTCATGTGTCAGAAATAAATTTGGAGCCAGGAGGCAAAAATGTTAAGTCAATAAAGGATACATACATTATTAATACAAACTATTCAGCTGGGGGCTGTGTACAGTCCTTAAATTTACCAAATAGCATACTCAAAGACCTGAGAAAAGTTCTGACCAAATGGGGTCTGTGGCCAGAAAATCAATGGTTTCTTACACAACGCTCCATTAAATCATGTACAGGAAAGTCTACAAAATTAAATTCACACTACCTGGATAGAGGAAGTTATTGTGCACAAGCACTACTTATAATCTAACTCAATTTTAAAGGTCAAAAAAATCAGATTGAGGAGGCAATTATAAAGGCTGGTCACAAAGTAATCTATTATCCCCCTTTTCACTGTAAGCTAAATTTTATTAAGTATTTCTGCAGTGCTGCAAAATATTATATGCATGAGAGATGTGAGTATAATTTTGAATCCCTGAAATACATAATTCCAGAAGCATTAGCAAGTATACTACAGGAGTTGATTTGGAAGTACTGGGCCTACACTGACTGAATTATGGATACATATCAGTCTGGTATCATATATGATACTGCAGAATATAAGAAAATAGTACTTAGACAATATACTTTACATTGTCATGTAAACAGCTTTCATTAGAAGTAATATAATCAAATACAACCATGAAAATTTTATTTTTTTTAACTCTAACCAATTACAGGTAATTACTGATTCTATTATAAACTGTAAAGTAAAAAAAAACTTTCATACTAATGAATGGAGATACCCATATGAAATAATTTAGATTTTCTCCCCAATACTCCTTACCTTAATTATGTAAGGCATCATATTTTGCATCCCCTGCTGGTCTACTTTTTGGATGTCCAACACCATATAATAAATTTGAATAAATTGTATCTAAAAATTATCTCTCCAGGACTTAAGGTATTACAAAATTCAAATTTTATGATACTAAACTACAGTACTAATCATTTTTTTTTTTTTTTAATACACAAGTAATACTGCTAACTACATGATGATAGTGAAGGGAATGGCAAAACTTGAATATTCAGTTTTTATTATTATGGTGTAGATGAAAGCATTGGTTGTTACTCTGTAGCTTGTCAATTTCAATTGTCGCTTGTAGATTTTCTGTTCAATTTTTATCCACCTCACAGCAAACTAGATATTTTTCCTGAACCCTAACTTGAACCTAATATAAGTTCAGTGCCCAAACTGCTTTATTAGGGCTTTGCCCTAATAATAACAAAACAAGTAAAATCTTATACCATATAGTTTATACAAACAGTATTCATATAGAAAATAGTAGGATCTCATTTCAAGCATAATGATTTAATTGTATAAAAATTCAATTTAATATACTATTATCAATCTAAGTACTTAATGTTAAATATTTTTACATTAATTCTAGTAACTATGTCATTCTTTAAAATATAATATATTTAATAGGTACAGTAGATATAATACAATACTGTGAAGAGGAAATCCAAATAATAGAATATGTTATAGTCCTTTCATATTGAATATAGCCATGATTTCACATCATTTTATTTAGGTTTCTTTTAGCAGTCATTCACATCCTCCTGAAATTGATAAAATTATCAGGTTTACAGGAATACAAATACTAAGTTCTAGTTTACTATTAATAGATAACTACTGATTTTTGAGTCAATCTATAGACCTTAGTTTATGAGCTTTTGCTCTTAACTTTTGTAAAAAAAAAGTTTCAATTTCAAATCTTATTCTCACCAATTATAATGCACAAAATATGTCAATTAATAATCTTTTACTGTATGGTGGGAGTGTTATCCTTATTTGAAATTTTTATTTTTTTTTAATATATGATTGTTTACATCAAAAACATTAACTATTATCCACCAATTGTACTATTTAATAAAATATTGCTTGTCACAAAGATAATAGTATTTCATTTACAAAAATATTAAAAACAAGTCAGGTTTATACTCTTTCAATTTGTATAGTTATATCATTCAGGTAGTACAGTACAAGTTCTCATATATTAATATATAATGTGTGATTTTTGCTTCAAAAATACTTTAATTTCACTATGGTATTCACTACCAGAAAATGTACCTTTTAAAACTTGAAATCTTGAGATTTCTTTGCATGTCTCCTATCATACAAATATATTAATAATATTAATTTATAGTTTTAATTTTTATCTATTTTATTTTAGTCTTTTCACTAAAGTTCCTTAAGGGGTTGTGTGGTAAACCCATTGCTATAGAGGGGTATAAATATTTTCTGGACACGACTATAACTGTACTGCACAACCACTCTGGAAATGTTCCCACACCTTGATAAGTGGAGTCAGGTTATATGAAGGCCCACAATTGCACCTGCGAGATACCGTAGGATAGAGTGTTCCGTTTTACTGTTACTTTAGTATCAACACCGACGATAATTTAGCAACAAATTGTTATAGTTTTAGGCAATTTTTCCCACACATTGAGCTTAGGGAAGGTGACTTTTGATCTTCGAGTCAAGTGAAGTCTGCAGGAGTACGAAAGGGTTTTTTGGTTAGCCCAATAAAAAGGCATTAATGTTGTATCACGAACCAGTACTTTCTCTGCCCTTTCTAGTACTAGGCACAAATACTGTCATGCCGTCAAAGACTGTAGCTACCCGTCACAATTTCCTGCTCGGGTGACTGGGAGGTGAAGATGTCTATGAATGGCAAACCCTCGCACTGTAGTAACATATCGTGCGATTCAGTTTCCGTCCGGGACATCAGATTCCGGTAAGTTACCAAAGATCATAGTTAACTACGTATCTCCATATTTAATTAAACAAGGACTCCCGCAGAACGTCATGAATGGGCGAGGGAAATGCACTCCAGAGAAGTATTTTACGATAGAATTGCAGGTAGCTTTGATTTTTGAAAAATGCGGAATAAATCCACAAGTAATGTGAGTGATTGTTCGTGATAGTGGATTTCACTTTTTTTTTGGCCACCTTCTACTATTACGGTAACCTTAACCCACCAAATCTGGCTACAAGAAGGAATCTGAAGAGGGAGGCAAACTATATGATTGGGCTTCGCCCAATTATCACGGAAACCTGTATAACCAATCAGTCATACCAACAGCTAGTCCTATATTACAGTATAGTACTCCTACTCCCCCAGACAAATTAACAATGGGAATAATCCCAAGTGATAGTTTATCCATTAGTTACGAGTAGTCTACCATGTTGGCAATATCTTTGTAGCTTTCCTGAGTTGTCATCTAATCCGTTTATCACACCATCGGAAGTGCCCGCCTCTACAGTAAATGGTGACGGTTCAATCAAGTTGGACCTGCCTTACCGCACCAATACCGCACTGTACCGTACCTTATCGATAAACACTCCTCTCAGCTAAATTGAAAATAGCAGCTCGGGATACCGAAAATGACGTCTGCCCTACCATAACACTTTACCGTCAGCAGCAAACCCTGGAAGTCCTAATTGTGCAGTAAATATTCCCACCCTACCGCCATTAATCACCCTCAGTCCAGCAAACCAACTAGAGAGTAACAAAAAAAATGGACTATTCCCCCCGCGCAATCCACAACATCAATCTAGCAGACAACGATCTTTCGGGACCATACACAGTAACGTACCCGATCGGGAAGCGGGCCGTGATGCCGAAGCGGGCCGTGGGGGCGGGGCTGAAAAAGTGCAGATAAAAAGTGAAAAAGACATGATTCTGTGAATAAAAAGCATCAGCCGGTTACACCATGGGTCGAGTCAAAGCAAGGAAAGAAGGCCTTCTTGAAAAGAGGATTGCTCTAGCAATTCAGGCCTTTCAGAAAGGCAATTACCCCTCCATAACAGCCAAGGCTCAGGCATTTGACCTGCCTAAATCCACCCTCACATATCAGCTAAACTGTGAAAGAGTTTCCTGACATATTGCCCATATTGAGCAACAGCTTCTGATACTGGGAGAAGAGAAAGCCATTGTCCATTGGGTAAAAAAGTTGGATGATTGGGGATTTCCACCCTGGTTGAATATGGTGAAGGGGATGGCATAGATGTTAGTAGGAAAGAAGAAAGAAGACCTCATTGGAGCTCCAGTAGGAAAGTGATGGATCATCTGCTTCTTAACTTGTCATCCTGATATCACATCTCAGTATAGTAGAAATCTGGACCCTCAATGTGCCTATGCAAGTGATCCCAATAAGATCAATGACTACTTTCAGAAATTTAATAGCCTTTAGATAACCCATAACCTGCAACTAGGAGATATATACAATATCAATGAGAAAGGATTTATGATCGGAATGTCAGCCAAAACCAAGGTTGTGACAAGAGTGGCAAGGAGGAATTCTAGGGTTACCCATGATGGAAAACAGGAGCTGATTACTGACTTAGAGACTATTTGTGGAGATGGTTCTTCAATAGCTTTATTTTTAATTTTTAAAGTCAAAGCAGTCCATTCAATGGGATGGTATATAAGGTTTGATGATCCCAATATGCTGTTAGCCTACTTGAATAAGAGGTGGATAGATAACTCTCTAGGTTATGAATATATCTCCTAGCACTTCATCAACTTTGCTCATCCTCCTACCAACCCAAACCACAAATGCCTGATAATTCTTGATGGTCACTCCTCATATATCAACTGAGATTTTTGTATGTTCTACTTAGAATGCAATATCATTCTTCTATACCTTCCTGCTCATTCTACCCATTTACTGCAGCCTCTGGATGTTACAGTATTCAGTCCATTACAGCACTTTTATGACTTTGCTGTATATGATTTCTCTTAGCACCAAGGGGAAGGAATTCACAAAGGAGTATTTTGGTCTTTGCTAAAAAAGGTACATATAGAGGCAATTACCTCTAATAATATTCTTGCTGGGTTTCAGGCTTGTAGATTGATACCTTTTTGTCAAAAGATTGTTCTGGACTATCTTTAATTTTCTAACACCTCTTCTACTAGAACCCCATGATGGCAATACCCCACCACCCCATCCAAGCAACTCAAAACCCCTCACAAGAGTACAGATTTCCACTGAAAGACTAATAAAGTACTTGCTGCCATTGAAAATGGCTACCTAGAGGAACTCCGCAAACTCATATTATGATTAGGTGAGCTTAGAGCTACTGCTCAAGCTAACCTACAAATAGCAGAAGAGAGTCACAGGCTGCACTGACAAAAAGTGATTTTAGTTGCCCAAAAGGCTGATAGACATCACCTAATCACAGCTTGAGTCATTGAGGGTGCCAAGGCACTTCGCCTTTATCGGATTTGTGATAAATAGGATTTAGAAAAAAGTACATCAGAAAGCCAAAAAAAATCTCCTAACAGCCTTCCAAAAGCAGCAAAAATACTCCAATTCAAGCCCTCCATGTGCACTAGCCTCAAGTTACCTTTATCTCACCCTCTTCTTCTCCCATTCTCTCTTCTTCCTCTCCTGAAAGCATCACTGTCATCACTGATGGTGATACTCAGGCTGCTGAATTCTCCCCCACCTTGCCTACTCTGCCACCCTGCCACCTTCAACAACCATCCCCTATTATCCTCCTAGCTACTCCTACAAACTGTAGGTTACCTACAGCTCCTTTCTGCATGGTCTTATAGGATCCTAAGTCTTGAAATTCTTTCTTTCTTTCTTGTCTCTTTTTCCTATCACTTTTCTTGTTTTTCCTGGTTTTTTTTTCTCTATTTCTTTTTTTTCCCACCCTTCTGGCTTGGACTGGTTCTCCTACTTCTTCTCTATTGATCTGTTTTTGTTTTGTCACATTTGGTTCAGAATTGATCGATTTGTCACCTTTTTTACTCCTCCGTTAAAGTGTCCCGCTTCCGTGTGCCGTCCCGCTTCGCCGTCGGGGACGTTAATCATAGAAAACGGCAGCATAACCTCAATTACTTCTTCTCCCCCACCTTCTTCCAGATCCCCACAACCACCACCGCACGTCCCATACGCGTCCAACATCGGCGGAAACCATAGCATACAATTACCAAGTCCTTGCCATTCACATATTTATATTGACAAACCTTACGCCATGCGTCAGTGTCCGCCCGTGATCATGGGGGATCTTACTGAGGCGATTGAGATTACTAAGTGTGCTAAGAAATATATTACCGCTGACGAGTTTTATGGGAGGGGGAAGAGGTTGATTGACGAGAGTGTTCAATGTGGGGTTACGGCTATGGGGGCGTTCGTGGAGGTGGATCTTATTGTGGGGCTGAAGTGTGTTGAGGCGGGATTGCGGTTGAAGGAGTACGGAGATGAGGGGAGCGGGGTTTGTGATATACAGATTACCGGTAAGTATTCGACCGTCCTGGGGGCAGAGAGGTAGGTAGTTAGTGGTGATTGACTTAGCAGTTTTTGCTCAGGAATCAGTGTTTGCTGGTGGTGATGGGGGCAAGGCGGCCAGGAAGTTGTTCCTCCATGCTTAAGATATGGAGGGGGTTGACGCTCTTGGGAGTACGCTGTACGTGGAACCTTCGGAGATCAATTCGCAGCAGAATATTAATTGGATTGTTGGTCTCGGTTCTCTCCCTCCTCTTTATCTGCTTCAGCTTGTCATTCTCCCACTAACGGGCAATAGCTATGCTCCACCGAAAGCATCTAGATCTTCACATCGATGTACAAAATTCCCCACTTCCCCCTCCACATCAACCACAAAACCTAATTTTTCTAGTACAACCTCTCCAATACATCCGCCCCCCAAACCCTCCAACTCCTCAAAACACTGAAAAACCGAGGCTGGAAAACTCTCGTGCCCCCACACCTTCGTATTACTCTCTCCCATTGCACCCGCCTCTCCATCTTCCCACCCCACGCCCTAACCGCTATCTCCAAAAAGATACAATCCCGATCATTATTCAAAGGGCGGTGGATTTGCTCCTCGGGGGACTATTCCAGTGCTGGAGTGGATAAGGGAGTACTCCATGAATTGCTCTGTAGCTGTGCACAACGCGGGGAATGCCTTTACTCATTTTGGAGGAGTTGATTTACTAGGCTTGTTGTCAGGGATTGGAGTAGTGTATCAAGCGGGTCTACTACGAGAACAAAAGCTGCTGTCGGACTTGATGAGGGGCGGGATAGGTTCGGGATTGAAGTCAAGGTAGGAGGTAAGGCCGATCTGGTAGTTGTTGGATTGAAAAGTAGAGATATTGGGATTCATGAGTTGATGGTCGAACCCGGGCATGAAAGGATTGTGATTAAGAAGGGCAAAGTTGTTGTGAAGAGGGTGGTTGAGAAATGGATTTTACAGAAAGCAGATTCGTAGAACTTTGTACAGGTAGATTGGTAATATTGTGTTTAGCTGAAGATGGTGATGTGGATGTCACAGATTATCACTCCTCATAAAATCGCTGCCTGCTACCGATATAGTAGAAGCTCAGGCTGGTGCAGCACATATCACGAATTAGAAGCTAATACTGTACAGAAATAAGCTATCAAATAGTCTCACAACCATCACATTTTTGCTATTAAGCTTCCTGGCACAAAACCAGATAGATACTAAATTAGGCCCATCTGTTTTTTGTGGCAATGACAATGCGTGCTGGTCTCCATAATTGACTTAAATAATCTACCTATTAGTTACAGTGGGCGTGTGTTACCTGGGTTACCTGGCCTCGATTCGGTTTCCCAATGCGTGCTTTTGGAATAAAATTATTCAGGAGTTAACCCTTTCACATCCAAAATTGTATGAAAAAATGGGATCGTGAGTTTTGTTCGCTCCTCTGGATCAGCTGCTTTGTAGTAGTTGTTTTGGGCGAGGATTAAGCTAGCGAGCTCTTACCAGTACAGTACCCTCAGGTTTTGGGTCAAACACAGAGTGAGAGAGGTGAATTATTTTTTGAGGATACAATTTTTTTCTTCTAATGGCTCAATAAAGTAATTCTTTCGTAACACTTGACGGCACGATACTTTTACAAGTGTAGAGGTCGTTTACAGAAGCACGGCTGTCACACAGGTAGCTTCAACCCATGCCTCGGCACCATGACAGGAAATGTCCAATCCCAGCGCGCACCCAGATCATCAATAAACACCAACGCCAACTCATCCCATCGCCAATTGGGCTCCACTTAAAACTCACAACCAAACAGAATACAACACCAAATAGTCCTGACCAAACAAGATGCCGACTCCACTCGACGCCATACGTACCGACACCACTATCGACCCATACAAAATCGGCAACCTCCTATTCGACCCTGGCTACCGCGAAACTCGAATTCGCATAGCCAGCATCCTCAGCAACGACCGGATATTCGAGAAGTCCCTGCGACCGCACCTCAACCACCGCCAACTCCTCCATCTCTCACTGCGAATATTCAAACGGTTGTTGGAGCTCCGTGACGCGCACGGATGGTCCGAACTAGAATTCACACTCGCCTGCCGTTTACAGGATGAGTCTCTCCCGACGAGTCTCCACGACATAGCTTTTGTCCCGGTCATCGTAAGTCAAGGGACGCAAGAGCAGCAAGCTTATTGGCTACCGAGATGTAAACGCTACGAGGTCGTTGGCTGCTACGCGCAGACGGAATTGGCACATGGGAGTAACGTGCAGAAGCTAGAAACAGCCGCGAGGTTCGATGTCACCTCTGGCGAATTCGTGATTTCCTCGCCGAGGCTGGAGAGTACCAAATGGTGGATTGGAGGATTGGGGGTTATGGCGAATCACACAGTTGTTCAGGCGATGCTGTACTTACCGTTGCCCGGGAATCCACTGGAATACAAGTCTTACGGCCCGCACTTGTTTATTGTCCCTGTTCGCTCGCTGGAAACGCACGAGCCGTTACCCGGAATCACGATCGGGGATATTGGGCCGAAGGCGTATGGAGGTTTTGGTACAGTGGATAACGGTTATCTGCAATTCCGGGATGTCCGGATTCCGCGGGAGAATATGCTTATGCGACATGCGCAAGTCACGCTCACGGGGGAGTACGTCCGGCCGGCACACGACAAGTTTTCCTATGGGAGCATGGTCGCGCTGCGAGCTGGCATACCAGTGAACTTGGGATGGTCTTTAGCGAGAGCTGTAACCATTGCTCTGAGATATTGTATTCACAGAAGACAGTTTGCAGCGACTCCTGATGGACCGGAGCAGCCGGTTATTACGTATGCTAGTGTTAAGCATAGATTGTACCCGCTGCTAGCAACGAGCTATGCGTACATTATCGCCGGGAGGGAGCTCTGGGCGATGTACCAGAAGATGCTGTTAGAGGTTATTCAACGGGGAAATATGGAATCGTTGGCGGAGATGCATAGTTTATCTACAGCTTTGAAGGTTAAAAGCTCAACAGACTGTGTGAAGGGATTGGAGGAAGCAAGGAAATGCATGGGTGGTCACGGATACTCTCACATGAGTGGTATCGGCCCATTATTTGCGAACGCTACCGCGTCCCAAACATACGAAGGTTTGTTCCAGGCACCCCCGCGTCACGACCCCTCACTCCTCCATCCCACTATACTAACGTGAAACAAAAAGGTGATAACTACGTAATATCCCAACAAACCGCGCGCTCTCTCCTAAAACATGTTTCCGCCCTGCGCTCTTCCTCTTCAACCCCCACCTCACTTACTTCCTCCCGCTCCTCTAGCTCTTCGGGCTCCTCCACTTCTTCCCGCTCTTCAAAGTCCTCCCGCTCGTCCTCATCATCAATATCAACTGAGCACCACCTCCCCTCAAGCAGCTCCTACCTCCTAGACACCCTCCTAGCCCCAGCCCAATTCTACACCCAACGCTCAACCGTAAATACATCCGGCGACTGGTACTCCCCAGCCCACCAACTCTCGGCACTAGAGCACCGCGCAGCATACCTTGTTCTCGAACTCTCCACTTCCCTCTCATCATCATCAACGTCTCCCCCTTCCACCACCCCCCAAAACTGGTCCTCGCACACCCACACCACGCACCGAATCGCATCCGCACACTCAGACGTCTTCGTCGCGACCACCTTCCGCAAATGCGTATCTCGCGCCACCTCTTCCAGCATCCTACCAGACGACTGCGCATACGCCCTGCGCCTGCTCTGCGACATCTTCTGTCTGAGCACGCTAGTAGCTGGCTTGCCGGAGCTGTTCGAGAGCGGATTTGTCAATGCCACACAGGCGAGATTGCTCCGGAGGGCGCTGGACGAAGCCGTTTTGGTTAGGATGGATGTTGGCAGTGCGGTTGCGTTGACGGACGCGTTCGCGTTTACCGGGTTCGAGATGGCCGGGAGTGTGCTTGGGCGGGAGGATGGGAGGGTGTATGAGGGTATGTGGAAGACTGTTCGCGAGGGGGAGAGTGGGAAGGAGGGGGAGTTTGTTGAGGAATGTTTGGAGATTACTGGGCATTACCGGGGGAGGAGGAGGAGGGGTGCGAAGTTGTAGATAGATGGGCTGGTGTGATGGGGAAGGGGTGTACTTAGGTTAGGTGGTTAGGTGGGTGGTGCTTTCGGGGTTTTGGTTTTTTTGCGTTTTTGCAATTGGTTAGGTTGGAAGGTGGTTATGAAATTTATCTTGGACCGGTTTTAACTTAATTGCCAAGTCGTTCGCTAGATATCTTGGGATTTTGTGTTCGTTTGAGTGTAATAAAGTTGATATTAAATACTTGTAAATTCTTTACTTTTCTTTTTGCTCGAAAGACCTAAGTTGGATAAAATTCCATGTGAATTCGAATGTCCGATGCGTCACAAATATTACTCGACTGCTTAGTGACCAAGCATATGCCACTATTTAGTGAGTATATAGAGCGGTTTCTGAAGTGATAGTGGAAAGCTAGCCAATATATATAGTAATGTTCAGGAGCCCTGGGATAATACCAGTAACTCCGTTCGTAGTGACTATGTGCAGGGCGAAAACACAACCTACAATTCGTTCCAAGAATGAAGTGTCAATTACATGCTGTCCCATTACCATTCCGCAAAGGGTATCATAAGCTATGCGATTAATACACTATTCTATTAAACATTCCTCACTTTTACTACTACTAAGGGATTAAGACCACTCTTACACCCCTCCTTCGCAATAATCGCCGCAAGATGCACCCGAGCTGTAATAGCCCTCTGAACAGCCTCCAATACCCATCCAACAAATCCACCACAGTCTTCCCCTCCCGATTCTTCAAACCAACCTCCAAATCCCTTCTTTCAAGCAGCACCCCTTCGACCCCCGATTTTGCTGCGATATGCAACGGCGCATCACCTTCGCCATTAACAATATTCACATCAACCCCCCATCCCTGATCAACGCCAGCGCCGTTTCAAACAACGTCATCTGCGCCGCAACATGCAAAGCAGTCTCCCCCTTCTTCCCACCAGGTAAATTCGGCAGCAAACGCTCACACTCCGAGAGTGCCCTAGCAACCCCTAGCTTGCCAGACCTAGCAGCGGCAAAGGTTGGAAGAGCGGGTACTTTTTCAGCAGTTTCGTGACCGCAGGTATTTATCTTGTCTCTCTCATCCTGGCAGAGCACCCGCACGGCGTCTTCGCGCCCGTTGTGCGCGGCGAAGTAGATTGCTGTTGTGTTGTGGGATTTCCTACGCGGGGAGGGTATGCCCTCGATGTCTACGGCGACCTGCAGATTTTTCAGGAGCGCGCAGATGACGGAGGTGGGTGGAGGCGGTACTCGTCCGCGGACGTCGCGTTAATTACTTTTCACGCGGGGGCCTTACGTTAGCCAGACTACTATCGACGCATGTCCGTTCTGGCACGCGAGGTGTGAAGGCGTGAGATAGTCTTTGTCGATGCCGTAGTTCATCAAGACTCTTCCATCCTCAGGTAGTATCCTGCACCGCGCATTCTTTCCCATTTGCAGCGGCGGTATGCAGTAGATTAAACCCCCTTTGAGGAAATATCGTGTACTGGGTCAAAGTCACTCCCCGAGAGGAGAATTCTCATAGCTTGCTCATCGCCCACCCCCCCCCCCCCGGGGAGGGCTTTTATCGCTTTGTGGTATATCTCGCGACTTACGAAGTCGCGGATTCCACGGGTTAGCGGGGATTGGAATGTAGCCCTGTCGTGGCGGGGTAGGGAGTGGATGAATGCCTTCGCCCTGTGAGGCTTAGAACGGCTGTGGAAGAGGCTGTCCAGTAGGAGGGGTGTTGGGGTTAGTAAGATTGTGAAGCGTTGGCTTGTCCGCTGGAGGGAGAGGATGTCTGGGGGGAAGTCGAGTTGTCGGGCGATTTCTAGGAGGAGTTCTTTTGGGAGGGTGTGGAGTGATATTGTTTCTGGTTTGTTTGTGCACTACGGTAGGGGGAGAGGGTTTGGAGGTTGAGCTTCGTGAGTGGTGGTGGTGGGGGAATAGATAATCAGGTCCTAATACCGGCATTTTAATTGACCCGGATATACGGTAATCTGATGCCGTACTACAATAAGCTCCACGACAGACTTTGGTTCAAAATCGCTGTCGTCCCAACATGTACAATCATGCCATGTCACTCGCTAAGTCCCATCGGAAACAAAAGAAAGAACTAGGAAGGGAGGGGTGTACTTGTATGATATGACTCGGCGGAAAAACCATGAGATACGGTACGAGTAGGATAAGCTATTAAACTGTGGAGGCTACGAAGCTAATTGCCTTGACTTGGGAGACTGTGTTTAGTAAGGTTGTGTTGTCTAGTCCTTGGAAGGTTGGGGGGGTCGGTTATAACTTTGGACTTCTTCGTTTTCAGATTGGACTTGGAACTCGAGTATCTTCCTAACTCCCACCAACGAATCCTCTTAATTGAAGCCATTGCTATATTTATTCTAATTCCAACCAAAAAAATAATAATTCTCATTCGAGCACCTCACCGATCCACCCATCACTCACAGAAAAAACAAATCGTTTCATCATCATTATCCCTCACCCACGAGGGGACGCCAACTCAAGCGCCATCTTCCCCACACCCGTCTTCGAGTCAACCACGATCTCCGGCCGCCCAAGCAGACAGCGAACAATCCCCGCCAAACCCTCCTGAATAGCCAAGTGCAGCGGGGTCTCCCCATTCCACCCATGCACGTTGATGTCGACCCTCCGGTCCTGGACCAACACCCTCACTGCATCCTCCTGCATCCCCAGCAACGCCAGATGCAGCGGTGCCCAAAGCGAATTATTGGGCAGGTTAGGATCAGTCCTAGTGTCCTTCAACAGGTATTCAACATTCATCACGTGCCCGTCTCGCGCAGCGATGTGTAGCGCCGTATCCTTGTCTTGGTCGCCCTGGTTTACGTCTATGCGTAGGTCATCGAGCAGGATGCGCGCCATGTGTGTGCGGCGGTGGCGGATAGCTACGTGCAGTGGTGTGCTCCCGTCGTGGCTGGTGAGGGATAGGTCGAGTCTGGGGTCATTCAAGATGAGTCTGAGGATGCCTTCTTGGGATGCGTGCGCTGCGGCGTGCAGGGGTGTCCAGCCTGTGTTGGCTCTGATGTTTATGTCGACCCGGGGGTCGTTCAGTAAAACTCTTGCCACGGATTCTTCGCACTGCCTGATGGCGAGGTAGAGTGCTGTGTGGCCGTTGTAGTCCTTTATGTTAACGTCAATTCTGCTATCTTCGAGGAGAGCCATTACCATCGCCCTCTTACCCGATGCAGCGGCGGCGTGCAAAGGCGTGATGTTGGATTCGTTCCGGGAGTTAACATCCAGTTTGCTGCTACTCATCAAGAGCTTCGCGATCACCACCCAGCGGGGGTCCTTCGAGGACATGTGCAATGCCGATCTCCCGGCGTAGTCCAACACATTAAGGTCAATCTTCGCATCCTCCATCAGCGTTTTCACCACATCGACGTGCAATCTTCTGGCAGCGAGGTATAACGGCGTCTTGCCCTTCGTGTCGAGAACATTGACGTTAGCTCCCTCCTTCTCCACCAACAACTTCACAGCCTCCACACGCCCGATCTCGGCGGCTATGTGCAGTGGTGTACGGTAATTCATATTCCTCGCTTCAGTATCCACCCCGCAGGCCAGCAGGGTGCTGATCACGCTCACGCTTTGCGTCGCTATAGCGTCGTGCAGAAGACTGCCGTTACCGACGAATTCGATGATTTCGAGAATCCCTTTATCCAGCAGGCTCCTAACGGCCGATGTATCCCCGCGCTCAGCGGCAGAGTAGAGTGCTCTTCGGCCATACCTATTCGAGCGGATGCGGAAGATGGAGTTTATCAAGGAGTGTCGGAGGAGGATTGCCAAACGGCGGTTGGTACGCAGGAGCGAATTGAGGTCACGCGGGGATTGCTCTTCCGAGATCTGGAGGATTATTTCGTTTGGGAGCTCTAGGAATGGCATTTTCGATGTCGTTCCTCTTTTTTTTTTTTTTTTCCTCTCTCTCTTTCGCTTTATCCTTTTGTCGAAAGGGCTAGTGATGGTAGTAATAATGACTTTGGATAAAGTTGCCCCGATCAAAGAGAGATGGAAAAAAAAAAAAAGAGAGAATCGGGGAGGGATTCAATTGAAATAGATGGGTGGATGGGGTGGAGTGGAATGGGCGTTTTATTTATTTATTCCGGCCATATTGGAATTATAGCTGAGTTGTGCGTTGCTGAGCTTATCTGCGAGAGTTCAATTGGTTGGGATCAAATGGTTCGATGTCTGAGATCACGATATCTTATTTAGCTCATGATGTAAGGATGTGCTTCAATTGGGTACTAATTTATTGATTACTATCTTAATGGTAAGAACAGCCCAGGGCCGGTTGGTATTCCAAAGGGGTGGGTTATGGATGTTCTTACTGGCACGATTCCGTAATATCTTAGCGGAGAATAAGTAATAGCATAAAAATCTTCTGGATCCAAGTAACCCAATCGTTAAGGTTGAATAAAATATCCGGAGGTCCTGTCCCTCCGGCCATGTACTGTAAATTAATACAAAAGGTTCCGATTTAACCAGGATATTCCAGGGTGAAATTTACTCATCCCTTAATTCTCCTTGGAGCTGCAGTAGTTCGCTCGAGCACAGTAACATGACGTAGAGTATAGTATCTAAGTTCTGTATAAACTCCAATGTCCCCACATTCTAGGTGGTTTCCTGGAGGTTGAGAATTCGAAGCTGGGAGGAATGGTTAAAATGGTGCCGGACACCAGCTCCCTAAAGATTTTCGTTGACTTTCAAAAATACAGTACACAAGTACAAGTGATGTCATAGAAAAAGAGATAGAGGCTCCCAATCAACCAGTTCTCCACCCAAAACACAACCCATCGCCCATTCTACCACTAATTACCAATACAACCCAATCAAGGTGTGTAGAAAGCCTACCATAGGAAAGCTAAAATCCCCATCCATAGATTTGATATTTTAAGATTTGAGTGCCGTGTTTGTACTCACATATTAACTCGTGCAAGATGACCTGGGATCAACTACTTCAATAGAAGTTGAAAGGAAGAAGAAAAAAAAAACACTACCTCCCGGGTTTTAACAACACTCTACCATACTGAAGAATACCCATACTACTGTAGTGCATGTATAGTATACATAATCCTAAACTTTGAATTTTCCTGCCCTCCTCAGATCACCAGCATATGCCTGCCAACAAGGACTGTATTCCTAGATTTTCCCAGAGCATTGTCACCATCCTTGTATGGTAACTCAATGCGCATTGCTCTCCTTTTTCTGAAAATAAAAATAATAAGTATGATAGTTTAAGTTAAAGAGAGTTTATGAATGAAATTATAATGTAACTGGCTTGATACCTAGGACTGTAAAATAGTATGAGGGTCTACACCAATCACTCCCTACCACTACCAGCAGTCTACTGTTGTAATCCCCATCTTACTAAGTTACTGGCACTCTAGTTCTCCCCAGGAGCCTTTCTCTCACATTGAGTGGAGTCTTTGAAATGGTCAGAATTAGTAATTTGTTTCAAGTCTCTTCAAAAGAAAAGAAAAAAAAAAAAGAAAAAAAAAAGGAGATGCAGTGGGGGAACTCTGGAACAACATCTATTTTCTAAAGATACAAAATCCATGGAATATACTTGAAAGTTTTCTACATAGTCCTGTGCAACCAGACAAAATAAAGCAGGTTCAAATTACTTATCAGAAAAAGTCTTATCATTCCCAGCATTAGCTACTCTTAAGGTTCTTGTAAATAAGAAACTATTGGAGAGGACATGAAAATGAGGTTAGATCTAGGGAATGAGTCCCTTCTGCATAGAGGCTCAGTCTCTAATTGTGTAAATTGACTTACTTTACTGTATTAACTTGGATAAGAGAGATATGTCTCAAAACATTTGATTTTCCCATTTAGGAAAGGACAGGAGAAAATATCAGCAAAAAAAAACAAGTTACTTATCCTAAAATTGTGGAATAGGAGGTACTATCTGAATAACTAATAATGAAGATATCAATATAATATGAATTATATATTACATGCATGCTTGAGTGAGGAGAGTTGGTAAAGTAGTAAAGTGTTTTCATTACTATAATAGAAGGCAGAGCAGTAAGTATTCTTATCCTCTACTCTCTTAAGTAAAAGAAATAGAAATCTCAATATATAGAGATATTCCTCCCCATGCAACCAAGAAAAAAGTAAGAAAAATTATGTAAGAATAAAAGTACAAATATGTTTAATCCTGAAAACCAGCCAAGTAAATACTAATAATATGCATG
This sequence comes from Choiromyces venosus 120613-1, assembly GCA_003788595.2. Lineage (NCBI taxonomy): Eukaryota > Fungi > Ascomycota > Pezizomycetes > Pezizales > Tuberaceae > Choiromyces > Choiromyces venosus. Next base: position 169,007 of record ML120395.1, read on the forward strand.
AATCTAAGGTATGAAGAAAATTATTGTAGGTCAAAAGATTGAAAGAAACATATATAAAGACCAAAATGTATCAAATAGTAGGTAGGAAAATAATATATATAGTCCCTAATTATTATCATGAAATATTTATGAAATATATATGAAAACACATTCTAGTTATAGTAACATATACTGTATTTAGAGGAACCCAAAATACTATCAAGTATGAAAGTTTGCAATAATATCAAAAGAAATCTATATAATAAATCAGAAATTTCAACATTTTTTCCATTTTTTTTTCCCTCTTCTCCTTTTTATCTTTTAATATATTAAACTTATTAGTAACCTGAACTTGAAGGACTACTTATAAGTTTATATTAAAAACAAAATGAAAAAAAACTATACTATTGCTTGCTTGAGGGCTAAGTCTCAACTTGGTCTTACATGATAAATGTTTATAAGATAAGTAAAAAAGGACTTTAGTCTCCTCTCTCTGAGTCATGAGAACCATATATAAACTCCAAACATTATAGATAAAATTTCCAATGCATTAAGTCAGCTGATAAATAATATGTAGTATGAATATAATTTTGTAAAATCATTGTTCTATTCCCTTATTTATCTATGTTTACTCAAAGTCCTTCTTCTAGTTTATTTGTTCTTATAAATCTTTGTTAAGTTTTTTAATTAGTTATTATTCACTACTAGCATGTTCTACTATAATAATTTTCCTTTAATCTAGCTCTCTTTCCAGAAATTTTTAATTGTTATTATTATTATTATTATTATTATTATTATTATTATTTAATCCTGCTATCCCTCTAGATACTTTAATACAAGAGCTAATGATAAAACTTAAGGACCAAAATATAATAAATATTAGGAAATTAAGGACGAGACTATTTAATATAGATAATTACCTTTTCTTTCAATAAAAAATTATAATTATGCAATATGCTCATCCCAATAAAATATCCTAAAATATATTTTTTATATCAAATAAGTTAGCCATTATCATCTAAGAATTTAAGCATAAATATTTTCATTGATGAAAGATTAGGAATAGAATAGGTCAGAATATGATATTCCTTTCACTGCCAGTGCACCTTAATCTGAATTTCTTAAAAACTAAGAAATGATCAGATTCAGTACGTCAGTATTAGAACTTTCTCCTAGGTTTAGTCATCATGTATCTTCTTGGCACTTTCTTTTTATGGTATAATACTACAAACTAGTAAAATATTAGGAATAAAAAAATTTTGAAAGTGTATAATTACCTTTTCTTTCAATAAAAAATTATAATTATGCAATATATTTGTCTCAATAAAATATCCTAAAATATATTTTTTATACCAAATAAGTTAGCCACTATCATCCAGGAATTTAAGCATAAATATTTTTATAGATGAAAAATTAGGAACAGAATGGGTCAGAATATAATAATCCTTTCACTGCCAGTACACCTTAATCTGAATTTCTTAAAAACTAAGAAATGGTCAGATTCAGTGCACTGGCATCAGAACTTTCTCTTAGGTTTAGTCATCATATACCTTCTTAGGTACTTTCTTTTTATGGTATAATATGACAAACTAGTAAAATATTAGGAATAAAAAATATCGGATATGTATAATTACCTTTTCTTTCATAATTATGCAATATATTTGTCTCAATAGAATAGTCTAAAATCTGTTTTTTTTATATCAAATAAGTTAGTTATTGTCATTTAAGAATTTAAGCATAAATATATTCATAAATAAAAGATTAAGAACAGAATGGGTCAGAATATGATAATCCTTTCACTACCAGTGTACCTTAATCTGAATTTCTTAAAAACTAAGAAATGTTCAGATTCAGTGCACTGGCATCAGAACTTTCTCTTAGGTTTGGTCATCATGTATGTTCTCAGGTTCTTTCTTTGTAGTAGAATACTACAAACTAGTAAAGTATTGGGAATAAAAATATTGGATGTGTACAATTACCTTTTCCTTTGTTAAAAAAAAAAAAAGCCGCTCGTTGAATAGCTGTCTATAATTTGCATTCCGGACCTAATAAAACACCCTCAAATCTAATTCTTTGCATCAGAATAGGTTAGCTCTCATTCTTTTACTCAAACCTATACTGCCCAAATACCCAATAAGTCAGCCAATCAATATCTTTCGAACCCCACACCTTACACCAAACTTGCCACCAATGCATAAAAAAATAAAAATAAAAACAGATCAGATTGACCATAGCTTCATCATTAGAGCACCCGATCTTCAACAAGAAGTGTCAGACAGGATGCATCAGATGAGTTAAGATATCATCATACCAGTTGGAACACTTACCCAACCTCCCCCGAAACAATAACGAAAAAAGAACAATATGTTTATCACGTACCTTTATTTATTTATTTTCCCTAAGCAGGAAAGCGGAAGAGTACCGGTGGTATCCCAGTTACTGCACTGTGGTGCACAGTCGAGAGAGAAAGAAAGAAAGGAAGGAAGGAAGACAGAAAGAAGGACCAAAGAATGAAAAATGACGGCGAAATCTTGAAGAGAAGATCGAAGCATACCGAAACAACCCAAGACCATCCCCCTCGGTGGGCGGTGGGTGTGGTGGGTGGGTGGTGGTATTCGAGGAATGGAGAAAGAAAGGAAGAAGGCGAGGGGGGGGGGGCAGTCTTTATACCTGAGGTCCCGTCATGGAAGTATACTCGATATCTGGATTTCTATCTAGGGTTTCGGGTGGGATGGAATTATTCCTTCCGGGTAACAAAGGGACGAGGTGCACGGGTAAGTTATGATGGGATTTTGGTCACCTATGGCTTGAATGGGATAGATAGGGGCACGCTGTGGGAGGGGACTTGGGAGGTTTACTATTGTTGTGGAACTACGGAGCTATATATGGGGATAAGGATGAAGTTAATGATAGTGGGACTAGAGTCAAACAAAGAAGATGATCGAGGAGACTGGTAGAGTGGTCTATCTACAGTAGCCACGCTGTATGTGATACTACTAATAGCACCGGCAGTGATATTCCCGTCCATGGTATAAAGAAACAGATAAAGAAAGAAACAAAGAACGAAAGAGGGAGAAAAAGCGCCCACGAGGCTGCCTACACCTACCTCCATCATGCTCTCATAGCCCAACCGCATATCTTGAGTCAAGGCAGCATACATACCACCCGTTCCACCACCCCCACCCACACTCCGCCTCCCCCCGGACACTACTCAACGGCGAACCCAAAAGAGCAGCAATACCGAGAGAGCTCCAGTTCCCTATAGTAGCAATACTTCACCCATCGGCACACCTGCTGCCGAGCTTCATAGCATCCCACGATACACCAGACCTGGTCCGTTCCGTTATGCACCGGAGTGATGCCATGTGCACTCAGACGCGTTAAAATCTACGAGTGATCGGACATGACCCCCTGACGTCTTCACCATGATTTCGTGATGCGAGCGTGTGGCATGGAAGAGAAGGGTGATATGTATTAATGAATGAAGGGTAAAAAGACACGTCGGGATATAGTGTGGTTACAGAAGGGATAAAGGGAAATTAGTGAATCTATAGTAGTTCTAAAACTTCGCAACGGTCAACTACACTTCACGGCCTATCAGCGGGTGTGCCCCCGATGAGTATTCGAAGTTTCGAGTGATCGGACATGATCCATTGACAGCTTCACAATAATTTGGTGATGCGCGAGTTTAGCAGGCAAGTGAAGGGAGGGACGAAGGAAGGTATGTATTTATGAATAAAAGGTAAAAAGACACGCCGTTGTATACTCTTGGATCAAAAGCGATAAGGCCATAGTGGCCCTAGAGAGATTATTCAATCCCTCGTAGTTCTGAGCTTCAAACTGGTCTGCTGTACTTCACGGCTTTTCACGAATTGAAAAAATCAAAGTGGGGGGGAGGGGATTGGGTTACACACTTCCCTCACGGCTTCTTTCTAGCGCCATAGATCAATATTTCACGTAGGAACGAATGAATGACTTCGGAAAAGAAAAAAAAGATTCCAAAATGATATCGATGCAGAAAAAACACCCCTTCCCTGTATATCTAATTCATCTTTAATTCTCTATCTAGGCACTATCCACCCTTTTAAAGAAACAAACAACCCAGTATATAAGATCAAGATCAAAGTATGCTATCTACTACTCTCTCCTAACCCCCTTGAGAACTTCCTTCAAATTCTCCAAGAGCTTGCTCACCTCCGCCTCAGTGCCCACAGTAATCCTGAGACAACCGGCACACCCAGGCTCCCCGCCACGGTACCTGACTATAACCCCGCATCCCTCGGCGAGCTCTTCGTAGACCTTCTTAGCAATACCACTATCGGGAGTAAGATTCTTGTCCAGAACCTCAACGAGCAAGAAGTTACTCTCGAAGCCGCCCAGGAACCGCCCGATGCCGGGGATCTTAGGAAGCTCGAAAAGAAGCCTATCGCGCTGCGCCAACAATTTTCGCACGTTCTCCTCCTTAACGGCCAATCCCGCGGGCGAAAGCGCGGCCATGGCGAGAGAAGAGGTCGGGGAGGAAATGGAGTACGGGGCTTTGAGGTTGTTCAGCAACTGCGCAATCTCGGGAGAGGTGAACGCAGCGCCGAGCCTGATCCCCGCGAGTCCGAAGGCTTTGGATAGGGTTTGCATAACGACAAGGTTGGGGTAGTCAACAGCCCACGGGGCCAGACTACTCCCCTCGGGGGCGAAATCGATGTAGGCTTCGTCGACGACAACGACACCATTCCAAGTCGGGTGCGCAAGGACCTTACGGACCGCTTCCCGATCAGCGATGCTCGCGGTAGGATTTCCGGGGGAGCAGATGTAGACGATCTTAATAGTCGGGTCCTCCGAAAGACGTTTGTTGATCGCCTCGGGGCGAAGTTCGAATTTGCCGCTTGTAAGGTCCAATGTCTCTTTCACGACTTCCACATCATTGACTTGCGCACTGACACTATACATTCCGTAGGTTGGCGGACATGTTAGGATTTTGTCTTTGCCGGGGATACAGAAGCACCGAAGGAGAGCGTCGATAGCCTCGTCTGAGCCGACACCTAGGAATAGGTTGGCTGGGGTCAGTGGCTTGGCGGGGTTTGTGTTGCGGTAATTGCAGAAGAGTTGCTTGAGGTCTTCTTGGTGGCTGTGGATAATTTATTTTGGTTAGCTGATTGCTCAATTATTGCTCAATTACAGTTTGAAGAGAGGAGGGAAGTATTACGGATCAGGGTATCTGTTAAGGTGGGTGAGATCGTAACCAATTTTCGCTTCTGACCCATCAACGCCGTTAATGGGTAGACTGGGACCGTAGGCATTCTCATTTGCGTCCAGTAGGATGTTGCTGCCGTCGTCTTTGTAGTCACTGTGAGTTTGGTGGTTAGCTGGATATTTTTTTGCAGAAAGCTTGAAGGGGGAGTCGATTACTCTCGAGCACAACGGTAGGGGATCAATTGGAGAATATTCTTGCGTGCGCAAGTCTGGAGGTTGAAAGAACTGGTGGGCGCCATGACGATGTTTTCAGAAGAAAGTTGTTTGGCAGAGATGAAATGGAGTGGTGTTTTGTTGGAGGGGTCGTTAGATCTGAGTTTGACTCAACCAAAAAGATTGGATGAAAAGGTGGGGCTCCCTGTTTAGCTTTCTTATCGTTCCTGACTAGAATCAGTAGTCTACGGAGTGTTAGCTACAAAAATTAGCTACGAGTAAAACACCGCACTACTGGGTTAGTAAATAACACGTGAATCATTGGCAATTCTACCATAATATTGAGCTATCCATTGAGAGTATCCAATTTCTTTTAATTATCGCAAAGACTCCAGAGCATGCAATTACGACATAAACGCTATCGTGACACTATATAAACAAAAAGCCTCACCGGCCACCCATTACAATAGCCCATCAACACCATACATACCACTCATGATCACTCCAAGAAAACATGCGATATCACATCCCGTCCCTCTTTATAATTAAGGAAAGCACTCCAAAGCATTTAGACTCTAGACATAGCCCATTTAGCTCATTGAAGCCATACGGGAAACACGCAAATAATGAGTGCGGTGAAACGAAAGTGATCACAAAGATAAAACAAAAGGAGGGAAGAAAGTGAGAGAAAAGATCAAGCGCCATTCTAATCCCTTAAATGCTCGGTCACTATATAATCGTACACTCCCCCAAAATGACTGAAATGGACAAGAAAACTAGCCGACCAGTTTCGCTAACTATTCGCCGCCAAGTTCGTCCATATCTGAATAATTTCTCCATGTTAGCATTTGACACGAGTTTAAGGACTAGATTGGCAGCATACTCTCTGCAAGAATATTAGATTCTAAGCCTATTGACCTGTTAGCTAATCCCTGAAAGAGCTACACAGGCTTTTATACCAGCATGCGTAAATCTGCCCTCATATGTCTGCCTACGCCATCCACACGGCTCAGAAGGGTCTTTAATGAATTCCATGGTAGGGAACTATAGCAAGTAAAACGTGAGCAGCTGTGTCCCTCCAGGTAGACAAATAAAAGGAGTCTTACATAATGTTCGTTTTTCTTGATGGTGATAACAAACGGAATATTATCAAAAGTAATGATTCTCAATCTCAAATCTGTAATATTTTTTGATCAGTCCATGAAAATGTTAGGGATCGGAAAATTTCGTATTACAAGTATTGTCCGGTATCTTCGAGACCTCGTGTAAAAAAGAATCAAGATCAGAAGTTTTGACTCCGTTGACACCAACAATAAAATTGGTTGGCACAAGCTGGTATTGATATGCCGGAGAACCCCTAGTCCGTGCCGAAACATAGATCTCGGAGTGTAGAGTACTAATCTGTTGGCGTACAGCATGATGGGGACGATGCAAAACAGCACCACAAAATATGACAGCGCGGTCCGTCTCCAAATCGTCGGTTTGAACAGTGGGCACTCTCAATGTCATCTCCTTGCAGTTCCTTACGACAACCATGTCCAAATACTCATGATCATACATAACGTCTAACTCCGTTATTCTGGTCATTACCTTCCCGTTAATACTCAAGATGACATCTCCTTCTTCCAGAGTTTGAGAATGGCCGCATTCGACCTTTCGGACCATGAACAACTGATGACGCTCGGGGTTATCCTGTTCGACCTTGTGGATCCATTCTTCCGAGACCCCCATAATTCGAACTTGGCTCATGTGCACCAAGTGCAGTTCAACATTAAGCATTCTTAATTTGGGAATTGTGCCATTCTGTAACTGACGGATTACCGGTAGAAGGGAAGGTGTAGCCAACCCAAGATGGTACTCGACATCCTTGTTGCTGTGAGTTCGCTCGCCTAGGTAAGTAAGCCATAGCGCCTGAACAGTTCCATCTGCATTAGCAAGGACGCCGCTACCACACTGGCCGCTAAGGCTAGTGTCGACTGTGATAGCATCAACATTGATGGCTCTGTAGCGGGGCGCAGAACTATTGGCGGGGACAGCAACAGTAGTAATATCGGTAACTGAAGTTTTGGCAACAACTACTCTGAGGTTTTGGTTGAAGCCCAAGAACATTGCCGATGCACCTATTGAACAGTTAGTGGCCACTTTAATGTATTCTTTCATCGGAACCGTATGATACCTTGGGTGATATGCTCGTCGCTGAGCCTAGCGGATTGAACGGGCGCCTTGACCAGCGTTGGATCATACTGCACAACCGCATAATTCTGCAAAGGATGCAAAAACAGAACTTTACCCTCAACAACAATTGACTCGGCAACGGTGAGGGAGATGTCACATAAATCATATGGCACTACAGCTCTGGATACAACTACCAACCCTTTCTCGGCATCCACGACCAGGCCAAACCCAGTCTAATTTCGTTAGCATCAGTCAATAAGAAAGTAAGAGAATTTTACCTTTCTCGCTCTAGGAAATCCGTCCAGTTTTATTGGCATAACACACGAAATCCGGACAAAACTACGCACTAAGTCACTAGCTGCCGGGTATCCCACATTGTCCAATCTTATAAATTGGGCTGAGCTTGGAGCTAAGGGAATAGGTGGCTTGGGATCTCCTATATCTGAAAAGTCCCACAATCCGGTGATGTCTAAACATGATTTAGTCAGCTCAAGCCATAATACTGTATCCTCAGAATATCAACGAACCGTTACGGATAGCCATCCTCATTTTAGTAGTCCAGTGACGATCAATATAAAGAATTGAAGTGTGCATGGTGTGAAGGTCACGCAGGTGACGATAAGTTGCAACAACTCTAGACCGATCTGGTATATTCTTCACTGCTCCTATAAATTGATTGAGATTTGGGGTTTTTTTATTATCAAGGGACTGGAGAAAATTAGCACATGTTCAAGGCAGCACAGAACAGTAGGATGTACCTCAATAATCCACCCTTTGTCCATTCCGTCAAACCGGAATGAACCCGCTGGTTCACAGACGTAGACTCCCCGAACCGGAATGGCATAAAGTCTAGCCGATTGGTAAGATAAATCATGGAAGGAGGCTCCGCAGACAGTGAGAAAGCGATCAGGGGTGATAGCGTGAAGATCTCCGACATCGAGTTCAATATCCATCGCTTTCCCTCCTCGCTCTACCAGCATCTTGACTTTCTTTCCGACAGAGTTGTCTAATATCTCACCTAGGTCAACAAACTTGGTGATCAACGCACCATTGACTTTAATCAAGATGTCGCCCTCCTATGACAACATGTTAGGATTATCGTAACCAAAAGGTGCTCATAAATAAGGATACACACCTCGATATGGCCATGAGCAGGGCCTTCGGGAAGTACGACTTCAGCTACAAGCATCCCGATCTCTTTAGGGAACCCCTTCCTCACAGCAGCTTCCCATTCAGGGCTCAGTCCAACTCTGCGACACTCATCAAATGGTTTTGTTAGCCATTGCGTTTGTATAGTCCCACGAGTAACAGGTCGGCCATTTCGAATGCATTCGAGAGCACGGAGGGGCCTATCAAGGGGCAAAAAGTAGTCGGTTGCAGCTAATTCATGTCAGCGCAAGAATAACAATAGGCGAAGAGTAGGCCATACCTTCTGTGCTACCCCCGGCTTGCAGAGCTACGGCATATCCATCGATGTTGACAACTGGACTTCCAGAGCTCCCACCGCTTGCCGACGCAGCAGCCTGAATATAATTTGTGTCTAAGGAAACTCGTCAATAAAATGCACCTTGTCCGAACTCAGCCCTACTCACTAAAATCATTATAGCCATCACCGTAATCGGGCGCATTCCTGTCTACTCGGCTGATTACTCCCGACAAGATACTAAGCTTCTCCCCGGCGTCATTGCCGACAACTCGAATTTCAGCGCCGACCCCTGAACTTCTATTAGTGGTTGCCAACGTGATAGAGCAAGGATGTGGGGTGCTTACGTGCAAGATCAGGGCGGAGCTGAAGAGCACCAACGGGCATGTACTTGATGGCCTTCGGATCAAACCTAAGAATTCCGAAATCGTGAATAGGATCTCTGTAGACGGGATAAACATCGCACTGAACAGTTTAGCCATACGCCGTCAAGATAGTGGGCGCGAACATACCTCTTCGTGATTATCGAAGACACAGTATCCCCAAAATGGTCCGGCGCACACAACATGACGATTGGTCAAGATGTAACCTCTCTCAGCGTCAACAATAAAGCCGGTAGCTTCGCTAGTGATGGCCGAGTCTGTATCAAATGAGCATGTTTGACAGAATCGTATGCTGACCACATTTCTGACAACCTCCTCAATAGTTTTTTGCCATTCCGCGGAATCGTGGGTCGCCACTGTGGGAGGTAGAAGTCTGGTCTCCAAAGTAGCAAATTCCTGCTCTTCATCCCCGGGCAAGTCGATCTCCTCCTGGTCAGATGCAAAGGAGTCATCGCGAAGATGTTTCGTAGGTCGGTCAGCAGGCGGAGATCCGGGGTGCTTCCGCTTGGCCCTTGAATCGCCGTTTGTTTCCATGATGGGTTGTGTGTGGGTTGGGTTGATGGATTTAGGTGTCGCAGGGGAAGGAAGGAAAGAAGTTCTGGAAGTTTTCTAAATAGGAGTTGACCACCAACTTGCTATGATATTATGTATGGCACCAATTTAAAGCACGTTGGTTAGGGTTAGGCTGGTGCCTGGAGCGCCGAGCGAGAGTGAGTGAGAGAGGGCGCGCAGTAAAGCAAGAAGATTAGGGAAGGCAAGGGAGGAAACAAAGCGGCTTAGCTCAATGTGCGCAAACACCAACGCGAAACAAATAGACTCCCGGATATTGAATTGTCTCTCTTTTTATTTATTTTTGTCTTTCTTTTTCTTCTTCTCTTGCTTTTTTTTTTTTGCTTTTTTTTTTTTCCTCTGCGTGGTCTTGAAAAAGATGAAGATTCCAAGTTCCAAGCCCTGAAATATTCTGAAAGTTCGGGATCCCAGAAAACGTGAGAGAGTCCAGTAAAGCAACAGGGTAACCCCAGCACGTCTAACAATAAGGCCTGGGTAGGAAAGGCAGGAATTGCCCTTCCCTTTCTCAGGGATACATTGTCATGTAGTCTACCGGTACCATGTCTCTGTAAGTTTCCTTCCCCGTACTCGAGTAAACACTGGTACAGTATTATACAATACCGGTAGTATGATCCTGACCGCCTTTTCCATGATGGATAGAATGAGGGATATAGGAGGTTACAACGGCTTGACCTTCAATCACTGCATCCACGGGCACTCTTACTGTAATATACAGGCTACATAAACAAAACAGCCAGCAGTATGTAGTATGTGATGTGCAGGTGTTGGGCGTTTTGCCTTTCACATTCCAGCCATTTGCACACTGGATTTCGAATGTTACGGCACGCTTCAAGCCTCCCATTCCGGGACTCTCCAGCAACAACTTCGGCAGTATGATAGAAATGTCAAGCGTCTCCCTTCCACATTTCTCTTTTTGCGACGGAAACCATTCCGTCACGTGGAATTGGATGCAAAACCCTGAGGTATCACATACTGTAGAGCCATCAGCAGGGCAGAAGCAACATCAGTCAACTCGAGTAAGGTTTGGTTCTCTGCAGAACTTGATGCGCATCGCTTGACAACCTTGCGCCATTTCACCACCACCTTTTACAACCACTACCAAGACCTCCCTCCACCGAACAAAAAGAAGCCCACCGTATCCAAACAAATGAAAAACCAAACTCGTATAAAATAAATACTCTATGCATAAAATAAAACTTGACCACCATACATCTAGAAAATCTCATTTGCTCCAACAGTCCATCACTCGTTTATGGTATTTATGATACCGGTACTCTCTAAACTTGGTTCAAAACTGATTGAAGCTCCCGAAGCAAATTTGCCGGCATGTCCCCCCCCCCCATTTTCCCCACAGCTACTACCGATAGCCGGCAGAAGACAGTATATTAATATTCGAGTAGACCACAAGACACACTCAACTCTAATCCCTTCTCCCCCCTCCCCACCTACAATATCATACAGTACCGTACATCCCCCACCTATGATACAGTAATAATTTAATCAATTCCCCTCATCATGATACGTTCTACTTTTCACCGCCTGTCCGTCAAACGACCCTCTCCGCTGCTGCTGCGACTGAGAGTCACCGCCGACAGTCATGTGAGGCACTACATGCCAATCCTGGACACAACCAACTTTACAGAATCTCAGTTGACGGTCCGTGAGGCTGTCTTCAAGATATGTTCAAAGTTTCCAGACGTAAAAAAATAATCCTCCAGTAAAAAAAAAAAAAAAAAAAAAAAAATTTAACCCTCCATTAAACTGTCTATGGGTAGATGATAGGATGAGGAAAGCTGATTTACCTTATCGGTAACTATTTCAACAGGAATATTGGGCCGAAAGAGATGAAACGGGGACATATCCGCACGATTTTCATGCCGCTTTGGCGAGAGATGGATGGATTGGCATTGCTCTGCCCCCGGAACTTGGTGGCGCGGGGTTGGGGATTTCGGAAGCTACCATGATGCTGCAGGCTATATCTGAGTAGTTGGGATATTTTTCATTCATTCGTATCGTATTCTCAAACATGTTTTCTCAAATACTAAGATTGTTGGAAACTACAGGAGCGGAGCGGGCATGGCGGGGGCACAGTCGGTTCATGCAAATATATATGCAACTCAGGTATAAACTTGCACTTCGTATAGGTCGTAAATAAGTTGGCTAAGAAATTAAAAGCCCGTAAGCAAATTCGCAACCGAAGAGCAAAAAAGTAAAATGCTTCCAAAGCTCATTACAGGCGAGTGGAGAGCCTGCTTTGGAGTGTAAATATTCATTTCTCTCACCCAGCCTTCATCAAGCCAATCACGAACCAAAGTCTCTGACAATGCTTTCCTTTCCAGCACCGAGCCAAACAGCGGCCTTGATACGCTTAAATTAACCACCAAAGCCGTCCGTCAAAGCGACCACTACGCAATTTCCGGACAAAAAATGTGAGAAATCATAAAAAAAAAAACACTTACTTGCTGTATAATAAGTTACTAGCATAGTGAGTGATGAGTGACTGAGACAAAGCTCACCAAATTCCTGACAAACAAACGGTTACAAACTTCTAGCTGGATCTCTTCAGCCCAAGTAGCCGACAAAATGGTTCTCCTGGCACGTACGACGCCTCTCTCAGAGGTTAAGAAACCTAGCGAGGGGTTATCACTATTCTTCATCCCATTCGATAAATCCGCGCCGGGCCTGACCCTCCGCAAAATCAAGAAAATGGGCGGGAAAGCTATTGATGCGAACGAGGTCTTCTTCGACAGCTACCTTATCCCAGCCGACAGTCTAATCGGTACCGAAGGTCAAGGATTTAAAATTGTACCGTAACTCCCTTCCCATACTCCCCAACCCCCGGGAAAGAAAGAAAGCAAAAACTGAGCCGAGCTGAGTTCTCTCACTCCCACACATCCAGGTCCTTCATGGCATGAACGCGGAGCGCTGTTTACTAGCCGGTGAGGCCCTGGGCTTAGGCTACCTGGCACTCTCCCGCGCAACCAAATACGCCCAGGAAAGAGTAGTCTTTGGCCGCGCGATTGGCCAAAACCAAGCTATCCAGCATGCACTCGCTACGGTGTACATGAACTTGGAAGCCGCGAAGCTGTCAACATACCACGCGACAAAGCTCTACGACCTCACCTCCTCCTCCTCCTCCTCTTCAGGTACCGGTACCAGCAGCAGTAGCAGTGAGGCGCCGTCACACATAAGCATTGGTGCAGCATGTAATTCAGCAAAATACCTAGCCGCGGAGGCGGCGTATGCTGCTTGTGAACGAGCCGTATGATGGTCCCCCTTCCTTCCTTCCTTCTTCCCCCTTACTTCGTTTTACATCATAACACACGTCACCGTTTGGTTGGGTTAGTTCATTAGATAGCTAATCTTGTACTCCAAATAACCACCTATAGATTCTCGTCCACGGCGGGATGGGCTACGCGCAAGACTTCCACGTAGAACGCTACCTACGCGAGAGTTGGGTTCCGCGCATCGCTCCGGTGTCGCGGGAGATGATACTTAATTTCATTGGGGAGAGGGTACTTAAGCTTCCCAAGAGTTATTAGGTTTTACTAAGGCCTTACCTTTGCTCCTGTAATACCGGTATTCTTTGTGGAAATTGCACTGCACTCCTGTGGGGAGCTAGACCTTGTAAAATTTTGCCTGCTCATGTTATATCACTCGATATTATGCTCATTGGAAATCACTCGTTTTGCCATTGACTTTTTGATCAGTTGGGTGAGGCTTAAAACTTTTGTTACCCGGCTAGGTTTGGTGCAGTGACCCCCACCATAGGCCCCACCAAAATGATGTAAAGTAGGAACAATTTTGTGAAGGGGAAAAAAATCTCAAGAGCGGAGTACAGTATAGTACAGTGCAGTACCATATCAAACAAATACCCCCCCAAAAAACGCAATCGAGCCCCAATCTTCCCCTCACCAAAAGACAAACCAAAATGTCCAAACCCCCGATCCCTCCCTCAAACTCAGACTCAGACTCGGACTTCTCCTCGGAAGAAGGCTGGGAAGACACGGAACCCGACCAGGAAAGCCTCTCAATCCTCTGCCTCTTCTGCACGGCTATATTCCCCACCGCCGAGCTTGTATTCAAGCACTGCACGGTGGAGCACGGGTTTGACTATAAATCTGTGAAGAAGCAACTCGGTCCGTTTACTCCCGAACTCTACTAATGGTGGCTAATTGTTTGGCAGGGCTGGACTTCTACGGCTGCATCAAATTAATAAACTACATCCGATCTGAAGTTGCAGAATCACGGATTCCGGAGTTTGGCAACCCCAAGGTGTTTTTGGGGGATGATGAAAAGTATTTAAGACCTGTGCTTGAGGATGATGGGTTGCTTTTTGAACTTGATGAGGAGGGAGAGGTGGGAGAGGTGGGAGAGGTGGGGGATGGGGGAGAGGAAGGTGAGAGTGGGGATAAGAGGAGGATTAGAGAGTTGGAGGAGAGGTTGAGGAGGCTGGAGCTTGCGCAGGATGAATACCGGGAGGCGGTTAATAGGAGTCTTGAGGCTAGGTTGGAAGAGGTGGATGGGGATGTGGGTGGGAAAGGGAAGGGGAAGGAAGGAGCGGGGGATGATGATAGTCACTATTTTGAGAGTTATTCTGGGAATGGTGGGGTTTTTCTCCTTTGCTTGGGGAGGTGGGCTAATGGTGTACGGCAGATATTCACGAGATCATGCTTAAGGATACTGTTCGGACGGATGCCTATCGAGACTTTATTTATGAGAATAAGCATTTGTTTAAAGACAAGGTATGGGGTCTTTTTACTCCATTTCCCTTGGAATTGACATAATTCTAACTGGCATCTCAGGTCGTCCTAGACGTCGGCTGCGGAACAGGTGTTCTCTCGATGTTCTGTGCAAAGGCTGGAGCAAAGAAGGTCATTGCAGTAGATAACTCTGCAATCATAAATAAAGCTATGGCAAATGTTTTTGAGAACGGCTTGGACGGGGTCATAACGTATTAATTTATCAATCTCTTGAAGTTTAATGATCAGGAGCTTGCTGGCTAACGTTCGGCAGTTGCATACGCGGAAAGATTGAGGATGTAACGTTGCCGATTAAACAAGTGGATATCATTGTTTCTGAATGGATGGGATATGTTCTCCTTTATGAAGCGATGTTGGATTCGGTCCTCTTTGCTCGGGATAAATATCTTGCTTCGGATGGGTTGAGTTAGTAGTCTCTCTCTTCCCGGTATCTAATCTCTAATATTTTGGTAAATATTAGTGGTCCCGTCTGAATGCAAGATCTTGATCGCGGCAATGCATGATTCTGAGTACATGAATGACAACGTCAACTTCTGGAACCACGTATACGGCTTCTCCATGACAGCCATGAAAGAGAAGATCCGAGAGGACGTAACAATAACCGGCCTCAACCCTTCATCCCTCGCTTCTGAGCCAGTCGCCTTTTGCCATCTGCCATTACACACAATCAAGACTTCGGATCTTACCTTCACCAAGCCTTTCCAGCTCAGCGTTGGGCAGAACATTGAAAGTTTGGATGCATTCGTTATCTACTTTGACACCTTCTTTACAACTTCTCGAAACCAATTGGTTCCCAAGAATGCCAGGGCGGAATCATGGAATCATGGTGAAGGGGGGGTGGCATTTACTACTGGGCCGTTTGGCAAGTTGACCCATTGGAAGCAAGGGGTGTTGTTGGTTGAGAAGAAGAACGGGTTGTTGAAAGAGGGTGAGGTAATCGAGGGTGAGGTTACTTACAGAAAACGATCTGGGAACTCCCGAGAGGTTGAGGTTGACATTGAGTGGAAGACGGAGAGTAACAAAGATAAGCAGATGTGGTATATGAGGTGATAATATGATAACTAGTCTTTAGTTGTTTTGTTTACATCTGCTGTAGTCTAGCTAGTATACGGTATTTTGTACAATTATCTTTCAAGTATGTAATAAAAAGCTATTTTGAATTTCAAGAAATCTGCTACAGCACACCTTTCATATATCATGCTTGTAAAAACGCGTGAAAAGGTTAATTAAGACAGAGGGAGACCTTCCTTTGACTCTTTCGGTGGATCCGGATTATTCAAGAACCTAAAGTCCTAAGAGTCACGGGAAGAGAGACGCGATCTGGAAGGGGTTTGGCTACTGTAATAGGGCGCGTGGGGCCGGACTTACTTTAGCGCGTTTTGGCCCATCAAAACAAAGCTTTCCTTCCCCCCACCCAACAACAATTTTCCCTCCCCGTCCCTCGTCTCCTTCATTCATTCATCCATCCATTTCACCCCATCTCAACTTTCCGCACCCCCTCCAACACAACAGCGCCTCATCACTAAATTTTATTTTCAACCTCTTAAAACATCACCTCGAATTGATAAACACGGGAGAGCACATACAAAAATTCAACATTCAAGAGAAAGAGAGATACATTTATAATTTTCTTTTCTCTTTTTTTCCCTTTCTCGCTCCATTTGTTTACCGCCCGGTTTGTTTGTTTTGATTTCAACAAAGCATCATGGCCGGACGTCCAATCTCGAAAATAGCCCCTGTCGGCTCCATGACTTGGATTACAAATGAGCATACAACAATACGACAACTCGGCGAACAGGATTTCGAGGATTTCGCTTTTTCGGCTCGAGGAGAGTTAGAATGGCTCAACGAGCATATGGCCGATATTTTCGAGCGCAGTCAAGTGTATGTTGGATGAATGAAATGACCCCCCCCCAATCGGGTCAATCTTGATGTTTGTGCTAATCCGGGGGATAATAGAGATATGGCTGAACTGCTCAAGACTCCGGGAAGATTAAGAGGGAAAACACCTCGAACTGCCCGACAGCAATTGAGACAGGTAGAGGTTTGTCGCCATCAATCAATATCAATCTAATCTGTAGCCTTTCAAAAAAAAAAAAATCCGTTAACGCGTTTGTGATGTATAGCCTTTCGGCGATGTATTTGGTGCCAATAAGCCAGCTGCGATTCTGCCTGCTGGTGATAATAGATTTTACAATGCGCTTTCACAACTCCCTAGTAATGGCAGCCGCGTAAGCCCATCACGCGAGAAGAGCTCTGGCTCGAAATCTCCAAATCGATTAGTACGGAAACAACAACAACAACAACAAGATGTCGCACCACCACCACCACCACCTCCTCCTCCTCCTAAGAAGGTAGATGATACGATGCGTGATAGTGGTATTGAGTTTAGTCAGGTAGAGGGTCCAGCGACCCAGGTTAATGATAGTGGGATTTGGAGTGCTTCATCAGAATATGCATCACAACAATCTGTATATCCATCACGACGGAAGTCAACGCCAGTGGATGTCCCAATACAAGAAGAGGCTGCTTTGCCTCCACCAGCGCCCGCAGCAGCGCCTAAAAGAGAATCGGATGGGAGGACTACTAGACAATCATTCCGCACAGCACACGAAGATGAGGCTTCATCTGAACGACCTCCTTCACCACCACAAAAAGTACCCAAGTCGGCGAAGAAGAGTCCAGAAAAGCCAAAGTCTCAACGGGTGTCCCCGGTCAAGGCGATATCTCGCTCACCTAAGAAGGATGCTGCTCCAGCCCCTGAGCCTCGGCGGTCTGGACGTTTACGCAGTGGACGTGGATCTACGGATTCCGAATCATCTAATCATGAGAATGAGGTTCTGCCACCATCATCACCTCCGGTAACACGACCAGCTCCTCCGCAGAAGAAGGCAGAGTCGTTCACAGAAAAGGCAGCAGATGCCGGATATCCTCAACTACCTAGCGAGCCAGCACAAGCACAAGCATCAGAGCCAGAACCAGTACCGGCTGGGACTCCTGTACGCCATGTTGAGGAGAAGGCCGAGGCGGCACAGCAAGCAGAAACACAGACGACTCCTGCCAGTGAGAGATCTGGCTCGGGATCCCCTGAACCTGTTATTAGGAAGAGCATTCTCAACTTTGCATCTCTCCCAGCAAGAGAGCCGTTAACCAACAAAAAGAAGAGTTTAGGCGTCAGGGCTACTCGTGAGAGTCATCTCGAGCAACTTCGTGCTAATGGCACAAGCAGAGCGAGCTGGATGAATCGGAAGGGCAATGGCAAGAGTTTGGGAGCTGCGAACAGACCTGTCGACACGATGGCGAACAGTATTGAAGATAGGGAGGAAGATGAGCCGAAGCCTGTAGAAAAGTCTCTGAAGCGCAAGAGCGAACAGCAAGATACTACGAGATCACGAAAGAAGTCGAAGAGTATCAACCCAGTTGAAGTGACCGCGCAAGAGGAGGATTCAAATGGAGAGACTGAGAAAGATAAGGCTCTTCATAATAAGATTTCGACCCAACGTCTTCACGAAAAGATTCAACAACTCGGAAAGGTTAAAGCTCCCCGTGAGACTCACTCAGTATCTGTTCTTGCGGCGGAAGCAGCATATCCAGATTTGTCGCAGCTTAAGCAAGACCAACCTTCAGCTCCAATGAGGCGGCCTAAGAGTGTTCACCAGAGTGAATCTGCTCGTGCGGTTACTGATGAGTCGTCGCAAGAGCGAGAGAAAGTGAGGGAGAAGACACGTTCAGAATCATTTACGAAGCCTAGTCTTGCCAGAAGCCATACTGAGCCCAGATTGGGCGTAGAGGAAGAACCTATCCGACGTCCCGATTCACCCAAGAAGACCCAAACAGCACGCATGGCGACACTTACGAGAACAATGAGCGATGTTTCTGCCCCCCCGCCGAGATCGCCTGCGGCACGTCCTAGGCTTTCCAAGTCATTCTCAGAGGTACAACATCATGAACCTGATCTACAATC
Organism: Choiromyces venosus 120613-1; assembly: GCA_003788595.2. Lineage (NCBI taxonomy): Eukaryota > Fungi > Ascomycota > Pezizomycetes > Pezizales > Tuberaceae > Choiromyces > Choiromyces venosus. The sequence continues at coordinate 187,664 of ML120395.1, forward strand.
GCCACTCTCACCTAGGGGTGAAGGTACTATATCGGCGGTCAAGACTCATACTGCAAGTGTGTTTAAGAAGGCTAAGGAGATGCTGTTTAAGAGCTCAGTTTCGAGTGCCTCGGCCAAGATTGAATCACTCAGCCCAGTTCCCAGATGGCAGAATATCAATACTGTGAAGAAGACCGATGTGGAGGTAGAGCGTTCTCAGCCTTCAGTAAAGTCTCCCGTGGAGCAGTTATATCCAGATCTTGAATCAGTTGCGGTGGCTCAGCAGTTGCCGGAGGAGGTATCTGTCCAGAAGTCGATTGAGAAGCCTATTGAGAAGCCAGTTGTTGCGGTGAAGGAGTCCCGACAAACGAGGGGTTCGCGGTCTGAGGAGGTTGGGACAGAAAAGGCAGCAGAGAAGGTGGCGGAAAAAGTAGTTGTGGATGAGGTTGCTGCTGTTGACTCTGTCAAAGAGGGTCGTCAAACTAGGAACTCGAGATCACGCGAAACTCCTCAGGAGGAGGTGACAAAGCCAGAGCCACCTTTGATGAAATCTCCACGAAAACTCAAGAATGCAGCCCGGGAAGAGGAGCTTAGACAGGTCCGAGAACAGAGACGGAAGCACCAAGAGGAGATGCTCAGGAAGGAGAAGGAAGAGCTTAGAAGGCGCCAACAAGCTGAACAGCAACGGGAGAAGGAAGAGCAGCAGAGGAAGGCTATAGAAGTCTCTTCCGATTCCTCATCGTCCTCGGAAGACGATGAGGAAGAAGAGGCTGCGGATCGTGAGGAGAATCGTGGGCGGTTTGGCTCTTCGGCAGAACCGGAACGTCCTCCTTCGCGTCTCCAGAAGGCGGGCAGCAGATTTCAGAAACCTGCTGAGAATAAACGCCCGTCCAGACCTGTTAAGGAAGCGCCAAAGTCTAAGCCGGCGCCTGTCAACATTCGGATTGGCACTGCTAGTCAGAGAGAGATGCAAGATCAACGGAGCAAGATGACTGCCCCCACAGGGTCCTCGTTGATATCAGCTCTTAAGAGTAGCTTTGAGCCATCTCTCAATGCCAGTGCCAGTCAGAGTAGCCTTCAATCGGTTCCTTCTAACTCTAGTACGCGAAGTGGCTCTAACACCGGAACATCGAAGCAGTTGAAGTCATTGACTGCTGCTGCTAACCAGTTGAAGAAGGTTAGTTGTCTCTATTTATTTACTTCCTGGTGCCAATCTAGTTTGTATGCTTATTCGATGTTTAATATCTAGGAGCAAGAAGAGCGGGAACGAAAAATGGCCGCAAAGCGCGAGATTGAGCGCCGCAGACAAGAGAACCAGAGACGCCAGATCCAAGAAGAAGAGCAGAAAAAGATGAGACAAAAGCCTGCGCAGGCTGTACCCCCTTCTGCGAAGACATTATCTAGGATACAGTCTGTCGCAAATGTAGGTCCCAAACTTGAACGCCTGTACGTTCGCCTAGCTAACAAAACGAAGCTTCGCCAAAAGTCCGAAGAGCCGGAAAACAAGCGGTTGGAGTACCAGACCAAAGCGGCCAGCTTCCAGAAGTCGAATGCCAGCAAGCGCGCCCTGCAGCAGGAGTCGTCGTCTGACGATCTCCAGAACGCACGTCTTGCTCCGCCCAAGCCCGGTGGTCCGGCGTACCAGCAGGAGGGCGCGAAGAAGCGCCGTACTGGAGAGTTTGAAGAGGAGCAGCGTGCTAGACCTGCGAAGGAGATGGCGCCTCCTATCAGACAGTCTGCTGTTAGAGGTGGTCTTGGGCAAAAGAGTGGACTTCCACATGGCTATGTCGCGGCGGCGGCAGGCCAGTCCGCATCTTCAAGTTCATCCGCTGCTCCATCCATGCTCCGACCTCCTACGAAGCCTGGCTCCGTACCGCACGTAGAGGGTGTCAAGTTTTCGAAAGAAAAGCTCCGATTCGCCCCGGCAGAAGCATCTACTTCCGCCTCTGGCCCTTCCACTTCCTCAAATCCAACTGCAAACCCCACCTCCAACAATCCAGCATTCAAAACCCCCGGGACCTCCAAAAAATCCATGCGTCCGGCCAAAACCCCAGCAGGCATTAAAGAATCCCCAATCTACCAAAACGGCGAACTAATAGAACTTCCGGAAATCCCTACCGAGTAAGATAACCCCCCCCCCCCCCCCCCCCCAAAAAAAAACCGCCTTCAATTCCATACTAACCTCCTCCTAGCTCCGAAGACTCCGACTCCGACACCTACCCCCCCACCTCCTCCAACCCCTTCCGCGTCCCCGACTGGGCCGAATCCCCGGAACTCCGCGCGCAGCTGCAACGCCAGCAGACGATGAACCCGGAGGAGGTATTCGGGCCCATGGCACGCCTGGACATGGAGGCCATCTTCACCAACCGCAATGAGCGCCAGATGGCGAGGTTCCGGACACGGACTAGTTCTGCAAACTGGAATGGCGCGGATAGGCTTACGCCCGCGGAGATTGCCGCAGATCATGAGGCGAGGTTGAGAATGATTGAGCAGGGGGGATGGGTTTATCAGCCGGCGCCTTGATTTCTTTTTTTGTTTTAAAAGTTGGAATGGCTTGGGTAGGGGGAGTTTTGATTTTTTTTTTTGCTTGTATGAAATTGGTGGGATTGGATAATGGGTATACGGTATTATATCATTGCTTTTCTTTGCAATTGCGTGCTTTGTATGAGTTTCCTGGCAGTCATTCGTGCATAATAAGCGTACAGTATCAAAAAAAATCAAAAAAAAAAACATGTCATGAATTAAGTTTTTTTAGTCGGAAACGATTTTCGTTGTTTTTTTTTTTTCATATTCATATACATTTTTCATTGCATACCCTTTGCTTTGCTTTGCTTTGCTTTGCTTTACTCATTGTTATTGTACACTTTTTTTACTTACTGGCTTGTTTTTAGCTTCTTGATAGGGTTGTTCATAAGTATTATATCATAACGGTCTGGGACTGGAGTTTTTTTTGTTTCACTACTTATTGTTGTGTATATATCTACATTCTTACTCTGCCGCCTGTCTATCTGTTGTGTTTTTCCTTGTGTTGTTTGATACGTGCACTATGATGGTGCGAATAAAAGTTTTAGGGCGCGTCTGGTTGCCACCTCAAACCTTCATTTTTGACCCCGATTATATTATAGAGGTTTGCCGCAAAACTCTATTTTCCTTTTGAGTGGCATGTCTGGTTGACACCAAAACTCAATAATCAAGATGCAATAATGATGTCAAAATGAAGGTTTCTGAAATACTGATCTGACCAGTATTTCACAAACTGTCATTTCGGAATAGTGTACACAAGCTACAATAACCCACTACAACTATCAATTTTTGGAATAAAAAAATAAAAAAATATGTATTGAAATACAGGTACCCATATGTTTCTCATAATAATTATTCTGGGTTTTTTGAGCCACCTTTTTTGAATTGATTTTTCCTGACCACCAGACACACTTCTTGGAGCTTGAAAATGCCCAATTATGACAACTTGCGATTATTTCGGTTGCCAGCTGCAACTCACGTTTTGTGATTATCAAGGTTTGAAAAGCCCGGGACGACCAGACGCGCCCTTAACCATAACTAACCACTTGGTGAATATCTATTAACCATTATCTATCGTACACTTCCCCGCTCCCCCATACCTTCCAACTAATTTACTTACTCCCCATCCTCCCCTTCCAATCCTCCAAAAACACGCCCACCTCCCCCTTTGGCACAATCAAAAACTTGACCAGCCCATCCACAACCTCCACCTTCCCTTTCTCGCCACCACCGCCAATCACGCTGCCCAGCGTAGCCTTCTTCCCAACCTTCACGAGCCCGCCCGTCTTCGTCTCCGTGAATACTTCAACCTTCGAGGGCGGTGAATAAGCCTTCTCATGATCCCATTCGGGAAACTCTGCGAGGACAACCTTCAACTGCTCGCCCACTTCCAAACTGAGGGGAAAGGCCTTGACAAAGTCCGACTGACTCGTCAGGGGGTAGAGGAATATCGCGGGGAAGAGCAATTCGCTGGCGGGATCGAGGGGGTTTTCGAGGTGCACTTGGACGTCCTCCATGTCCGGGGGATGTGCAGTTTTCCGCAGCGTGATGCCGCGGGCGAGGAGTGAGGCTGCGAGGGTTCTTTCGATGGCGTGTTGGCGCTGGAGGCGCTCCTGGCGCGCGGATTCCAGGGATGCGAGGTGGGATTGGCGGGACAGGGCTTGCTCCTGCAGGGCTATTAGGGGCTTGTTGGTGGGGGATGTGGTGAGGCCATTGTCGATGCATTGGAGGGATTCCGGGAGTTTGTCGAGGGCTAGGAGTGCGCGTGCGCTGCGGTACCAGGCTTTTGTGTTGTGCGGGTTTAGCTGGAGGGCGGATTTGGAGTCTGTTATTACGCGCCTATAGTTTTCTATTCTCCATTAGCTGCTATCTTCCTCCCCCGGGGGGGGGGGGGGAATGCGTACTTAATTCTAAATTCGCAGCGGCACGGTTAACGTAACATGCCTCTTCAATCTCTGCGACTCCGCATTTCACGGTGAGGGCTTTGGTGTAGTATTCTGCTGCGTCGCGCCATGCCTTGGCGCGATAGCAATCGTTCCCTTGCGTGCGAAAGTTTTGGGCAACCTCGTGCGGCTCCCCTTCGTATGCTAGTGCCTTCAGGGCCTCGAGTTGCACATTCTCGCCCGTGCCGTCTTCGTTCGCTTCGTCCAGCTCTGTCATGAAGAGGGGCATTTTGTTCATCGCTTTGAGGAATTCTTCGGTTGTTGTGTTCTTCACGCCGGCTATGGCGGGGGGCAGGGCTGCGCCGGGGGTTATTGGTTGTTGGGCGGGGATGGCGGCATGCCGGGCGGCGGCTTCTTCGACTAGGCGGGACATGTCCAGGTTTTCATTGTCGACGCCTGGGGGGAGTTCGGTTACTATGGCCATTGTAGAGGTTGGTGTTGAGGTTTTAGTGTTCGAGTAGTGGTGGTAATGAGGATTGGTGATTTTTTATGTGGTGGTGGGGTTGTAGTGGGGTTGCTGTGAGGCTCTTTTGTGAGATGGGCTTGGCGCTTGAGTGATGGCCATGGTGGTTATCAAGAAAGACTCCTCTCCTTCCTCAAGACGTCCATACTATCGTAAACTCTATCATGGAATAAGTACTCGAGTATATTTGAGTTGTGATGCACTACACAATGTCGCTCCCCTATCGCCCTAGGGTCTCAGGAGTTCAGGTGAGTTTGCTTGTACCAGTACAATACAGTATTCCTACGGCTCTTTCCGTCGGTGGTTGGGTTAGGGTTAGCCAGTGAGGCACCTGATGAAGAGATGTGAAGGCTCGTAAATCATCAATGAAAGACGAAGAAAAAAGGGAATTACAATCTTATGAATAAAAACAGACGATGTCTTGCATGTTTGCTTCCGAGGGGAGCTCTTTTCTCATTATAGCCTACATATCTTTATAGTCTTGAATCTTGAGCATTCACAATTCTCTCCTAGTGTCGCGGTGATCCACGAGAAAGTTCACGATTGCTATGCGAACGCAATTACGTACCTAACGGCAGTAAACTACTCTCACCAAGCAAGTGATAAAAAGCTTCAAGAATTCGCTATTATACTCGAGCTACCGTACGAGTCTGGTAACAAAAGAAACTGCCCCCTTGGCTTGGCACTCACTCGCAACTTCAGAAACTACCACCGTATTGATAAGATGAAAGGAGATATAGACATACGAAGAATAGAAAGAAAATATTACATGATAGAGTTTTTTTTTTTTTTACAAACTACCAGCGGGTTTGCATGCCTTTACTCTCCTTTAACTCCTTTGTTCTCTCAGGCATGCATGCTATCTATCAGTGGGTTCAAATCTGAAGGCTGTAGCTTATCCCACTCTTCTTGGATTGCCTTCTGCATCTCAGAAACAGTCCCAGGGAACCTCGCTCGCCCTTTTATACGCTGTTTTATGGTCCTCCATCCATGGTCTATTGGGTTGAGGTCTGGCGATTGAGTTGGTCTTTAATGTAACGGGATACCGAACTCTCTTTTGGGCTCCACCAGTACATGCTTGGTCCCATGCCACGGTGTTGTATCTTCCACATACTCTCCAGTGGTATTAGATGCCGTATACCCTTTCTCACCCCGAAAGGCTGGGGCTACTAGACTACAGGGAGGGTTCGTTGACGATTGATGGCTTGGTGTGCGGGGGGGCGGTTTCTTTTGTTACCAAGATCGTACATCCATGGTAGAGCGCCTCTGCCCGCTTGCAACCTTCCCTTCAGCCTTCCACCCCCTTGATAATCCTACATTATTAATCCAGTAACAAGCCAAGAGCCCTAGCATACCCCTCCCCTTCCCCAGAAAGGAAAACTTCCCGCTCGCCATGATTCCATTTCCATCAATTAATAGACAAATATGAGTACAGGCTGGGTCTTGGCGATTGCTGAAGGTGTTGTGATTCCCAGCTTATCCATTGGTTGGTTGGAAATTCCAATTGGGCTATTGATTTCATCATTTGTGCTCATCCTCCCCCTCCTTCCTTCCCTCCCTCACTCCTGCCTTACTTCCTTTAGCTGCTTTTTTGTGATTTTGAAAGAAGAAGGGTTTATTTCTTATACTTTTTCGTCAGAAATACTCTTATCTTACGGTATTACTGCTGCTCTTACTTTTTTTTTTTTGCTTGTTTGGCGATTTATTCTCTGGTGTATCCAACTTTTCTGCGGCACGGGGAGTGGATAGTACTTGACAAGGTTGTTGTTGTTCTTGTTGATTTCGTGAGGTGAGTGAGCGAGAGTATGGTAATCGTGAATGAGGCTTCGGTTGTTTGCTTCATTGCTTGGTTGGAGTACTAACAACTTCATTTATTTCAAAACACACAGCTTCGGCAAGCTTTAAACAGAGACAAAATCAAACTATCATGAGTTGTATGTTTCTTTCCCTTTCCTATCTGGCAATGCACTTACCCGTCCAGCCCAAGATACAACCCAGGCTGCCACAGCTGCTCCCGCCTCGGAGCAAGAGCCACTCTTGGGCAGACCCGGAGACGTCACGCAGCGTGAGGGGGAAAATTTGCTTCATAATCTTGTTGCTGGTTAGTCGCCTTACTATGGTGCCTCTTCTCCCGGATTAAGTTAGTAAACTAATGGTTACACATCTCAGGAACTGCCCCACTCGCACAGGTTGGGGGTTTCATCGTGAGTCTTCCGAGCTTCAAATTCCATAACAAACCCTCCTAGGGTTTTCTTTTTTAAGCTGGCTAATTTGGGCGACCAATGCTGCTATAGCTCGTAGCCTTGGTTTGGGGAACTGTGTTTACTCATAAGATTTTGATACCGTTTTCGTTCCACCCGTTGCTTAATTCGGTGAGTTATCGGCTGGCTTAGCCGGGTTTCCGTGATTTGTTTAGGGGTCGGTTGGCTAATGCTTGTTTGTTTAGCTGGCGATATTATTCGCTCTTGAGGCAATATTAGTCTTGCAGCCTACGCATGAGCCGGGTCAGAAGCGGGGAGTGAGTCTTTTTACTGTCGCTGGTGATGTTGGTTGGTTGAGGAGTTCAAAAGGCTTTGGGTTTACTAATGTGCGAAGGGTACTTATGTGCATGCTAGTTTCGTAGCTCTTGCTGCGCTGTGCTTTTATGGTGCTCTTGCTGCTGTCCTTGTGCACAAGAAGCGGGCTGGGAGTACGCTATCCTATCATTTCCTCTGCTCCCGGGAGTGCTGTTTTATTTAACGCTTCATAGTGCCTCACTTTGAATCCCCGCACGCCATCCTTGGTGTGATCATATATTCGATCCTCCTCGTTCAGGGATTTATCGGATTCACACAATACTTTCTCCCGGGTCTCTATGGCGGTCTTGATAATGCGAAGGCTATTGTAATTCCCTCTGAACCGCCGTTCCGATATTGTCCGACACTGACCTATCGGATCTAGTACAAATACCATCGTGTCTCGGGATACCTCCTCTTAACTCTATTCCTGGTCAACGTGGTACTCGCCAGTGTGACTGACTATGGAAGCCATATTCTGAACCTGAAGACTTGGGGCGTGGTCGTAATCGGCGTGTTGGTTATCGCTGGTAAGTTTGTCATTCGAGTGCTATCATAACAAAACTGACGCCAGCTCGCAGGCGTCTTTCCGCGTATCAAGAAACAGAAGATCCAGATATTCTAAATTGCAGACATCCCACACACGCAAACGCGCACACAGGATACAGTGCCTCCTTGTCATGCCTTTTAAGCACTAACCTAGGCCAACTTGGAAACCACATCGAACGCCCCTTCCAAAATAACGGATGAAAAAAAAAAAACCACAAATTCATGTTGCAGAAATGAATTTTTTTCTTCAACAAGTCATATTCTCATTCATTCACTCACTCATCAACTAACCGCTCTGATCGGATGGATTTTTTTTTACTTGCCTGCTTGCTTACGAGTTTTTGGAAAACAATCTTACACACCCGGAACATGGGAATGGCGTATACCGGAATAGGAACGAGGGGACTATCAGCTTTTTTTCCATTTTTTATTATCGTTCTTACATTCACTCATTTACCAGATTTCTACCTGCTTGCTATTGTAATGCGTTTTGTATCGAATTCAAATGAATTTTTGCCTATCTAACTTGCTCGTTACTTGTAATATGGTAACCAATGTACTGTACTTTACCACTATGTTTAGTCAGCGATCATATATTATCACTCAAATACCACACACCACACAGAAGGGTGAAAACCCCCTGGGATCTGATATGCAAAGTCGGCGCCTCTCTCTTTCTCTCGAGCATACTGTACGACAGTACGTTCGGCATTCAATAACCAAGCAAACCAACCCACACCACCAAACCCACTATCTGTATCCAACCACCCTCATCATAAATAACACCACCTTGACGTTACCAAACAAACAACCAGAACGAACCTTACCCACCCCAGCCAATCTTTTTTCAACAACGCCTACGTAAAATAATCCCCCGAATATCCATCTATGATAGAAATCTGCCGCTGTCAGGGATAAGACCTCTACATCTTCAACCCTTCTTAACATCCCGGAGAGAGATGGAGATTGTGGCTTTGCCAAAATCCCCTAGCATAGCACAATACAATACAATACCGTAAAAACTTGAATAATTGGACGGTGTGCTATGTATATTTATAGTCCAAAATTCCCTTCTCTGGAAAGGGGGGCAAAAAAAAAAAAAACACAGCAAAAACACATCCCCTTTCCCCCTTCCGAGACAGAAAAAAAAACAAAAATTCATTGACCTTACTGAGAGAGGAAAGCCCAACGACATAGCACACCGTCCAATTATTCAAGTTTTCACGGTACAGTACACGTCGCCGTGACAAGCTTTTTCGACATTATACACGATAGCACAGCGCTCAACTCGAGGTGAAAACAAATCCGAACTGTACTGTGCGCGATGCTAGTATTTGTTGTCACCGTTACGACATCGTCCCGCCGATCCGGGGGTAAACGTCTTGCGAGTAGTAATTGGATGAATGTATTGATACAAACTTGGGGGTTTTTCGGTACCCCACTTCTGCATTTAAGACGCGAGTACAGTGCAGTAGTCTAATGATTCTTGTTTTATACTAATTTTATCCTGGAGGGGGGTATCTTCGACGTAGCGGGGCGGAATGGAAGTGAGTAAGTGAGTCGGGCATGGGGGGACTTTTTATGATAGATGTTTGGTAGACGCATCCTGCTTTGTGTGAGCGTATAGTAACTTAGTCGTTACCTAGGAATGATTTATCTATGTATTCCTAGGCTAGATGTGTACCTGTCTTTATTCTTTCGCTCGTCTTAACTTCCCCCCCCCCCCTTTTCGAGCGCTCGGATTCTAACGCCGTGGCAGGGTGCTCGGACGAGTGATATTTTGAGCATACAGTATAAGTTGATAGATACTACAAAAGATTGAGCAAAGGAGTCGTGTCGTGTGGGGTAACGACTGGGTTGGCGTTTTTTTAACTTAACTGAGGATGAATGTCCAGCACGTACTGCATTCATCGCTAACTTAACTCACATAACTTTCTGACAGTGTATCATGAAAAAGGGAGAAAGAGAAGGAAGGAAAGTATCGTAATCGCGTTTAATAGAACTGCCCAGAAAAGTGCACTGTACTGTATCATATCATAGAAAAAACCATAAAATGCACATCATACGCTATACTAATAAAAAAGAAAGAGAAGAGAAGAGAGGAAGAAACGTTTCGACGCCCTAGAATAAGAAAAGAGAAAAAAGGAAAAACAGGAAACCTCCTGACCACCCGATCCCAAGCCCGACCCCAATCGATACCCAAAATTATCCGTTCCATCCATCCATCCATTCCCATGCATGCATGTCATGAATTTTTGTGGAAAAAAAAAACAGTAAACTGAGTTGGGAAAAAATAAGAAAAATTACAGGTGAGTGAGGAAGAGAAACAGAAAGGGTATGATGAAATGGATACATTGCAATCGACAAGAAGAGGAATAATAATAATAATAAAGGTAAAAAAAACGATATTATCAGGAAGGAAACCCGCTTCACCAATCAATCAAACCCTTCATAAACGACAACACATCCTGGGTATCATAAGAATCCGTCCATCCCACAGACGAGGTATACCATCATCTCTCGTAACAAAAACATCCAGCAATCATGAAATATTGAAGAAGAATGGAAATAATGAAAAGAAAAGAAAAAGGAAAATAGAAGAAAAAAGATGAAAGCAATCTAAGCCCCAGCGCTCATACCACTAATACTTCTGCTCATGGGCTCATCGGAAAAGTCTAGTCCGAGCGCTGGATAAGACTTCGACTTCCTCCCCACCTCGTCACTGCCTTGCTCTTCATCCTGATCATCAGTTGCCATTCTCCTTACACTACCACTACTGCTCCTCCGTCCATCTGCAAAACCACCCTCCTCATGCTCTTGCATCAAACGCTTCAGCTCGGCATCCATATCATCATCACCTTCCAGGATTTCATCAGCATCATACTCTCCAGCCTCTTCCTCGTTTGTGGCGAGTGTGCCATCACCATTCCCCTTGCTACCTGTGCCTGAGAACGCACGGCCGTGCTTTTGGCCCCAGCTATTCTTCCGTCTCTCCGAGCTTCCGACACTCTTGGTTGACTGACTTCTTTTCAAGAGCCCTAGGCTGGCGGAATACTCCTTCTGTCCTAGACCTAGAGTGCTACCGGTGAGACTGGTTGTACCAGATTTTGATGACGTCCCTAAAGTTGGTGAATCACTCTGGACTTCGTTGAGAGAGAGATTTCGGCGACCGTTGGTGCTTGACTTAACGGCCGGGCTGTTGTGAATTTTGCGTAGGACGGCATTGGTATCGACTTTTGATGAGCGCGAGGATTTACCTTTAGGCTTCATTAGGAGGGCCCTTGATTGCTCAATCACCCCTTCGAGAACCCTTCGTTCAAGTCCTTCAACTCTTGCTTCGAGAAGCATGAGCTCGTCCCGCCTTAAGTCCAAGGCTGTCTCCAAGCTAGCAACTTCACCAGTAAGCTTTAATTTTCTGGTGTAAAGCGCGTTGGTTTCTTCCTTCAAGGATTCAACAGAGTCTTGGAGATTGGCATGTTCTTCTCGAAGAGACGCTGCCGCAGCTTCCACGATTTTCCTTTCCGCGATAACTTTCTCAAGATCCATTTCAGCTTGCCTCGCCGCATCAATTTTAGAGCTCGCATCCTCCAGGAGAACTTCTTTTTGCATCGAAAGGAATTCAGCAATATCGGCGGAGGTGGTGGTAACCTGCCTCTGAATAGAGTCGAGGAGACTGAGTTGGGGAAGATACTTGACTGTCGAAGTGATTCCGGCAATCAATGTGTTGAGCTTATCTTGGGTCTGAGAGTCATCATACGCCGGCGGGGGAGGGATAGCGTCAAGATCTGGTTTTTTAGCAATCTCCTTATTTGCTTCTTGGAGAAGATTCTTTAGTTCCAGCAAAGCGTTGAATAATGTCGGCTGTTGCCCTTTGAATTCATTATTCAGTCCATCAACAAGGCCGAGAACACCCTCAACTTGCTTTTGGGTCTTGCGGTGCTCATGGACAGCAGTGGTGTTCGATTCTTCTACCGCTTTTTTCACTGCAAAAACATCCTCTCTGACTTCGGCCGCACGTTCTTCGATGGACGCATTAATATCGGACAAAACTGACTTGCTAGAATCTTGAGACTCCTCGATAACGGTCTTAAGGCCCGATAAGTCGGTCTGAGAAGTTTCGATTTTGGCGCTGAATGCGGAAATGACTTCCATTACCTCCGAAGCAGCAGTCTCGACAGCATCCGTCACTCCTACGAAACCCTCCGAGAATTCATTCTTTGAGGCTTCAACTAATTGTCTAACACCGCCAATGTCTTGCTTTGTCCCAGTGGCAGAACTGGTAACAGCCTCATTGATACTTGAGATCATCTCCTTCGCCTCCGAGATGGCACCATTAATGCTAGCATTGCCACCTTTGACTTCCCGGTAGATTTCAGAGATACCACCAGAAATCCCGGACACTCCTTCCTTTGTGTCAATCTGAAGCTCTGAAAGTGAAAGGTTGATACCGGTTATGCCGTCTTGGGTTTCGGTTCTTAATTTTGTGACCGAATCGGCAACACCCGTAATAGCCTCGTTGCTTGAGTTCTGTAGAGCTTCAACCACGGTATGGATTGTAGTGATTGAACGTTTGAGGTCTGTGTTTGACTCGTCGACGGCAGTAGCAAACCCGGTAATGCTATCCTTGATTTCCGTGTGTTTTTCCTCAACCAAGGTTTTAACAACCGCAACCTCAACCCGACATTCGCCAACAGCAGAATTGACATCAACGATTGCCTCCTTTTCTTCAGCCCGGAAGTTATGAAGCTCGTGTCTTATTCCATCTGTTACCATCCGAATTGTCTCAACACCTTCTTCCAAACTTGACTTGGTGGCTGGATCTGTGCCGGAATTCTTTTCCACCACCTTCCTGAGTTCCTCGAAAGCTTCTTTGATCTTCTCGACCTTTTCGCCGACTTGTGTTCTTTCTGGTTCGTGTGGGATATGGTGACCGGACCTTGACATTGCCTCTCGAATTTCTCGCCTTAACCCATCAATGGCCTCGGAGGGATTAGTCGCCCTAGCAGCTTGAACACTCTTCTCTACATAGACAACCATCTCTGCCTTTAGGGCGCCTATCCATTCTCTAACTTCGGTATCGTCCGGCTTGCTGGCGACCAAAGAACCCATCGATTTTTCCATCACTTCCTCGATGTCTCTCTTGAGTGATTCCATGGACTCCTTTATTTCTTCATTGGATGTCGATAGTCCGGAGGGGACCGGAACTCCTGAAATACCGGAAAGACCCTCAACTTGAGCTTTTAGCGCCTCGATAGTCTCTTTTATATCAAGACATTCGACCTGAACTTTCAAGGCTTCAAGTGCATCGCCAGATTTCCCTGATAACTGTTCCACCTCTCTCTTCAACTCTTCCATGGCACTCGTAACTTCTGCTGGAGAAGAGATATCCAATTTCTCCGCTAAAACATCCATTCCTTTCCTCAACTCCTCGATTGACTCCACCACATTGCCGTCAGACCCCTTCTTTTCCAAGCCCTCAACTTGCATCTTCAGTTCCTCCATGATTCCGGTTACTGCGTTGCCCTTGGAATTTTCTACTAATACTCCAATCTGAACCCTCAAACTATCGATGACTTCCATGATGGTAACATTGGGTACCGCAATCTTGGTTTCAAAAAGTTCACCAAGCTCAGTTCTGAATCCCTGCAGTACAGTCCGAATTCGTTCTGCCGCTTCGGTGTTCTCGGCAGGAAATGGCATCATCGATAATTGTAGTGTGTCACGAACATCGCGTTTCAATTCCTCAATTGCTTCTTTCACACTTTCTTCGGAATCAAAGGTTGAATTTGCAATGGCGGCTGCTAGGCTGTGTTGAACCATCTCACTAATCTCTGATTTGAGATCTTGGAGTACTTTCTCCATTTTTTCGGCAGAACCGGGAGAAGATCCTTCGACGTCGGTGGGCCTGGCCACCATAGACATTGTTTTATCCATCAAGTCACCAACCTCCTTCCGGAGCCCTTCGATGGCTTCTTTCACATTATCAGAACCTGGTTCAGACTGTGGAGATTTAGCGAGAATGCTGGCAATGTCTGATTTGATCTCCCCGAGAAGTTCTTTTGTCGCCTCGTCGGAGCTAGGTTGGGGAACGATCATAGACGCAGACTTCTCTAACGTTTCAGCAATCTCTTTCCGAAGATCCTCTAACAGCTCCTTCAAATTAGCTGAGCTAGAAGCTGCAACCAAGGACTTTTCCATGATGCTTGTGATGTCTGCCCGGAGGCCCTCAATAGCTTCTTGAATTTTGTAGGTAGATTCTCCGGTTTGGGGGGTGCCGACAGCCATATTTATACTCTTCTCAACCATGTCGTGAACTTCCTTCTTGAGATCTTCAATGGCGCTCGTCATTTTTTCGGATACTTCCGGGTTGGAAATCATCGACCTTTCAACCTCTGCGCTCTTTTCAATCTGTTCAACCACCTCCTTCTTCATCTCATCAAGAGCTTCTTTCACCACCCCTTCGAGGCCGGACGCTGAGTTGGAAGAAACTACTTCTGATATCGACTTGCTCATTTCTCCCAGTTCTGCCTTAAGCTCATCAACTGCTTTTTTCAACTTTTCGTCCGTTTCAACAGAGGAATCGCTGAATAGAGCAATTGTGTTATCCATGGTCCTGGTAATCTCGAGAGCTAACGATTCGATTCGAGCCTTAATAGATTCTGCCTCAGGATATGATGTGGGAGGCGCCAACGCGGTTACTGACTTCTCCATCAATTCTGCGAGCTCGGCTTTAAGTTGGTCAATTGAAGTCTGGATTTTCTCGGTGCCTCCAGTTTTATCAGTGATGACAGATTTCATGTCTGTAATAGCTGCGCTCGTTTGCTCATTGGAAGTATTAAAGGATCGCTCAATCAGCTGTTCAAGGCTGCACTTTAGATCTTCAATGGCTACCTGGGTGGGGGCGGACTCTTCGAGTTTTGTAAGTTCTTTTGAGCTAGATTCACTTGCCGACAGGATTTTCTCTAGGAGTTCCTTGACTTCGGCCTTGAATGTTTCGATCGAAGTTGACGGATTGAAAGTGTTGATAGCCTCAATACTCTGCTGTGTGGCTCGTTGGAGTTCGGATTTGAGTTCTGCAAGCGCTTCCTTAGAATCCGCAGCTGCAAAGGCGGCCAAACTTCTTTGTGCCATTGCTCCCAGTTCATTCTTCAGCTCTTCTATGAGAGAAGCGGGATTAGAATTGTTTACGGCCTCAACAGCTTTCTCTGCAGATTCCTTCACGGCTTCCATATTCTTCTCCAGGAGTTCCTCAACCTCGCTTTGGAATTCTTCTACCACAGCCCTTACACCGACATCTTGACTCCAGATCATTTCATCTCCATTGGTAAGCATTGTCTTCTGTAAGTGTTTGTGGAGGAACATAAGCTCTTCAATTTTTCGAAGAGTTGCACTCTCAAACTCGGCGAGTCGGTCATTCCCGCCACTAACCCCAGATCGTACTACTTCGAGGAGCTTGCGAGTTTCTCCTGTCTGAGAATGGGTATTCGAAATAGTATCGCCGAGTTCTTGGAGGAATCTGCTGACGTTGAGTATGGTCTCGTGGGTATGTGTATTGGCACTGTTCATGTCCTTATGGAAAACCTTGATTAAGGCGTTGATAGAAGAAAGGGTGATGTCTGTGCGAGTTGTGGTTGAAGCAATGTTAGCGAGAGCGGTGATGGCAGCCTCATTGTCCAAGTCAGGTGGGAGAGGAGGGTTGGTCATGGTGAGTGCTGTAGATTGCAGACCTGAGTTGCTGTGTAGCCTGGATATTGCTTGTCTCTGTTCCGTAACCAAGATTTCAACCTCCTTCATCAGATCCTTCATTGCCTCATGTGCCTCCCTATCGTGACCAGCCCAGCGCTCTTTCCACTCGTCGATGAGTTTCTGGACATCTCGAGTTGTCCCCTCACCCGAATCGACGCCCTGCTTAATATGTTTCAAAACATCGAGGATTTCATCGCTGTCCGCTGGGTCTCGTGGAGATTCCGTTCCTGTAGTTTCTTGTGATGAAGGTGAGCGCCTAATTATAGATGAGCTGAGGGAATTTGTTAAATCCTCCTTCATGCTGTCCATCCTAGCTTTAATCTCCTCAAGCAAAGAGAGAACCCTTTCGTCCCCTCCCTTATCTTTCAGTTCTTCAAGGGAGGACAAAACAACATCGATCTTAGAATCCCCTTCCTTCTCTTGAAGTTCCTCTAAGAGTGAAATAACCTGCGCATTTTCACCTTTCTCTTCCTTTTGCTTTAATTCCTCGAGCAAGCTGATGATCTTTGCGTCACTTTCGCTCTCTTCCCTCTGATAAAGGGTCTCCCGGATATTCTGAAGCATAGACAATATCTTTTCGTCCGTGCTGCTGTCTCTCTCCCTTCCAGGAATCGCAAGCTCTTTCCCTTTGCTATAATCCCGCTCCTTGAATTCCTCCAGCAAGGATAATATCTTTTCTTCGTTCTCAAGCCTATCTAACTGAGGCTTATTGAGGGTATCTTGGATATCTCTCAAGAGATCGATGACGCGGTCCTGCTCGTCTTTTGTGGACATTTCTCTCAAAACCCGCTCAAGAGCTGCCATTTCGAGACCAGATTTCTCGCCTCTTGCACCAGGTGAAGGTACAAAATTATCACTCGCATAGCTTGAAGCTCGACTACTCGTAGAAGCACCGGAAGTGATAAGCGGAAGCGAGGAATTAGTGAGCAACCTATCACTTTCAAGACTGTGAAGGCTATGGACGAGGTCCCGAAGGGATTGACGGATATCTTCATCTCTACTCTTGGTCGCCTCTTTGAGTGAGATGAGATCAGTGGCATTGTCTTTAGAACGGCGAGAAAGATTTGTCATCTCCCTCTGGAGACTGTTGGCTATCGATGTAAGCCCGGAGAGCTGGGATGTGATCGTCTCAAGTTCCTGAAGCGACAATTGAGGCCCATCATCCCTTTCCACGCCTAGGCCACGTGATTCCCACTCACTTTGCCCTCCGTCTCGATCACGAGGAAGAGGAGGAAGGCTATAGTCTTTGAAATCTTTGAGATCCTTAAGATCCTTGAATTCTCTAAAGTCTTTGAAGTCTTTGGTGGTGGAAAGTGCATTAGAAGGGATTGTAGCCGACATTGATTCATGAGATTTGAGGTTACGCAGCGGTGGAAGGAGATTTGGTAGACGATCAAGGTCAAGAGAGCCACGATAGCCGGGCGGAGGTGCAGGCGTAGGCGCTTGTTCCCGAGCGGGGAAACTAGTACTACTCCCAAATAATTCCTTGGGTGTAGGTGTCCCGCTTTTGCTAGGTGAACTCGATCCTCCATTTAAGATGAGGTTACCCATCTCACGAACTGTAGGAGATGGTTGCATAGAATTCATCCGCCTGTGAGAGGCCATTACTTGCTGTGCTCTGGTTGGCGATATATTTGGCCCAGAAGGTGAGCCTTCTCGATGTGGCGGGGCCTGGGGCGCTCTGCGAGTTGGTGATATCTCTCTTGAGATTGGTGTTGGTGATGCTCGATCTGCCGCAATGAATGGGTTTTGTAGCGTCCCAACTGTGCGAGGCGAGTTCGGAGCTCCAGGGTGAGGATTTAGTGGGAGAGGCGGGGGATGTCTAGCGGGATCCGATGAGTCCCACCTATTTTCAGAAACCATTAGAATTGATGAGAATAAGAAAGCTTGTTTTCAAGCGGAATGACTGATGGAAAGGATTTAGAAGGGAGTAAAGACTAACATTGGCGGAATGTGGGTAAAAGCTTGGGAGTTTGAAGAAGATGACACGGATGAAGAGGGGGTTTTGGGGGCAGCGGGTGCTGCAGGCGGCATATTTGTTTAATGTTGTTCTGTTTAATCCACCTAATTGGAGAATACCACGTCAGTTAGCGGGATGAGCAAGGGATTAGCGTGGAATGAAGCCGAAAGGAATTGAAGCTCACGGCGGAAGTACCCTCCGTATGCGAAGGAAAACAAGTGTTTGGAGAGCAAGGAGAATAGCAAAATATTAAAAGCAAGAGGTGTGATAGTAATGAGGGGGGATGTGGAAGACGAGAAGAGAGGTGAGATTGAGACCGAGGGGAACAGGGGAGGTTATGTTTGCTTCAATGCAGAATTGATCCTGGCTTGATGAGCTGCAGTACAACAAACGTGTGCATAGGGCGAGAGAGGGTAAACAAGAATCGATGGTTGATTAGCCAAGCAACACATAAACTCAGCTCTGGGTGGAGAATAAACACTAAACACCAGATCTCGTGGGGATTGGATCGTTGCTATGGAAACGCTAATCTTTGTGTTAATTACGTGAGGCTCGTGAGGAACCAATGGTGGCTGAAAGTAGAAAGGATGGCGTAGATCAATATCTTGGCAAATATTTACCCTCCTGCCCACAAAGCAAAAAAGATCGGTTGTGACTGTGACTGCCCTACACCAATTCTCCCCACAAATCCAACTTATTGAATTTCGGTGCATCGAATACACATCCATCGCCAAACTACGACAACCACGACAATAATCGCCCAACACCCTACGACAAATCCCCCTTTTCCGATTTTTTCACCTCGGTAGGCGTACGAAATGAAGTGTACGTACCATTCTCCCGCTGTTATCTTTTTTTCCCTGGAAGCCCGGACAGATCGTTTTTCTCGCTGGACAATTGGTTAGGTACTGGAGGGAAATGCTGCCCACTTTCAAGAGGATGGGAGCTTGGAAAATAAATTGTGGATCAGGAGGAGCAGAGGAGCACATTCGGGATTTTATGGATCATCTGGCTATCAGGGGATACGTCTGTTCAACAGAGCTGATATTTGGTATCCCTTAGTCCTTAAAAACGGTAGAGTCGCTATCATCACCCGGGGCAGATACGCCGGTAAGAAGGTACGAAAACCAATATATCTCGAATTTTTAAGGGTTTCTAAATGCTAAAATAAAATCAATTTAGGTTGTCATCGTCAAGGGTTAGTCCAATCGGTTTCCTCCATATAATTAAGCAAGCTTCTAACTCGTGGGACCGCAGTGATGGATGATGGCAGCAAGTCCCACCCCTTCGGTCATGCTCTCGTTGCTGGAATGGAGAGATACCCGTCCAAAGTCACCCGCTCGATGTCCAAGAAGAGAATGGCCAAGCGCTCGAAGGTCAAGCCTTTCATCAAGATTGTCAACTACAACCACCTCATGCCCACTCGCTACACCATTGATCTCGAGACCATGAAGAATGTCATTACTCAGGACACCTTCAAGGAGCCTACGCAGAGAGAGGAGGCCAAGAAGACTATTAAAAAGGCGTTCGAGGAGAGATACCAGACCGGCAAGAACAAATGGTTCTTTACTCGTAAGTCATCCCGACCGAAACACACTTCAACATACATAATTTTTACTAATTCCGCGTTGTACAGCTCTACGGTTTTAAGCGATTTCTTTACCCTTCTCTTTTTTTCCTTCGTGGTGGGTTCATGTGTGTAAACAATAAATAAAATTACACACCAATTGGGGGCGCCGATGGCCGGATATTTCTGTATTTGTGGGATCAATGGCTGCTAAGGGACATATTTCCTTCATTGCACAGTAGCCATAGGGTTTCCATTAGATGGCCCATCAAAAAAAAGTCCTGGTTTTCTTCTCGTGATCGTTTGGGCTAGGGAGCTGTACAATTTATAAAATTTATTCTACTTGTATTCCTTCCTGAATTCTGATACAATACTGCAGCTGTGTGCAGCAACCGATACTGTACCCGGATGTGGGATAGTTGATGTTTTATCTCTATGCGCAAAACCTGGGAGAGGTGCAGGATAATTACTGGTACTACTGTGCTGATACTGCTACCAAAGAGCTTCCCAGGCCGTACCATGTCCACTACAGAAGGTTCCATACGGTGGAAGCCTAGATCTGAAGTCCATCGCTAGTCGAGCACTAGGACCGTAAGTCGACACCTGAGACTCCAACAACGTCAGAAGTGATACCGGAGCCTGTAAGCGCCAGGGGCTGAAAAGAAATCGTCTAAACACACGCCAAATCCGAAACCTTTCTATTCTCCCCGAATAGGACTTTCGATATCCTATCACACTCCATCATCCCATTCCCACTCCCTCCTTTCTTTGTCCCCTCCTCTCAACCTCACCTTCTCTGTCTTCCTCCTCTTTCAATCACCTTATCCCACCGACCTGTAGACCCGGTGTCCACAGTATAATTCCTCTTCCTCCTCTCCCTTCAAAATACGATTGTATACTTTTATTCCGTAATCCTTAATAGGCATACGTACTCCACATTAAGATGTCAGGTCCACCAAGCTTAAGTTCTTTTCAAAGCGACAAACCGCTTCTAGACCACCTAACCAGTAAGTCTTCCCCTCCAATTATCCCCCCCATCACGCGCTCTCTCTCTCTCTCTAGCAATAGACCATGTAGCTAACAAGGACTAGTCGACCTCATCCTCGCAATCCTCAATCATACCTTCCTCAACCCCGTTTTCGCCTGGTTAATCCCTCTAGCCTACCGTGCCCAAACCTTCCAATACCACCATCCACCGTTCTACCTATCCGCCGCCTATGCGGCCTTTGTAACGGTCCTGTGGATAGCAAAGCAGATCAACCGCCGTATAGCCTATGGCGCCAAACGCGAATTTGACTGGATGGAGGAGGTAGTAGTCATCACCGGCGGTGCTAGCGGTCTCGGACTCTTGATCGCGGAGGTGTACGGTATGAGGGGCGTTACGGTAGCGGTGCTCGACGTGAGAGAGCCAGAGGGTGGTGAGGCGCGAAATGTAGAGTTTTACAAGTGTGACGTTGGCGATGAGAAGCAAGTCGAGGCTGTTGCTAAGGAGATTGAGAGGGACTTGGGAACACCGACGGTGCTGATCAATAATGCCGCGATTGTTAACGGGAAGAGGATTTTGGATCTTTCGGCGGAGGAGATTGAGACGTATGTTTTTCCCCTAGCTTTTAAAAGCTAGCTAGCTATCGGGCAGCAAAACGACGGTGTACGGTAAATAACCGACTAACGTATTATCCCAACATCCAGAAACTTCAAAACAAACCTCCTCTCCTCATTCTACACGATCAAGCAATTCCTCCCAGGCATGCTGAAATTGAACCGCGGCTCAATCATCACAATCTCATCCGTCCTCTCCTCCATCGCCCCAGCCCAACTATCGGACTACGCCGCTTCCAAGGCAGCCCTAAAATCACTCCACTCCTCACTCACCGCCGAACTTGCCGACAAACCTGGAATCAAGACACTCCTTGTCACTCCCGGACAGCTCTCTACCCCCCTATTTTACGGCGTTAAGACTCCCAGTAATTTCTTCGCGCCAGTCTTAGAACCCGTTGACGTTGCCAAGGAGATTATCGCTGCGATTGATGGCGGGTTGGGTGGACATATTTCCATGCCGGTATACTCCAGGTGGATTGGTGTTATGGAGATTTTGCCAGCTAGTATTCAGAAATTCTTAAGGTGGGCTAGTGGTGCAGATAGGGCTATGGCGGGGTTTAAGGGACGGAAGACGTTGGATCAAGAGGGGAATGAGACTTGGTAGAGGCTTATGATATTGTTGCCTTGCTATGATACCAATTTTTTTGTGAAATAGATACCATTTTTTCTTTCTTTCCCAGGGGATGGCTGGGTCTTTTCAAGTTTGCAAAGCATGTTTTGTGCACAGAGGCTAGGCTCAAATAGATAAGTTGGAGGAATTAAAAAAAAAAAAAACTTCCATGAACAAGTCAATTTTACATTCAGGAGCGTAATTATATACTGCAGGACAAACCAAGCCCAAGCAATCACTTCCCCGATAATCATCACCACCATCATCAATAGGTAAGGTTTCTATTTCGTCTAGCCGATAACACCTCTATTTAATCAAGCATAGAAGCCTGGTTGGTATAGAGCACTTCAACCACATCCGACAACTTTTTAATAGTCTCCAACGCAGCATCATAGCTCTTATCCCTTCCAACCTCGTCAAACACAATCAAGCAACCACTCCCCTGATCCAATACCCCGGAAAAGACCTTGTCCAATATCATCTGACTCAATTTGGCCTCCACGTGTGGAGTCCCGAGGCCAACCAACTTGGCAACGTGCTCGATCTCCACGCGAGAGAAGGGTTCAATGACCCTGACCAAGTTTTGTTCTAGAAGGGTATCATATAGAGCTGTAAAGTGGGATCTGATGAATGGGTCTGAGCCCAACACCTCCTTGAAGGCTTCAAGAGCCTTTTCGAACTCGGCCAGGGAGCGGTTCGAATGGGCTCTTGCTACCGCCTTCATGGCCTCGATGTCGCGGCCGGCGTACTTGATGGCGAGCTTGCCGGTCATAATCTGGTGGACGTCGTCGGTGAGATTCAACATGATCTTTGATAGAAGCATGTACTTCAGCGCCGCGATGGCCTTTTTCGTCTCGTCCTGGGTAGAGTATCCGTCCAGCGCTTCAATGAAGTAGGAGAAGGCGGTATTATAATCCTTGTCCTCCGCATGGAGGATTCCAGATTGCATATCCAAGCCGGCCTGCATGAGTGGAGGGCAGTAAACGGCGTTGGCGGATGTGCGCGCGGAGGTCAAGGAAGCGCGGGATTTGGGGATGTTGCGGAGAGCGTGGTAAGCCCGTGACTCCAGGAGTTGGACTTCTACCAGGACCATTTTGTCGTCGAGGCGTTTTAGCTCTTTCAGGAGGGAGTTGATGAGCGATAGGGCTTCAGTGTAGGAGTGTTTCTGTAGGTAGAGTCCTACTAGACGGGTTTCGAGGTTCTGACGGAGGAACGAACGTCTCTCTTGGATGGCCCATTCGATGCAGGATTTTGTAACGGATATCTGGATGTCAAGGGTATCAGGGATGGTGGTGAAGAGGTCGATTAGTTGGCGGACTAGAGGTAGGAATATATGTTAGCTAAGTTACAAAGTTAGAAGGGGAAGGGGGAGGATAAGTTCGTCCTTACCAATCTTTGCAGTCTTCGCTTTTGCAAACGAAGACATTATCGATCGACTAGCCGTAATCAACTCTGCAAGCTCCCCTGTTCGACTTCAAGCAATAGTTAGCAATCCACTCAATCCAATCCAACCTCAAGCCAAAATTCATCTCCCCCACATAACCCCCCGCCATCTGTATCTCCAGAACTAACCTAGAATCCCTATAAATCCCACCCAACGCAACCAACGCCAGTTCGTAGTCCCTCAGCTCAGCATCATTCATCCCCGGTGGCTTCGAAATCATCTCCTTGTAGATGACTTCCGCCTTTGCAGGATCCTTCTTCTGAATTTCTTGAGCTTCCTCTAACCGACCCATGGTGAAGTATTATTATTTTTTCTAATCAATTTCGTTTATCTGCAAACTTGTGGGGGGGTGGATGAGAGACGGATGGATGGATGGATTCGGCGTGTTGAATGGAGGATAGATGAAAGTAGTTGTTTGGTTGATGTCGAGTTGCTGCTCAGGCTAACTTTCGGTCTTGGTGGTGCAGCTTTGGCGTCAGAATACTGCCAAGACTGTCTTAGTAAGCCTTTGAGGTCAATGAGAGGGGCAACAGGAAAATTATTATGCATTAAAGCCGTTGTGTGAGGGGCGAGGGGAAAATCTTTTGTGGATTATGCCTTTCTTGAATTCGGTAAGCCTTACGATGGGATTTTGGCAAGTTCTTGTAGGTGGTAATACAGTATGGATATGCTTGTTCCCTGCAAGAAGTTCCCGGTTATGGAGCATAAGAGGTCCTTCAATGCTGCGCCTTTGTGATCGCTGAGGCAATGATATCGGATAGATTGCTTGAACGGTGGGGTAAGCTTAAGGCTTCCACGCTGGTGGTATTGCCCACTTAATATCAAACATAGAGAAAAAATATACAAAGCTACAGTGCTCGGGGGTGCATTAAAAACCCGGAAATCTATTTCCGCTCATCCTATACAAATCTCTGTGGGAACGGGGATTATATTTTTCTATTTTTTATTGACCCCTCTGAGTGCCCTGCCACCAGAACCTGGTCACCCATGACAGAGTACCTTGCTGTGGTATATTCAAGTAATCTGTTACTTTGACACGATCTAGACTTCAAGGCCGCACAACAAGCCCCCGGCCGAATACCCCTCCGCCCAGGCCTTATGCCTTATGCCTAAATCTATACAAAGGATGTAACAAAAGAAAAAAGTTCTGTTGACGTAGATAACTTCCAGAACCACAAGCAATTTTAGAGACCAGCAGTAGACTATACCGTACAACTTCTTGATAGATAACCCCCAGATAAGATAAGATATCTCGTATGTAGGTAAGGGAATAACGGCCTCCGAACTTCAACCAGAAAAAGAAAAAAAAAAAGGACAATCCAATCGAATGATTCAAAATACGCATACGATACGATAAAGACTTCGCAAGCACAACATGCAATAGTTTACTATTATCAGCTGGATTCTCTTCCCACACTGACATCACCCGCACGCTCGGCGTCCGAGGGCGCAAATGCTTAAGCTCGCCGGTTTTGCCCATCCGGCTGACTAACAATTGCCAAGACTCACACAATCTGACTCGACCATTCCCACGATTGGACGGCGGGGAATGGTTGGGGTGACACAAAGGTTGATTCGGTGCCGTAGATTAAACGTACTGTAGCAGTGGAGCCTCGCATGCAGCTAGAATGTGGCAGTGCAGGGAGAGACCTCGTATTCAGGAGAGGTGCGGTGATTTGGTCGCTTGGAGAAGGCGTGAGTGGAGGAAAGTACGGTAGGAAGGAAGTATGGTGTGGTGTGGCATGGGATGATAGTGGGGTTGTCGGTTGATCATCGCGAGGCTGACTGGGTGATTCTGTGGTGGGGTACAGTACTGTATCATACAGTTCAGTAAGTGTCAGTTAGGCTTACCCAACGATTCCAACCAATGTTTTTTATGATACAGTAGTAAGTCCCATAGCGTCAGGAGCCATGCGGAGATCGTGGCGGCCATGGGATATAAACTGTCACAAATCTCCAGTCTGTGAGTTAACTTAGTTTATTCTTCGTCTTAATATTATACTTCCTCAAGCATACAAAATCACCACAGCCAATACCGAAAAAAAAAAAACAAAGACCAAACAAATGGAACTCCAACCCCAACCTACAAAAACCTACCTAATCCACAGGCACCGAGAGAGCACAGAATACCAATTCACCACGTCTGATCCGGGCGGTCCAATAACACATTACTACATCCTCGCGCCCCCAAAATACCAATCGGACCAGCATTACAAGAAATGGCGAGCGATAATCCACTCAGGCGGCGATCCAAAGACGCATAGTCCCGCGGAGTCCCCGATCACATGCAGGATCGCGCGCGCGATATGGTGGAAGAAGATATACATCGAGACGGGCGGCGGGATTCAGCGCGAGGTGAAGACGGACGAGAAAGCTTTCAAGGTGAAGAGTTTAAACAGGTCGAATAAAGTGCGCAAGGCATTTTGTATGCGGCCGAAGGCGCTGGAGTGGTCTGCTGAGGATGAGAGCGCCCTCCAGGGTTTTGGCGAGGGGCTGAGGGAGCGAGCGAGGGAGAAGCTGGTTATGGTTCATAAGGGACATAGAAAGTATGAGTTTGAAGTTGCGGGGGTTAAGTATCAGTGGACTGGGACGAAGTTGCATTCTGGAGGGTTGGTGAGGGGGATTAGGCTTAACGGGTTTGCATACAGCGTTAAGGTATACTATCTCATCGCTTCACGGCTTGGGAGATCGTTAGTGCTAATGGAATATCAGCTGGTCCGACTGGAAGATAAAAAACTCATAGCCTCTTACCAGAAAAAGTACAATATGTGTGGAAGCTTAACCGGCTTCTTACATTTTTACACCGACGAGAAGACTGAGATCCTGCCCGAGCCGGTCATCGTGCACACGGCTTTTGGAATGATTCGTGCGGAGAAGCATAAGAGGGATACCGTGTTTGAGATTTTGGGGGAGATTGCGAAGAACGCGGGGGGTTAAGCAATTCCTCTTTTTTTTTTTTTTGGACCAAGACCGACTACGGTATTGAAGAGTGAGTGAGGAAATGAGTGCTCGGTAGTGACGTTGATCTTGACTTTTGTGTGTGTATACACTCCTGTCCACAAAGTTCTCATACCCCATGCTCCGTTACCGCTACAACCTTTCCAAAAGGTTTTATTACTTGTTACACAACCCACGATTTGGGTTTTCTACCAATCATCTACTGCCACGCATATTTTGAGTAGACTTCATGTCTTCTAAAAATGTTATCGATACTTTACGAGAAGAAGTCCGGGTGTTGAACCGTAAGGTTCAGGAGTTGGAGATTCAGTTGCGACTAAGACCGGGGAACCCAGTTCCAACACCGTCGCCGAGGAGCGAAAGGGCACGTTTAGTGCCTACAGAACCCAGGGCTATCCGCGAGGGTACTCCTGTTGCACCGAGGGCACTTGTACAAAAATCACGTACTTGGGCTAGAGTCGTCGCCGAGGGGAAGAAGAGGAAGGTAGAGGAGGGAAATACTAGGGGAGCGGAGGAAGAGAAAAAAGTGGGGAGGGCGCCTGACCCTGAAGAAAATAGGGGTAAAGGTGTGCCAATGATGGTGAAGGTGGGTGGTGTGAGGTGGGATGATGGGATAGGTGGGGTGGTTGAGGGATTAAAAGAGGCGGGATTTGTGAGTTGTGAGGGAGGGAGATGGTTGGTTGATGAGGAAGAGAGGGAGAAGAGGATAAAACAGGGGCGTAGATCGTCCACTGTAGTGGTGAGGGTGTGTGGGAGGGAGAAAGTGGGGGAACTGTGCCGTGCTGGCCTTTGGGTTGGTGGGGTATGGTGTTCGGTTAGGAGGTTCGTGGCGGTACCGGTGAAGAGGAAAGAAGCGGGGTGGGTGAGGGTAGTGGAGAAGGTAGAAGAGAGTGTGGGAGCGATGGAAATGAATGTGGAGGGGGCTGTGATGGCGATGGGGGAGAAGGTGGCGGTTGTGGAGAAGAGTGTGGCTGGGGTGGCTGAGGAACAGGGCGATAGGGTGAGGTTGTTGGAAGAGAAGGTGATGGAGGCGATTGGAGATGGGATGAAGGTGTTGGGGGATGGAATGGGGTTGTTGAGGAGGGAGATAATGGAGAAGGTGGAAAAGATGGAGAATGAGCGTTTGGTGCAAACGCAAATTAAAGTGGTGCCCGCAGGGCCGAGTGGTTATAGGCGACGTTGAGTGTTGGGATTAAATTGTTTTTGTTTTATTGTCTGGTGCGGGGCTATAGTAAACACTTAAGTTAGTATAAAAAACTGTAGTTTCGTCAGAATAAAAAGGAAAAGTTTATAAAAAAAAAAAGTTCTCATACCCTAGGAGGTAACTGTGGCGGTGTCGCGGCAACAAGTGATGTATCGAAGCAACCGAGAAAATGTAACTACAAAATATACATCAAATTTTTAAACTACCACTTGATATGTGATCTACCAACATTCATGATACTTTGTGCTCTCTGTGGTATGCTATCTACAAGATGATGCTGGTGTCTTTTCCCCTCCGCAGTGCGGGGGGGGCCACGGTTGTGATTTATTCGTCTGGAGTGCTTCACATTTTCCGAGTTACATTTTCTCAGTTGCTACGATACATCACTTTTCGCCACGACACCGCCACAGTTACCTCCTAGGGTATGAGAACTTTTTTTTTTATTTTTATTTTTTTTTATAAACTTTTCCTTTTTATTCTGACGAAACTACAGTTTTCTATGCTAACTTAAGCGTCTACCATAGCCCCGCACCAGACAACAAAAACTAAACAATTTAACCCAACTCTCATCTTCGCCTATAACCACTCGGCCCCGCAGGCACTACCTTAATCTGCGTTTGCACCAAACGCTCATTTTCCAAACGCTCCACTTTATCCAAAAACTCCTTCCTCAACAACTTCATCCCATCCCCCAACTCCTTCATCCCATCCCCGATCACCTCCATTACCCTCTCCTCCAACAACTTCACCCTATCGCCCTGCTCCTCAGCCACCCCCGCCACACTTTTCTCCACACTTTGCGGACAGGAGTGTATCCAGTTTTGGTTGCTGTGGTTTTGTTTGTTTTTACTTTTTTTACTTTTTTTTAGAACTTGCTTTGTTTGCTTTTTTTCTTTTTCTTTAATGTGTCTGATAATGTTAAGCTGCCGTACCTTGAAAACCAGGTTAAATTTACCGGTACTTCATAATTGTCTAGTTTGCCTCATTGAATATTACGGTAATCGCATTCGAGTTTCAAGATTGATCACAATCTGCAATCAGAAGCTCAGAGTGTAAGACAGGAAGATAGATCACCTGATGTGTCTGGAACTAAGGTTTTGTCTCCATGTTGATTAGGCGTGGATTAAGATGTACGGTAGTCTACTACAGTAGCTTGCTGAACTAACGTACGGTAGTAATTCCGGTCCGTGCCTTTATCGACACCCATAGTTACCGTAATCCACATTTCTTGTTGAATTTATATTTTATTTTATTGTCTCGCCCAGTATGCATAACACGCTAGAATTCTGTAAACACTCTTCACTGCTCTTGCATCACCGTGCTCAGATGTATCTCTAATCCTCACAATAAGTTTGCAATCTCCTAGCATCATAACAACACTCCCCAAGAAATTCGCTGCTGATAGGAATACTTCTTTATGCTCTCAAAGGCTCCATTCAAGTTGGTGTCTTGCTTCCCGAAAATGCCCCAGTTAAGACTAGTGGCCATTCTCCCTCTTCCTTGTTGCTTCTTTATGACCTTTGTTTAGTGCTTCGTTAATGAGGGTGTCCGGGAAAGTTCGGTGTGGGTGGTGGGCCTGGGCTACGGTACCATATCTTTTCCATACAATTATATTATTTTCATAAATAGATGGGTTATTTCCCTTACCGTAATTCACAACTTTTTTTTTGGGTCAAATAAGTCTTTACAGAACACCGGGAATCTGATTGTCCAGTTACTTTTATTTCCGCCACGAGCTATCACATATTGCTATTTGTTTGCTAATAGAAGCCTCATATTCCCCATCACTAACGTGCAAATGTCGTTAAGTGCAAACAGGGGCACCTGATGCACTGACAGTAACAAAGAAGAAAATTCACCCTCAAATCGGATCGCAACATACTGTAGGGTATCGGTAAACACAAACATACAAGAATGAGACCTTTCCTATTTATGCAGCACGCCACGCTATGACCACAAAAAAAAAATATCAAACACAGAAAAGCAAGCCTGACACCATTTCTCCAAACCCAACATGCTCTAATGGTGATTATGTACAGACATATCTCGCGCCATATACACCATACACCATACACCGAATGAAACAATCATTGCAAATATCTCTCTAGATTATTGCTGCACGAGAAGAGCTATTTTAATAAGCTTCCTCTTCCTCCTCCTCCTTTATCGTAGCCTCAACGTTCTCTCCAGGGTTCTCAAGTCTAATTCTCTTCTCAGCCCTAGGGGTTATAGAAGCGTACCACTTGTTCGCCGAATCGGGCACAAGTCTCCTCTCAGGCGTTGCGATATTGGTGCGTGTTGGAGTATGTGGGTTACCAGTGGTGATCTTCTCTGGCTCTCTTGGTGTAGAAAAGTTGATTACCAATGTCGATGGCGCTGGGTCCTCCTCTGGGGTAATTTGTAGCAGAGGTGGTGTTTTGACGGTGGTAGATCTTCTCTTCTGGACCAGAGGTGGAAGAGTATACTCTTGTGGAGTTGGTTCGGTAAACACTGTACCAGAGGATCTGTTGTCATCTTCGTTTTCAACATCCACATCTCCTCCTCTGTCCGTTACCGCAGTGCTTAGGGATACAGGTGATATTTCAGCAATTGGACTCTTCGGTACAGTCCAGTAGTAACAGCTGTGGCATTTTTGACCGATCACCACGTCCGCATAGGCCTCCATCATTTGTGTTGCCGCAAAGGAGCCACGTTCGAGTTTATCTAAGAGTGGGAATAACACCTTTAAATCATTGAAGTCCGGTATCGTGACATCATGTACCGGGGACCCGGCTGGGGTTTCGGGGTGTCGAGAAGGCGGAGGGGACATAAAGGTTTGCGAAAACATGGGCGGAGAAGTCTCTGGTGGTGTCATTCCAGGGGAAGCCTTAGACAATTTCCCCACAGTCTCCAAGGGAGCCTCCACCTCTTTCCCTTTTTTGACTGCATCATGATCATTATCGTGGTCATCCAGAACTATACCATATCGATCGCGTATAAATGCTGCAAACTCCTCCACCGCCCTCTCTCCTTCAAATGGAAAGTATGGACTGTCGACCAACTTTCCGCTCTTGAACCCTCCACCGCCAAATAACGTCGGTTCGAGAATTCCTGCCTCATAATTAACCGCCCAGTTGTTCTCCTCATTTTTCTCCTTCTCGTTCAACTTGCCCACACCTCCGCTGACCAGTCGCTCAACAGTAAGAAATATCTTCTGCAATACGAGTTCGATGTCGGCGGGGTACCCGCAGTTGCGGCATGGGGCTCTCAGAGGTGTGAATTCACGGGACTGATAAACTCTGATCGTTGCTAGAGGTAAGAGGGAAAGCGGATAGCAATACGAAACAATTGAATGAGAGGGGGCTTGAGAAATGTGAGTGGAGTACTTTTTGGCCGGATAGTATGTGGTGAAGGTTTTCATTTCTGAAGAGCGATGACGTTTTGGTGGCGGTAGATCAGACATTTCGACATTTGTGGGTAGTAAGGAGGGAGAAGGGGAATAGTGTGGGAAAGATTAAAGGTTCATTTAATTTGATGGCTGGTCGTTTGACTTGCGCAAGGGGCTTGTGGCTGTGATCGACACGGGTAAGATCACGCTAAGGCCCTTGGTACTACGTGTGAGCGTATGGTTCAGCACGGGCGCCTATTCCTTGAGCGAGTACGGTAGGCCTTAAATCATTGGTCGTCCGCCTTGGCTTCGAATCTGGCTGGGTCCACCTATTCCGGATGATAAGTTAACCGATTATCGCATGAGGTCAAAGAGTCCACGATAACGAGAATGCTCACATATAGTTGCTTGGGGCATCCTAAGTTAACCCACCGTATAAGATTTATAAAGATTCTCGCCTTAGAATGTTCTCACTTTGCTAAAAGTACTGTACTCGACAGTCATGTCCTGAGATTAAGTACAAGTTACCCTTTAACAAACTTATCCCTTAGTCTGTCAGAGAGCCCAAGAAATCGGTGGATTAAGGTCTCAGTTTGAAAACTCTAGTAATTTATTTATTTCCAGTTAGGGAAGGATACTTTACAGATCTCGTTATTTTCTTAACCAGATCTCTTGAGCGCAGGCAGCACCCGACAGACTAAGGGATAGCACCACCAGACAGCAACCGTCTTGTCTTATAAAAATGTTGATTGAGAAGCCTAATTAAAAAGCATTTCAAAGCGTATAGTGCAACCAATCTAAAAGTGGGACTAGCGATGAAACATACTCCGAAGCTAGACCGAGCGGCTTGTGCCAAGCCCCTAGTATGCCGAATGCCGGTTTGGTAAGAAATATGGTGGAAAGAACTCTAAATATATAATACAAAGGAATATGTGATTCTATTGCATCCGGACTTCTTGGATTGGATTTTGAAAGTGAAACTCTAAAGTTCTAGGTACTGCAATACACCCTGCACACACATAACCAGGATTCTAGAATTACAATCAACCCAGGATAATTTCAACATATAACAATTTAAATCAATGGTACTTTCGGATGACTTTTATATACAATCTCAGTAAACTGGTCTGTCCCATATCTGATCCCCTGGGTATAAGCCTGTAAAATGCGAAGTGATTTCTGACTGTACTTCAAAATAAGGGGTTGAACAAAGTCAAGTAACTTGGGAATAGTTCTTACCGATGAAGGTCAATTATACTTGCAGTGATGCCAAGTATAATATTTAGAGTATTCCCATCAATACTCAATCCAGTTAAGCTCACAGTCGAACTTTGGAAAAAACATGCAAAGGTGACCATGATCCTTGATCAGCTCTTAGAGCTGGCATTTCTGAGCCTGGAAATCTGGTTGAATGGAAGGCAGTCTCTTAGCACAGCAATATATTCCAACATGATCTCATTAGTTCTTCTGCTTTTGTATCTGACAATCCAATTGTAGTCCCACTCTATCAGAAGGCTATAGCCCACATTCTTCTAATATAACTTTAGTACCCTTTTGCTTTCCTCTTAATAGTTTAGGAATAGACTCATCCTCATCAAAGTTTATTTTTTGTACTATTAATTGAACTCCATCAGGATGATAAAACTGTTAGGCATATGGAAAAAAGGGTCAACCTTACCCGGCCTTTACTCAGGATTATTTCTACCATACCCCTGCAGCCCCAATGTAGGGACTGGGCATCATCACGGTATTACGGCCGAGTTGCGTCCCAACACTTTAGCAACAATAAAGGACACCTTCAGCATAATACCATATATGTTGTCACTGTCTGTCTGACCAGATGCTGTCCATAGAATATATGAGAGGGTATTTTTGGTGACTCATGAGAAGTGACTCGAAGAAATTTGGTTAAGTTTTGAGCGAGGTATTATCCTGTACATTAGCAGTTAAATATTATGGCTGATAGGTAATGGGACAAATTGGGAAGAAACCGTTAGTGACTGAATATCATGTGCCTATGGCACCAAAGTGTAGCCATAGAGCTGAGCCTCTTGCTTTGAAAGAAGTAGTACCCCAAGAGGGTCTGTTCGAGAATCAGTATGAGAGGTTTTCGCCTGATGAGCTATTGGCTCGATCCAGGGTCAAAAGTCCTTCATGTCTGATAGGCTTTGCGATGCATGAACATGCAATGCAATAGCTGCACTCATTCATTAAAGCTGATCATTTTATATTTTGAGGCAGAACAATTGGTATAGTCACTATTAGGGTGGCATACTCAAAATAAGTTCATATAGCAGAGAGATCAAAGACTACCTACTGACAGAGTATTTACACTCTTAGAAACAAATAGGAGTTTGAAGAGATCAAAGCTAAGCAAGGCAAATATTCTCAGGGTTAGGGGTGTTTGTACTTAAGAAAAATGAGAGGTTTTCAACAGAGGTACTTAGATAGTATGGGAGTTGATTGTAGCCTGTGATAACCCAGACACAGAATATAAATATCGAGGTACTCCTAGCTATTAGAAACATCAAGCAATGGAGAAGAGATCTTATTAATATATTTATTATTTTACTCTTGAAAAACTTATTATGAATGCAACTTTCTGAGCCTACCTTGACGATCTTCATCTTTGTTTATTTTTACCTTACCTTACTTTACTTCAAGAAACATAGAGCCTAGGCCAACCCATACTATCTATGGTTGGGCTACCCCATAACAAAAATGACTCATCTTATAGTTGTGGTTGTTTTCCACCAGGATCATGGTTCAAATTTTTAACTCATAAAGTATCCTTGGCATTGACAGTATAGGAGGTAGTATAGTCAAAGAGAAATAGAACCTAGGTATGTAGAAATGTAGTTTCAAATATTAAAATCATGATATCTAATGTATATTGAATTAGGTCATCACACCTCCACCATATTCTATTGCCACACTGAATGTATTCAGTAACCTGTCAAGGGTTAATTCTGAACTCTAGAATAAGTTCAACTTTTTATGTTTATAGTTGAGGAGGTAGATCTTGATTATCTACTGTAGGTAGTATCTCAAGTTGCTAATAGGGTAAAACATAATCTAAAATCATCAATTCCTTTCTGCATGACTTTTTTTATATCATTACTTTATCCTGCTGAACTCAACTGTAACAGTGGCACCCTAAGAGAAGATGGATCCTAAGTTCATGACTGCAAGGAATTGACTCCAAGATCAAAAGTGATAATCAACAGTAGAGTAAGGAAGAATCAAAACAGTAAAACTTAATATTATTAAGCTACAGATTCACTCAGTAATTTTCTCAAGAGGTAGTTGATTGCTAGAATAGAGTGGGACTCACATATAGTTTAAGTAGAATATTATATACTGCCAATTCCCACCAATCACTACTCTAACTTAATCATAAGTACACCCATCTCCCCCAGGTTGACCAACACACACTACTTAGGATATTATTCCTTTGTAGATGTCATTCCACTCTGACAAAATATCCTTCTGACATCAAGTATTTTAGCACTACATCTCCAATGTGACCATAGGAGAAAAACTCTTCATATCGTTGACATGCTAGTAGTGAACTATTATGCAACTGAGGAGACATACCACTGATGAACTCTCATACCCATATGCATTTCATCTATACAAGCCTTTAGTAGACATAGCTCTCACAACTGAGCTGAACCTTCTACTTCATTCTAATTAGGTCTTTGCCTGATAGGATGGTCTACTCGGCTCCCCTAGTGGAATACTTTAGTGATTAGCTTAGTGGGTGCTACCTACAGTCAACTACCCAACAGTACCCCTACTATGATAAGAATCATGCTTTTAGAGTTCTCAACTAACCCTAATAGTCTTACAGTGATTGAGTACAAGTTGTGCCTATGTGTGATTCACCTGTCGAGAGATGCTTCACAATCTTCCAGGCCACCCCAGGACTACCTGGGAGGCTCTAGACTATTCCTCTGGTATTACCTTAGTAACTCCTTCAGTTCTTGTCCAATTTATACATATATAGTACCAGAAGATAGCCCTTCATCTGGAACATACCCTATACCCTCTCATATATCCTACAGACAGCATCTGGCCAAATAGATGGTGACAATTTATACAGTATTACATGAGTGCCTCCACTCAATTCCTTTTGTTAGGAAGGGAGCAACTCAACAACTATAACCCCATGATGTGCGGTCCTTACATTGGGGCTACAGGGGGGTGTTAGAAACACCTCTGTAAAACCTTGGAGCATTTGGAGCCCTGTAGCTCCTCCTATAGCCCCTCAAATGCTACCAGGTTTGTAACCTTTAGATTTTACTGGAGTGCCCAATCCTTATAATATCATCTACTTTCCCAAGTAAGTACTTCTATGTGCTAGGTAGGGTAACTTAGGTACCATGTCAGGGTAACTCAGACCTTATGGCAGGGTAACTTGGACCTCATGTCAGAGTAACTCAGGTCTCATTACATGAGCCTTTCCTGAGCCTACCTTCTATACTATAATCTTATAGTATGTGTAGTTGTTCACTATAGTAAACTAAACTATCCTTACCCATCAACCTTAGAGTCTCTGGTATGGGTGCAAGAATAGTCTACTGTAAGATACCCTCTGGTGGGTCATTACACCAACATTAGTGAACCCCATCATTGGAATTAAATGTACACTCATCATGTACAACTAGTATTAAAACCTTCTCCAACCCAACTTGCCTGAGTTGTAGTAATACTTTATTATCCAAACTATTCTATACTAGCATCCATTGACCAAGGTCTAACTATCTAAGAATAAAGTCATGATCTCTATACTCTCAAACCTCTACCCTCTCATATTCATCAATGTAAATCCCTTTGCTTAATTCCTTCCACTTAAAACCTAATTTGTGCAACTAGTTTATAGCTGTACTTGATATAAGGGACAACTTTCTCTTTTTATAATAATCTAATAATAATAAGTCTTGAATCCACTCAATTTATCAAGCTGCATCATAGTCATTTGTACTTATACTCCAATGGCATTTTACTGCATTTGCTAGGCTAACTGAAGTGAGATCTGGTATATATTAGCTAACTAAAACTATAAAAAACTTGTCTAACAGCTTGCTTTGATTTATACTTTTGCCTTTCTCACTTATAAATTCTCTGATAGCAAGTAGAGTACCTTCATCTTGAACCATGGAGTCAACTTTAGAGTGCTTTCCCTCGTGACTTCCTTCGACATGCTGGGTGGTAACCCAGGTTTGCTCTTGCTAGAGAATTCTCACTACTACTGCCTTGCCATTCTTATATCCAATTGCAACATTCATTGCAGCTACTTTGTGGGGAATATCCAGGTACTTCAATTACCAGTATATAAATTAAAGAATTTGCTGGTGCTATCAGAGTGTATTCCCTTTTAGATGATGTCTCTTAGAGCTCAAAATTTCTTTCATTTTGCTTATAGCTTTATTGTTTGAATTAGTTCATGTATGTAAGTTTATTTATTTTAATTTATATACATAGAGGCTAGTTATTGACATACCTATTTGAACAATGTTAAGCTTAATCTCATCTTTCACTCATGACTACTACTTTAGTACACTACTCTGTTCATCTTCAATCCCATCAAGTTTATCTAAATAATCTCCATCAAAAGTCTCCTATCTGAGGTCCTAGTTTCTACTACTCTGTAATTGCAGTCTGGGAGTATTGTAACGGGGGCGCCCTAAGGGAAGATGGATCCCAAGTTCATGACCACACTGAAGTGACTCAAAAGATCAAAAGCGATAATCAACAGCAGAGTAAGGAAGAATCAAAACAGTAAAACTTAATATCGTTAAGCCGCAGCTTCATTCAGTAAGTTTCTCGAGAGGTAGTTGATTGCCAGAGCAGAGAGGGACTCGCATATAGTTTAAGTAGAATATCATATACTGCCAGTTCCCTCCCATCACTACTCTAACTTAATCATAAGCACACCCGTCTCCTCCAGACTGACCAACACACACCACTCAGAACATTATTTCTGTGTGGATGTTGGTCTGCTCTGGCTAAATCTCCTTCCGACATCAAGTGTTTCAGTGCTGCATCTCGAATGCAACCACAGGAGAAAAACTCTTCATATCATTGACATGCTAGTGGCAAACTATCATGCAACTGAGGAGATATACCATTTACGAACTCTCATACCCATATGCATTTCATCTATGCAAGCCTTTAGTAGACATAGCTCTCACGATTGAGCTGAGCCTTCTACTTCATTCAAGTCAAGTCTTTGCCTGATAGGAAAGTCTACTCAGCTCCCCCAATAGGGTACCTTGGTGATTGGCCTGGTGGGCGCTACCCACAGTCAACTCCCCGAAAGCACCCCTACCATGATAAGAATCATGCTCTTAGAATTCTCAAACAACCCCAATAGTCTTACAGCAATTGGGCACAAGTTGTGCCTATGTGTGATTTACCTGCCCGGAGATGCTCCAACACCTTCCAGGCCACCCTGGGACTACCTGGGAAGCTCTGGACTACCCTTCCGGTATTACTTGAGTAACACCTTCAGTTCTTGTCCGTTTTACACATATTTGGTATCAGAAGATAGCCCTTCTTCTGGAGCATACCCTATGCCCTCTCATATATCCTACGGACAGCATCCGGTCGGACGGACAGTGACAACCTATATGGTGTTACAAGAGTGCCTCCACTCAGTTCCTTTTGTAAGAAATAGAGCAACTCAATAACCGTATGCCCATGACATGCGGTCCTTACACTGGGGCCACAGGGGGGTGTTAGGAATATCTCTATAAAATCCTGGGGTATTCGGAGCTCTGTAGCTCCTCCTGTAGTCCCCCAAAGACTACCAAGTTTGATGTCTTTAGATTTTACCAGAGTGCCCAATCCTTGTAGGATCGCCCCCTGCCCCAAGTAAGTACCTCTAAATGCTAGGTAGGGTAACTTGGGTGCCATGTCAGGGTAACTTAGACCTTATGGCAGAGTAACCCAGACCTCATGTCAGGGTAACCCAGGCCTCATGTCGGGGTAACTCAGGACTCATTACACAAGCCTTTCCCAAGCCCACCTTTTATACTACAATCTTAT
The DNA here is from genome assembly GCA_003788595.2 of Choiromyces venosus 120613-1. Taxonomy (NCBI): domain Eukaryota; kingdom Fungi; phylum Ascomycota; class Pezizomycetes; order Pezizales; family Tuberaceae; genus Choiromyces; species Choiromyces venosus. Next base: position 225,184 of record ML120395.1, read on the forward strand.
AGTATCATAGTTATCCACTATAGTGAACCAAACTATCCTTACCCATTGACCTCAAGGTCTCTGGTATGGGTGTAAGAATAGTTTACTGTAAGACACCCTCTGGTAGGTCGTTACAAGTATTTAGTCATACTATTGTGACTGCAGTATCATCATCTTCTAGTGTCTAAACCTAAGTTGGAATTAAAGCCTGGGCCTAGATTGTATTTTGGGCTACAGTTTGAGCTCTTGGGGTTTGAGTTGGTATTTAGAGTGTAGTTTGGGTTTGAGAATTGGACTGAGTTTGCTTAAGTTTTCTCCTCTGTTCCTATTTTCTGTAATGCCAAAGAGTTATTCATGAAAGGTAGCTTCGGTCATTGCTTGATCTCTCAGATAGAGATTTATTACTCAGAGAATTATTACTCAGAGAAGATACATTACTACCTACAAGTGCAGGGTATCTTTCAGCTCTAGAATCTGGAGTATTATTAGTTTCATGATTCAGGTACATTTACCTGATTGAATTTAATTCTTTTATACATGCTCCGTATCCGTTACAACCACAGTCAAAGGAAAAACCGCTCCAAATTTTTCGCCAAGCTTTTTTCTTATTGGCCAAAAACCTTTTCTCACAGCCTCGTACTTTATCCCTCTTTTGGGTTAAAGACTTTTATTACTTTCAATGGATTCCCAGGCATCCTCAACCTCCCCCCACAAGGGAAAGGGGAAGAAGAAGCCCTGCACTCCCCCAGACCCTACCACACCACCTCAAGGAACTAGATGGACCACCATCGCTGGCGAGTCCTCTTTTTCCCCTATCTTCACTAGGCCTCAGAGCCCCCCCTTGCTTAAGTGACCATGCAGCAACACTACCTCCTCCCTGACAGTGATTCTGGATCAGTACCTGGTGGGAGCTTCTCCAGACACTACCTACTTCCAGAACCTTTACGTCAAGGTTGCTGTAGAGAGCAGCCTGCAGATCCTCACCCCCACATCTGAGACAGTCATCTTCTGCAAGATGCTGGACATGATACACAATGACTACAGGAACTCTATCACCATACTCAAGAAACACATCAATGGACTTGTGGATGAGCTAGATGAACTTTGGCAGCAAACTCCTCCCCCCCCTGAGCAACCCACCACCACCACAGCCCCCCCAGATACTCATAGGGTACCAGAGTCTACCCTCAGCACAACTCAGACACTTCCCCCCCTCTCTGCTCCTGCTCTGGCAGCCATTAGTGCCCCTTCTTGGGCGACAGTTGTCAGGAAGGGAAAGAAGAAAGCCCTCAGCACCTCAAAGCCTGCCTCAGCAGCCAAACTCAACCCTCTGACCAATGCTCCCACCTCCAAGAAAGGCATCACTATGAGAGAGAGAAGACTTATCATTAAGCACGATGGCTCTCCTCTCACCCCTATTGCTATGGAGGTCCAAGATGCCATCAACAGGGTACTCTCCTCCACCTATATTCAGACCATTTCCCTCATGAATGGCAATGTCACCATCACCACCATGGAGTCAGTCAAGGCAACCTCGCATAACAGCAGGGCTTTCACTTTCCTTCGCTTGATTCTTGGGGCCACCACTGTCCATTTGGATACACCAGCCACACAACTCCTAGTTCATGGCCTCCCCACCACTCACTCCCTAGTGACTATTGTGACAGAACTCACCACCTTTAATTCAGGCCTTGCCCTTACCCAGCAACCCAGATGACTCACCTCCGATGCATCCTGTGCAGGCAAGAATGCCTCCACTATCATCATCACCATCACCAGCCCCAATGCTCCCCTCTTTGTCAATAAGTGACTTTCAGCCTTCTTTACCACATTCAGGACTGAGCGACACCTATGGTTCAATGCCTTCACTCAGTATTCCAACTGTCACCACTTCGGACAACACAGTAACAAGTGTGCCAGCCTACCCTCATGCCACTGGTGTACCCTACCAAACTCCATGGGGATCACTCCTGCCCCACATCAATCTGCCATCTCTGGGGCCATCCCTGCAGCTACTTCTCTCCAAGGTGTATCAACTGTGATGGCCTGCATGAGTCCCATCCTACCACCTAATCCGCTCAGCCTCAACACCATGACTTGTCTGACGAGGAGAAACTCGAGGAGGTGGCAATAGTCAACTAGTGATTTAGCTTAAGTCTTCCCACTGCAGCCCCTGACTCGGAAGCGATGGTGGTTGTTTCTTTCCTTTCTTAGTATTTTACTTTCACAGGTGTTTGGGTAGCATTTATTCTTTACTACTTTGTTAGCTACCGGTTGTAGTGCATGGTGAAAAGATTTTCACACTTGATCAAGTCCTTGGAATTAAGGTTTTGTTTATACCATAGCCCTTAAGGCTCCATGTAGATTCTTGTACATTAATAATGAATATATGATATAAAATTTTTTTTTTAATTCTTTTATACTTTTCTAAAGAGATGCAGTTAAAACTTACTATGCGAACCTTTATTTCTACCCAACTTGCAAACCCTGTTACAAGGCCAACTTCCTTGCTCACCATGAACTCTCAATAACTATTACAAACCTGGCATGGTTTGTAATGGTTTCATTTGTTAAAGGTTTTTCACATGACTCAGTTGAGTCATACGATGATATGTTTTTACACTATGACTCAGGTACGAGTCATAGGGTCTATTACAAACCCGGCATGGTTTGTAATGGTTTCATTTGTTAAAAGGTTTTTCACATGACTCAGTTGAGTCATACGATGATATGTTTTTACACTATGACTCAGGTACGAGTCATAGGGTTTCACATGACTCACAGTTGTGAGTCATAGTTGTTTATGTTTGAATTTGATTGGTATGTTGAGCATTGACTCATAGGTACGCCTATGAGTCATGAGGATTAAGAGGCATGACTTCATTTATACAAGTCATGAGGTTTCGCACATGACCCCCTTAAGGTCATGGGACTTTCGCGCATGACCAAATATGGTCATGAGGTTATATGTTACGCGAATGCATGAGTCACAGTTGTGACTCATTTGATTTGTAAGCGGGTTGCTGGAAGAACTATATAAGGAGGTCAGTAGGACCTGATAGTTAGTTCTTCACGCAACCACCTAAGTTATTTCCTATCTTATAAGTTATCAATAAAACACCTTTACGCTCTTTACAACAAAGACTAACCAACACGAAGAAGAGACAGAACGAATACTAGTTAACGCTATAAGGACTTAGTATCGGCAACGGTCAATATCTAAGACATAGTGTAATAGAACTAGTATCAGAATTCTCGAAGGAAGGAGAATACAATAGGAGATAGGTAAGTACCATCCCTATAAGAAAGCTAACAATAGTGTCGTTACCTGTTGCGAGATATAAGAAAGGAGAGATCATATAGCGGATCGTAACAATAACTTCCTCTTATTTGAAAGGTTTCCCATATGAGTAATGGGAAAGGAATAATATTTGTATTGATAAAGAGAGTAATTGAAGAGAGAGAGTAATTAAAGAGAGTGTAATTGAAGAACTGAGATTCAAGAATACTATCATTTGAGCTAGGTTAAACCATACTTGACTATATATCAGTAGTGCTACCTTCTCAGTATTTATTATATACTGCTACACTGAATTTTTCAGTATATATTTCACTTTCATACAAACTTCCAAGCTTAATTTCTTTTTTTCCTCATTTTTTATTGATAAAAAAACCTACTAAAGACTCATCCCTCTATTCTGAGGAGAGTGTAGGTTTTTTTATATTGAAATTTAATGTTTTAGAGGACTTATTTGATTGCTGATTTGTGTGATTCTGTGGTCCTACTTTGATAAACATTGTACCATACTGTATCTTCTCGTGTTATATGTTTTTTTTATCAAGTGCCAAGTATTCCCCACAATTGCAACATGACTTATGAGACATATAAAAATAAAAACAAAACCTACCCAATACAGATTTAGATAAAAAGCAAGCAAGATCAATGAAAAACAGTACAATAAAACTTCTTCAAAATCTTCAAGAAAAATACCTACTAGCTCAACTGAAGTTAAGTTGGATAGGAGTACCAGTCATCACTAAATACTTAACTAACATGGCCCATAGACAGCCTCCTAGCATGTTTGAACACTCACACTTTAGTAGAATACCTAAATCAAAATAAGAAACTTTAGAGCGATGTTTAGATAGGTGGAGAATGTCAGGATATATAGGAGAGGTTCTGAGTGACCTGAAAGGTCATCTATAGGAATTCATACAGGAACTTTAAGTCTGATTAGATAAGTTAAGTTAGATTATATGATAAAAGTAATAGTAGAAGAACAGATAAGACCATTGAAAAGGATTCAAAGATATAGTAAAGTGTTACCTGAGGGTGGTCTGAATCCTGGAGATGAAGACAAGAGGTTATCTGATAGGTTATATTTGGATAGGTTGTTTAAATGAAGATAATCTTTGCAGGTCCAAACAAACTCAAGTAGGGTATTGCTTGGTGGTATCTTAATTGGTAAAGAACAATAAGATTTCATAGGATGAAAGGGAAGTAGAAGAGGCAATTCTTCAGTTCAGTTGCCAATTTCAACCTATTTGAAGTTTTTTATTCTAATCTCATAGTCTTTCTTGCCATCTATTGGTAAAGTAACTCTAAGATCCTAAAATGCCTTCTGAATAACTTGATAATTTTCAACTGAGAAAGCTGCCCATGCCTAGTCCACAATATATATTACCATAATTCGCTTGTTACTAATACTCCATTTTCCAATAGAATCTGAGTGGTTGTTAATGTAGGTGATTGTATATTTCCAGAAATATACTTTAAATAGCTTATTAATAGCAGTATTGAGTGGCTGAAATAGCTCAATACAGCAAGAAGGAATTAGTGAGGTAGTTATATGAGCAGAATGAAGCTTCTCTAAAATAGCTTCTGTAGTATGAATGCCTATGACATCCATAAGTAGAAGGCTTTCATGATCAGGATATTGAAGCAAGTCTAGGTTTTTTGAATTGTATAAGGCAGGAAATAACTCATTATCAATGAATGCAAGAAATAACTTCTCGTTATTATATGCTATGCTATTCAACTCTACTGATACTTCAGTATTTCATAGATGTTGTTCTTTTTTTTTTATCCTAGAATTTATTTGTTTAAGGTACAAACCTTACAAGCAGTATTAGGCTATTATATCAAAAACCTCTATCCTAGACTGGGCCCCAGAAAGCTACAGAAAAACTATAGCCTGAAGACTTGGTCACAAAGCTATCATAACAAGCAACCCTCCTGTAAACTACAGAGTATAAGAAATCCTACCAATGATGCACAATAAACAAATGAAACCAAACTCCTGACAGTGAACCAAACAATAACCTCAAGTAAAACCTAAATCTAAGGGAGGACCATATAGGAGCACAACTCAAACTGTGATATAAGCTATGAGCATAGACATAGATATACAGTGTAAAGGAAATAGAGATTAAATGGAAAGGTAAGAAGCCACTGTGGTGTGTGACAGAAGTGAGGAGGCTCTGAAGTCTGTTTGAACAAATTGGGTGGATAGATAGTAGTAAGGTACCAGCTAGATAGATAGCAGTAGGGTGCCAACTGGGTATAGTCTGAAGTTGACCAACTAGATTACTACATCTCTCAAGTCATCCCTTGTAATAGGAGAGATAGCATTACTACTGGAAAGAATCTTAGAAGTAGGAGGGTAATGGGAAAGAGGAAAGGGGGGCAGTAAGATAGTACCTGATCATCCATGAGGGTGAGGTTCAGGTAAGGGGAGTGCTTAAATTGTGGGAGCTACTATTGGATAATATGGTCATGTCTGATAAGGCAGCCTCTAAGAAAAAAAGAGAATAGAGAAGTCAACTGTGGCCTATTAAAAAATCTTCTTCTACTACTAACCATGTTTCCAGCTATCTGTAGAAAGACAAAGTGAGAAAACTCAACCATAGCACTTGCTATGTGAGGTGAAGTGAAAGCAAGGTAAGGGAGGCAACTAATATCATGAGATGCTAGAAAGGAAGGATGAGAAGCTTTAAGAAGGTAGACCTTGAGAGGGAAGTGAAGAGAGGATGCCAAAAGTTACAGGAGAGATGGAAAGTATGTTTTTTGACCCTCCCTAGATGGGGGGGGGAACAAAAAAAGTTATGATATTTCTCCTAATGTTGAGTTGTTCCCAAATAGGAAATAAATTTCAATGACTATAGGTGTAGTAAAGATAGAGGATTTCTATAGATGTTATTCCTTTCTTTGTATATTATTTCTACTAGCAGCATGAAAGATAATTTTTAGCCTAATTCTAGAGACCCCACCAGCAAAGATATATAGGATAAGAGTGGCTTGTCTCTTATTCTATCTACTCTTGTTAGTCTTTCTAGAGACTATTTTGCATCCTATAATTTTATCTGTTTTGCTATCCAGATACTTGAAGGGGATAAGTATTTCATCCAAATTCAGTACATTGGAAAGGTAGTATCAACCAATATCTGTAGTAAAACAAGCTCTTTCATAGAAGTTTCTTACCTATGAATTCCTTCTATTAAATCATAGCTAATTAATAACTAATCTTTTATACTCATTTGAAACTCATGTAGATATTTTTATTAGCATACAGTATGAAATACTCCATCTCTTCATAAATCCATTAAACTAACCCACTGAAAAAAACAAACATATTTACTATCACTCTTAGTCCATAGTAATTAACAAATAGTTTGTGTACCTTATTTCTGAACCATCCTTGCTGGATCAATTTCTCCTTTCGTTGTTCCTCCAAAAAGGTATCAAATAATTCCTTCTCTATTTCAGGCTATGGGTATATCCACTGAAGTGACTTTTCTTTACTTGAGGTACTATGTAGTGTAGCTATAGTATGTTGGGTAGTCTACTATTATTGAATAGTAGTTTTAGTGATTTTCGAGTATATGGAAGCTTCACAGTAAGTTGGTTAATGAAACTGGGTATTTTCAACTTAGATACTTATGGGAACCCAGTTATGCAGTAAGAACAGAATCACCTCCACCTTTTACCCTTTGCTATATGAGTAACGTATTTTCTTGATTGCCCAAAGGTGCTACCTATATGATTAGGCTTTTAATAGGTGAGGCTTTGGTCTTAATTGCAATTTCTTTCTTAGCTCAGCTGGAGGGGGGTATGTATCAGAATTTTGAATATTTACCTCATGGGGAATCCTATGAAGCTTGAGTCATATCCCAGTTCCCAATATAATGAACTACAGAAGAAAGATCAAAAACAGGACCAAAAAATATGTAGAAAAAGCCATTTTAGTGGCTGGATTGCAACAACTCATGATATTGTTACTAGTACTCTGAAAAGGTGAAGTTGATCTGTTAAATCTTTTCAGATAGATCTTCAGTCTTAGTTCTCTACATTAACCTTAACCTATATGCCCTGAGCATGCAATATGCTTAGTGAGAAATTGTATAATAAGAGAAAATATGGTATTATAAAATTAGTCTAACCCACTGTTCAGCATGTATCAATATGAATCACCATGACAATAAAAGTTCAAACTGGTATATATGTCAATATAAATCTTCAGTATACTAATATTTTAAAATAATAATATTTATTTACAACTATACTAATATATATATATATATTGTAAAAAAAAATACTTTGTGCCCCATCACTTACCATAAATTTCTAGAATATATGATCTGATATAATATTATAGTGATTAAGCTAAGGCAGCAAATGCATTCATAAAAAAGTACAAGGAGCACCTCTGAAAGTTATGAATAGTACAGCAAGAGGATATATTGCAACCAAATTTACTAATATTAGTATTTCTGAAAGTTTATTTCTGAACAAGATATTATGATTACTAACAAAACCTTGATATTATTATGGAGGGGTACATTTATTTATTTTTTTCTTTTTTTTTCAAACCTCTTCTAATCTATCAAATTTTAAATCTTAGGTTTATATAGTATTAGTACTAGTAGCAAAAGTTCATTGTTCAAGTTAGATCTGAACCAAATAGTATGATTGGGCTTAACTGGATAATAAAAGATAGAAATATTGATTGATTCTTATCATCTACTTTAAGTTATCTGAATGGTTCATACAGTACCTTCCAGATATTCAAACTCTCAAACTTTCAATAAAATCTCTCAACCTGAAGTACAACAGTTTACTCTAATACTATCACAAACTAACTAGTTGGAGTGCTATTTGGAAAAGCATTAAGCAAGGATAAGGTTTCACAGAACTCATAGATATATGAGTTATATATAGTATGTTAGGCTGATCAGCAAGGCAGATTAAGATTTCATACTATGACTCATAGTTAAGAGTCATTAGGTTTCACATGACTGCATACTTGTAAGTCAATAGTTATTATTAATATCATATTAACTTGTCAAATTCATTATCTCTATGTAGAGTTATTAAGTCTGTGTGGTGGCTTAGCTGAGGCTGTATCCTCATAAGAGCCAATGAGCTTGAGGTTTCTATAGTTATACTCAAAATGTATGGTGGTGGTTGCAAGTTTAAAGTTCAAGTACTTAATTTGTACCTGAGTATGATTGTATTTAAAGCAAGTAAGCATGGCTGAATCCTAACTTCAAAATTCAATAATAAATCAACCAACAATTCAAATTCCTTGAGAAAAACTTTAGAATTTCTAGAAGAACATTTGCTATACATTTTTATCCTCAAAAGTATCCTCTATATCAATAATGACAGTAGTCAAAAAAAGTCAAAATTTTGGAAGAACTCAACTAAGTCTCAAGCCTAAAACTATAGATAAACAAGTACTACATAAGACTAGTATATAACCTATCAAAGAACAAGAGATATCATGGAGCCACCAACAATAAATTCAGGTTTTGGTATTCCTGTATTATTACTCTATATCAATCAGTAATTTTGAATATCAAAGCCCTACTCAGAAAGAAGCCCTACAGCTATTCTAAGTTCTTCAGCCAATAATAAGTAATTGGATGTGCAGGAAGGAAAGAATAGAAAAGCAAGAGAATAGAATGAAGTCAAGAGGGCAAAAGGAGTTCAATGTTATTTTTTGGCCAGATTTAGAGTCAAGATTATATCAACACTTCCTTAAATACTGAGAAAAAGGTCAAATAATACAATGAAGTTGGCTCCAGATTCAGTTAATTTTTTTATTCTGTGATTTTTATCCTATGCCTATAGACTCAGATGGGACCACTAGTAGTCAGCTTTTTAGATTCAGTAATAGATGGTTCTTAGAGTTTCTCACTCAATATTGGATCAGTCTATATTGTATGATATAACAAAAAAAGTATAAAAAGTACCAGAATTATATCACCAACCTGTCCTCTCCTGGCCTCAATTTAATTGATGAAACTTCCAACTACTACTTTATCAGGCTCTACTTCCTAATGCCATGAGCTGCTTCCTATTAAGTAATATATATAACTTTCATGAGATACCTATTCTTTTTGGGTCTATCAATAGTTAAACATATAATATGGTGAGATCAAAAACAATTTAGGTTCAGGGAGTACAATCAGGATAGGATAAGTGGCAAGCAATCTTAGTACTATGTGTTTTTGCTGATGGAATACCATGTATCCTACCAATGCTTATTTCACATAGAAAAGGAAAGAGACTGGGTGATGAACTTAGCTATTATCATCCTAGAGTTCTAATTGAGTTTAATGAAAAAGCTTAGTATATGAATGATGAGTTTTTTTTACAGTATATTAATGACTATCTCATTCCTGCTCTCTCAGGTCAACCTAGTTTATTTGTTACAGACCTTATAGAATCACACAAAATACCTCCTATTCTTGAAAGCCTTCACAGTTATAATATAATACCTTTACTCATTCCTGCTAGCTATACTAGCCTAGTTCAACCTCTTGATATTTCTACCAATAAAGCTTTCAAAGAAACTATGCAAGATATCATGGACCAGGTAATCCTTGATTGTGAAAAGGCAGAGGAGATTGTTAATTAGAGTGTTTGATAATGAAGGATATTGACTACCTGATAGTGGAGATCTATTTTATAATTTTCATTCTGAGAAAACTGATATAATTGTTCATTCTTTTGAAAAAGTAGGACTTTTATTGGCTATTAATAGGAGTCAAGATGAGCTACTTGATATTAAGGAATTTGCTGGGTTAGAGATTGGTGATTGGCACTATACTCTAGAACCTATTGATCCTTTTGTCAATATTGAAGAAACTGGTGATAATGATGAAGCAATTAAATTCTGGGTAGACTGATGATGCAGAATTGTAGAACTCTTCTTTGGTCTTTTTTAATATCTTTTTTTTTTTTCTTCAAGCTCATTAGATAACTTGATAATTTGTTATTAATTAATTAAGTTCTTTCTTCTAATACTTCTATTTACTCTAAACTTAATAAGCATTAAAACCAATCCCTAATAATAAAACAAAGTAGCAGTCTACTCAAGAGAACATGAACAAATGAAAGATATCCCTTTCCAAATTTTAAAGTTTTTTTCAGGGGATTTGGATTATTAGTTGATTTAGGACCTGTTTGGCATGTTCCAAATTTTTTAAACTATGGTATTTCCTGAAAATGACTTATAAGTTAAAATAAAAAAATCACATTATTTCAACAAATAAACCTGTTTGGTAGGCCAGATTTTTAATATTATATTTATTGATTTGTATAACCTAACTTTCTGGAACAACTTTTTTCCCTCAAATAATCCATATAACCCTAAAAAAAAAACTCTTTCCCCATATAAGGACTGGTTTTTTTTATTATAAACAATCTACACTACACCGTTATCTTTTCTTTATTCTATTAACTACTACATCTAAAACCTTCACCTCCTCCTACTACTTATATCACTACTTATCAATATCACCAGTATTATTACTACTACTACTACCACTACTGCAAACTCCCCCTCCCCACCCTCTCTCCATTATCTCCACTACCACTGCAACCTCTACTAACCTACCCCCACCTCCTACCTATTATCTCAACTACTACTGCAACCTCTAACTAACCCCCCTAACTAAAATAACTTGTGCAGTCAACTCCATCACTATTAATATCAGACTATCAACTACCCTCCAACCTCAATCAACAGAATTGTCACCTTACCAATATCCAACATAATAGATCAAATTTCCTTTCTCTCTAGTCTAGACTACTCTCATCTTTGTTGGTTCATCCCTTATCACCAAAGCAATAGCAACCACCATATCAATAATTCCCTTTGACAATTATATTTACCAAACTCTGAGCTACTCTCCTAATCTCCAGTCTTAACCTCCATTGGTATTGTACCTTATACTCAAAATATTCCTTGGAATTGGCAATTAACAATTTATTTTACATGTTCAAGTTGCTAACTGAGTAACCATGTGTCTAGCACAACAAGCAACAGTATCTAAATCAAAACAATAGAGAAATATCTGATTAAAGCTCTATTACAACATCTAAGAGATAGTAGTCAAGTAGAAACTACTTTTAAAAAGCCTGTATAGACTGAGATTACTGCTGAACTGAATGCTATCTTTCCAGTTGCATTTTCAATATCAATTATAGTTAAACAACTAAAGAATAAAGAAATTTGGGTATGTACTATAAGGGATCAAATCTATCATATATGAGAGGAATAAATATAGGATCATGGAATTACTAACAGCCTTATTTCTTATGTTATAGTTGAAGAAAGAATTTGAGATAGTTTGTACTATTCAACCAAACTCTAGATCTGGATGGGATGAGGCAAAGTCTTTACCAACAGCACCTGCTTCTGTCTGGAAAGACTATCTATCTGTAAGTTATCTGAAGCATGATCTCTCTATAATAAGGAGTTATTTTTGGATTATTGGAAAATATGAAAGTTAATATATATATTTCTTTATAAACCACCAGGTACACAAAGAAGCAACCAAATACTGTACAAAGACCCTTTCATAATATGATCTAGAATAGCTTTTTAATAGTTTAGCCGCTTCTAGTCATTTTGCTCGGACTGGAGATCTGGTATTTCGATTTAAAAGTAAGTCTTCAGTAATAGGCTATTATGTGAATAGATAGGAGAGACCTCAGAGTCCAACTTTATAGATTCCTCTAGTCAAGCTGGAGTACAGAAGATTTACCTAGATCTAGTTCAAGTGGTATAGGAAGTTTGAGGACCTTCCTAGTTAGAAGTTTTAGTACTAGTTCTGATAGTCCAAGTATTAATGATGCTGAAGGTAATGGCTCACAGTACAGGAGAACATGTATACGCCTAACTAAACCAATACAAGGGACTCTGGCTAATACTCTTCTTATACTACATGATGAGTCAATACAATAAAGACTGCAAGGTAAGCCAATCAGTAAAGAGGAGCAAGCCATTAAAACTCTTCTAGAACTCTATCAGAGATCAGACAAGTATTCTACTAAGTAGCTTATAGACCTTATTGATATTCTTTGTGAGAGGAAAAATCCTCTTTACTTCTTATCAATTGCAACCTCTGAAGATATTAGAAACTATTGGCTGTCTCAACAACTTGTAGCTATAGGAGACATTTAATCATATATTATTCCCTCTAGTATATGTTAATTATTCTTGTCTATATATATTCTTACCCACTCTCCATAATTAATACCTTATTTTGCAATCAATTACTAATCTTCCAGTCAGGTCTAATAATAGTCTGAGGTACTACTCAGTATTGATAGATTGTTAAGTTGAGTTAAGTTCTTGTCTCAGTCACTATTTTGTATCAGTAGTTCTCTATTTGATTGAAAAAAATAGTCATTGTCTATACTTCTTGACTATATATTTCTTTAGAAATAGTCTATATGCTGATGTATTCTCAATTTCTTTTACTCACAGATTACATTCTACCTAGTAGTATTGGTTGTGGTTCAGTTTCACATTACTGTTTTACCTATCAGTCCTTTCTCTTATCCTATTTGGTTAATTTTTATACTGTATAGAATACCATCAGTTGATACTTAATTGTCTATTTTCTGAATAAGAAGCTTGAATAATAGATGTTACCTTTTCATATATTTCATGTCTCTGTCCAGTTGGAAATATGCTTAGATATTTTTCTTTTAAAAAAAATGGAATAAAGCTACTTATAGCTTTTACAAATGTCTCTATACTTTGATCCAACTTGTTTTTTTCCCTTTATCTTTTTGTTCAAACTTCACAAATTTTTGTTTCTAGCCAACAATAGCTTGGATGACTTTTCCTCAGATTTTCTGTCTACTAATAATTGGAGTACAGTATAGCTACCTCAAGTACCTCTTTAGGTATACTTGATAATCTCTCTACATTTCTGTTGCAATAGTCTCATACCTTCTCCACATGGCTTTTCCATTACTATCATCATCATCATCCTCCTGATCCTCTTTGTCCTCCTCCACCTCCTCCCTTTCATGATTCTCAGCTTGTTACTCTAAATTATAATCATCTTTAGGTCTATCCTCACTATTTCTAACTGTATCAACCATTGCTTAACTCATACCCAAGAGTGAAAATTAGTATATGTTTCAATCTTCTAACTTATATGAAATGAGAAGTGACTTACCTGGATTCTCCTGACCTTGATGATTATTTTCACTACTACTTTCATCACCATTTCTTTGGGTATTTCCCTCAACTTGGTGATTAATATCATAATCAGATTCACTTCCAATAGTACACTCCCGATTTCCTGAGTTGTTAAGAAAGTTATAAATTACTGTCAAAGCTAGGACTAATTTGACCTGACTAGGGAAATGATACTTTGGTGATGATTTCAGAATTGGAAATCTACATTTTACAATGCCAAATATTCTTTCTACTGCATTCTATAACTATGAATGTTTAAGATTAAATAATTCTTCTTTATTTTGTGGCCTGGTATCATTGAATTTTACAGTTAGCAAGTTAGCATTAAATGGAGAGGAGAAGAGAAGGAAAGGTAATAGAGACCTATTACAAGATTGTTATTATTTATATAAGTGATAACAGATCCCTGGATAAGGAGTTAGACATCATGGGCAGAGTGCAGACCCAGCATCACATAAATATTACTTCCCTGTTGAGATGGCAAACCCTTTATGAAAAGCATCATTCAATGCTTTCTCATCATGGGCTGACCCTTCCTATTCAGCCAAAACATAACAGAAGTTCAGCTTGAATGTGGATGCAGCTATCACATTTTGGGATATTTGACCTTTTCTATTTTGAAATAAGGTTATAAGGTCACTTAGTACATGTGTCAGAATATACAGCCACTAGACAAAAGTCTTGATAATAGTGCAATGTGAGACAGTCTGTGCCACTCCAAATCACGTAATGCTGTCGACCCCCCCTCCCCCCCACTGGATGCCCTGAAATAATGAAGAAAAATACTGGATGAAATATTAAAAGTTCAAAATTAGAAGCTAAGTACAAAAACAAAAAATTAAATACTAAAAATTAAAAGTCCACCTAGCTAGTATCTAGCATACCAACCTTTAGCATCAATAACTGCTGCAACTCCTGAGGGCATGGAGTGCCAAAGCTTTTTGAAAAAGAAAACTGAAATAGTTGCCCATACAATAGGCAGCACTTCTGCCAGACATTGCCAGATCCTATTAGGGCCCCCTCTGGTGTCTAGAATGTCAGGGTATTGGAGGTAGAGGTGTTGCTTGAGCTCAACTCATGAGCACTTGATGGGGTTGAGATCAGGTAATAGAGGGGGGTAATCTTCAAGGTCAATCCCATTGTCAGTAAACTACTGGCAAGTGTCCTTGACTGTATGAACCCAAGTGTTATCTTGCTGGAATAAGGGGTCTCCAACCTCCCGTGCAATCTGCTGCATGATGGGTGGAAGATGTCTATCTAAGAGAGCAATGTAAACCTACCAATCTACTTTACTCTCTAAGATAGGCACTAAGGAGCCCTGCTGACCACCCCAAAAGCATCTCCATACTATCAAGCTAACCTCATTAGCTTTTCCTCTTGGCTTGATGCAATCGGCAAGCCACTTCTCCTCTGGTGTACAAAAAGCCCATTTCTGGGCTAAGTTGATGGACTTTCTAATTGGGTACTCATCGCTATAGAGTATACCCTCGAAGTCCTGAGCAGTCCAATCCTTTCGGTTAAGAGTCCATTCCAACCTCTTCTTAGCATAGGCAGCTGTCAACCAAGGGCAAGTTTATGCAAGCCATTCTTTAATATTGGCTTCACATAGAACTTGGTCAATCATATAGACAGAGACATGGGGGGCATGCCGATTCTGGAGTTCTAATTGTGTTATGCCCCTATCTTTACTGGCTGCATGGACTATAGCTTGGAACTCCCTCTGGCTAAGGATAATTGGCCTGCCAGAATGGGAAGTATTCTCTATGTGGCCTTGATCACATGTCCAGGCAAGGAAGTTGCGGATGGTAGACCAAGAGCAATTGACAAGCATAGCAACAACCAATATTTTTTCAAAGATGTGGAAAAAGCCAATTATCATAACTTTTTCCACATCTGATATCTCTCTGCAAGCTGTCTTTGACTTGTGGCGCGAAATAGAATTCTTCTTAGGTGGCATTTTGGTGTCATATTCTCTAATATATATGCACTTCACTTTATTATGATTGCTGAGTAATAGCTGACTCAGCATCACTAAGACTGGTATCTAGTGGCTATATATACTATCAATTGCACCTAATGCATGCTGGTATTACAAACCTGGCATGGTTTCTAATGGTTTCATTTGTTAAAAAGGATTTCGCACATGACTCGATTGAGTCATATGATATTATGTTTCACACTATGACTCACATACGAGTCATAGGGTTTTATATGATTCACAATTATGAGTCATAGTTGTTTATGTTTGAATTTGATTGGTATGTTGAGCGTTGACTCATAGGTGCGCCTATGAGTCATGAGGATTAAGAGGCATGACTTCATTTATACAAGTCATGAGGTTTCACACATGACCCCTTTAAGGTCATGGGACTTTCACGCATGACCAAGTATGGTCATGAGGTTATATGTTATGCAAGTGTATGAGTCATATTTGTGACTCATTTGATTTGTAAGCGGGTTGCTGGAAGAACTATATAAGGAGGTCGGTAGGACCTGATAGTTAGTTCTTCACACAACCACCTAAGTTATTTCCTATCTTATAAGTTATCAATAAAATACCTTTACGCTCTTTACAACAAAGGCCAACAATCACGAAGAAGAAACAGAACGAATACTAGTTAGCACTATAAGGACTTAGTATTGGCAAGGGTCAATATCTAGGACATAGCGTAAGATAACAAGTATTAAGAATTCTCGAAGAGCAGAGAATACAATAAGGGATAGGTAAGTATTATCCTTAGAAGGAAGCTAACGATAAGACAGTTGCCTGTTGCGAGATATAAGAAAGGAGAGATCAGATAGCCGATCGTAACAGCTGGAAATATGGATAAAACTTAGGGTTTTTCTCCACCTCCTAAGGTCACTCATTTGCTAGCAAATGAATCTGAGTAAAATGTAGTTTGATGAGACCGTCAAGAACAAGATTGAAATACCTATAATTTCATATATGCATTAGCTTGATCTAAGTACTAAAGTATTTTGAAAACAAGTTACCAACTCACAGTGGCAGAAATATATTGGAACCTCTCTTGAATATCTTTACTTGAGGCATTTCAGCCAACTGTCCAAACAAACATTGCAACTTGTTCTTCTTCTACACTTACCACCTTACTTACTTGCAGTAGGGCTTCTCTTTCAAGCCATCTATAGAGTTGCAGAAAATTAGTTTTATTTATTCTCAGTACCTCAAAGACCCTTTTTAGTTTGATTTCTATAGCTAGGAGTTCATTAGTATATTGGACCAGAAAGACCAGAGTCATGATATACTTGTGGCTCAAACTGGGCACCAGTTTCTTCCACTACTCCAGCAGCCAGATCAATCAAAAACTGAGCATTAAATTGAAGAAGTAGTTGATTTTATTCCCTATCAAATTCATTACTTCTGTTATCCATAATTGTTATTGGGGAGGGTATAGAAAGAAAAAGTGGTTAAAAGAGGGAGGTAAGATTATATAAGCTTAAAAGATAGGCATGGAAAGGGTAGTAGGAGTGGAAGAGTTATAATGAAGAGTAGTGGAGAAAGAAGGAAATAAGAATAAGTGATTGAAGAATGTGTTTAAGATGTTGGATCTGAGTGTAAAATAGTTATATGATAAATTTATTATAAGAGAAGATACGTGGAATTGAAAATGATAGTGTTTGGTGAGAAGATGGTTGAAAAAATAGGTTCTTGAAAGATAAGTGAAAGATTAGAGTTGAGAGAGGAAATTAAGGAGGAATGTAATCTATAAGGTATGATACAAATAAAGCCGCAGTTAAAACAGGTCACAGATATAGATATTTCCCATAATGAGGTGAAGTATATATTCTAATATTGTAATATATCAACATAGTAGAGTATCAATCTTACATGACTTAAAAAGCTGTAGAGTACCCTAAGATTCCAACAAATACCTGCTTATAATCATACTATAGTTTTTTCTAAGAAAGGTCATTGTGTTTGTAACATACCAAGTATGACATGGTTTAATTATAAGCAAACCATGAAAAATAAGTCAAAAAAATACAAAAACCATGGTTTTTCTGACATGCTGAACAGGCCCTTAGTAAATTTCCCATAGTTAAAAGACTGGTATCTTATCTAACTTGAGTCCATCCATAGTGCTCACAAGTTTGATACCAGAATAGGATCAGGACTAAATCCAGGATATATGTAATATAGTAGGCAGAGTCAACTTTTGTTTTTAGTGGAATAACCTGAAGTTCAGACTTCATCTCATCATAAAGCCTACCCCAAATCATCACACTTTCCCTTCCTGATTCTCAAGTTTCATCAATACAATGAGGAAGAAACTCCTGTTCTGGTCTATATAGAACCCATGTGCAATGCCCGAAGCTAGTAGTCAAAAAAGTTGACTCATCAGTCTATAAAGTACAAATCCAATCTTCATAAGTCCAATGAAGTTAGTCTTGACACCATTTAACCTATAATGCTTAATTCTTCTCCATCACATCAAATCTAATTTTTAATTTAATTAGCAATAATTCAAGCTTCAGTAAAGATTAGGGTAATATACTTCTTTCTAGGATGACACTTATGATATCCTATTGAAGCACATGCATCTTGAAGGGTATGAACTGAGCAAGCATATCCTAACTCAGTTAACAGTGTGACAAACCACCACTCCTTGACACAGTAGGGAATGCCTGCTCTGTCACTCTTGATATTACTAGGTCAGGCCACAGATATCTCAATCAAGCAACAATCATAGTAGAATGATATAACTGTTCACAGGATCACCCAATGTCAATCAGAGCCTTCTTCTCACCCTTCGAGATATAGGTTGGATGTACATGGGACTATAGTATGTGAACCAAGTAGTAGCTTATGTGGATAAGTGATTGTGCAAAGAAACTAACCAACATAAAAGTCCCAGGCTTTATTTATCTATTGCCAGCCTCCTGATTATTCAAATGCATATGTAATCATTTCCCAGCCATCTCCCAACCTCCTGAATTCCTCCGCAGAAACACCATTAATACAATGGCTGGTATAAACAACAATTATACTTAAGAAAACCCTCCTGCCTACTGCCATTAACCCAGTTGTCATAACAATCTCATCCCATAACATAATTATATAACAAATGAAATCATATAACAAAGGAAACTTATTCCTCCACTTCTTCCAAGATATGGAAGAGTCATCGAGACCAGTAGAGCTGTAGTTGCACATATTCATGTGTCATTTGGTTGAGCTCTTGAGTGATCTTAGTGGAGATATGATTTATCTCAGCTTTGCATAGATGTAGGCAAAGAGTATGACTACTAGTGAGAACACTAACATTTGGTATGTGAAAATAACAATCTGTGATATTAGCTCCCCTTTCAGGCCTGAGCTCTGTCAAAGGTTTTAGGTGTCAATCTTGTATGGATTTGAAGAGTGAGGAGAGTCTTCTTGGGAGTGCAAAAGGGTTGCTTGTGGGCCAGGTGGCAGCCTGGGGGAGGTCTGGAATAGTATCATCATCGCTACTGATCGAGATAAATCTAATTTGTCATTTTCATTCATTGCGTTCACAAGGGCTTTCATTTGATTGATGTACTCTTTTCTTTGATGTCTGTTCCTTTGGTGTCAAAGGGTTTTGTTCTACTGAGGGGTATTCAACAGGGTTGTATTCTGATCAGGTATCATTGGTAAAGTTATGGTAGGGTGAAAATGTTGGGGGAAAGTTATAGGTGGTGCCCGTAGGCTCTGTAGACATGCATTTTGGTTTTGAAGTTCCATGATAGTTGGAGTTTGCTGGGCCTGCATTCATGACCAAGGTGATAGTTAGTGGTCTCAAGTAGGTTTACTCTTTGCTGTAGATGTTGGATGAGCCCTGCTTGACTTTGGTGTACTCTAAGCTGAGCTCGATACAGCTGTAGATTCCCCCTGTAAGTGTGACATATTTGATGGTCAATAGGTCAGTCTATTTGCAATTCTTCATCTTGATTGTTGTTTTAAGCTGTGGATGTTAATACTCTGATAGGTTGTGTAGGAAGTATGCTTTGATGGTTAATTGGGGTAGATAGATACTGAGGATCTTGGTTCTCAAAGATACCTGTTACTTCAAGGAGTGCTTGGATTGTTTCTTCATCCACTGGGTATTCATCTTGGTTCATGAACTTTATTGTTGGGAATGGGAGTTGTGAGTCTGTCTTCTTGGTAGTATAGTGTTTGCATTGGGTTTGTGTGGGTATTTCTGATGGAATTCTTTGATTAACTTGGGTGAGTTGGTGAAATTATTGGTGGGGTACTACTCTTAATCATAGGAAGGATCATAGCCAGTCCACTAGGCTTTGTATTGTAGTTTGCCACAGTGGAGTCTTGAATCGATGATGGCTTCTCTTTCATATTCTTTCTTATCATCTATGATGATGGGTAAAAGGGGTTCTTTATGTTGGAAAGGCAGTGGGTTATCGGTGTTGGGTTAGAGGAGTGAGATGTGGAAGACAAAATGGACCTTTATTGATGGCAGAAGGTCTAGCTTATATGCTCTGAAGCCTATGTATGCCAAAATGCAAAATGGTCTAAGTTTTTTGTAATCAAGTTTGTCTGATGGTCTCATGGTCTTGATATGACATTTGAGTAACTACACTTTATCTCCAACTGAGAGGTTGGGGTCAGGTGATCTTTTCTTATCAGCATACTCTTTATGCCTTACCTGAAACCATACCATCTCTGCTGTGAGAGATTTATGCAGTTGTACTAATTATTCCATATATGTTTTA
The DNA here is from genome assembly GCA_003788595.2 of Choiromyces venosus 120613-1. Classification (NCBI taxonomy): domain Eukaryota; kingdom Fungi; phylum Ascomycota; class Pezizomycetes; order Pezizales; family Tuberaceae; genus Choiromyces; species Choiromyces venosus. Next base: position 245,382 of record ML120395.1, read on the forward strand.
ATATTAGCTGGTCCTGATGATGCATCCTTGATGATCCATGTTTCTTTTTCGGGATGGTATCCATAATTTGTGAAAAATGTAGTGGTTTTAATGCTTTCTTGATATGTGTCGTTGTATGTAAATTGTACAAATGGGAGTAGTTCCAACCCATCATCCTGCTGATAGTTGCAATATGCGTATATATATTGCTCTAGGATGGCATTAATTTGTTCTGTCTACCCATCTGTTTGGAGGTGAAATGCTGTACTTAGATTCCATCTAATCCTCAGCTATTTTGTCAGTTCTTTCCAGTATTGTGAGGTGAACAGTGATCCTCTATTGCTGACTATGTTCCTAGGGAGTCCATGGTGCAGGAAAATTGTGTTCATAAATAGCTTTGCAAATGCTGGTGCCCTCATCATTTCTTTGCAGGGTGTGAAGTATGCCATTTTGGTGAGTCTGTCTACTACTACCCATATACTATTGTGCTAGTTCGATCTTGGTAGGTCTATGATGAAATCCATACTGATGGAGCTCCAAGGTCTCTCAGGTACCTCAAGCAGTTTTAGCAATCTGAATGGGGAGTGATTGGTAGGTTTTGTTCTTTGGCAGATGTCACAGTTTTTTATATATCATTCGATGCCTTTTCTTATAGAGGGCCAGTAGTATTGTCTTGCAATTTTTTCATATGTTTTCACTATTCCTTGATGTCCTGCTGTTATGTTGTCATGGTTTGTCTGCAGGATTTCAATTTTGATCTTAGGGTTATTGGGGATCCATATTCTGTCTTCATAGGTGAGGATTCCATTGACTAACCTGCAAAGTCCTAATGCAGTATCTTTGCTGATAGTTTTTCCAGTTTCTAGGTCTTAGATTGTCTGTTGAATTTTCTTGTCTTCCTTCATCGCTTCTTTTAGATCTTTTTCATGGTCTTTAGTTGTTACTGCTGTAATAGCTTCGACCTTCTGGCAATAACTACTTCCTTTCTTGTCTTCTTAGTGTGTAGTTCAGTTGTCATCATAGCAAAAAGTCCAGTGTAGTGCATCATGGGGTTTTGAACTTGGTGCAGTAACCATGTCTCCCTATGAGTTTCCTGCTACTAGTCGATTAACCTCAGGTATTAGTTCTTCTTCCCAGCAATTTGGGCTCAGTATTGTTGCAGTTTTGGAGGAGTTAGCACCTCCCTTTTGTGCAATGTCTCCTAGCATCCTAGTTATAGTATCCACTTTTCCATTCAGTGTCCCATTTTTGTACATAATCTTGAAGTCGAAGTTGGCTAATTTTTCTGCTCATCAAGTTTGTCTTCTATTCAATTCTTTGTTCCTCATAAATGGGATTAGATTGGCATAGTCTGTGAATATCTAGATTGGATGCCTGCTTCCTTGCATATAGTATCGCCATTCTTTGAATGCTTGAATGATGGCTAGCAATTCTTTATCATGAATGTCATAATTCTTTTCTGCATCAGTCATGGTTTTTGAGTGGAATGCTATGGGGTGTGTGGTTCTATCAGTATCTTTCTGGGAGAGCACTCCTGCACAGACATGGTCTGAGGCATCTATTTCCAGAATTATCTGTTTCGAGGGATCAAAGTGTACCAGTATCAGTGTTTCTGTCATAGTCTTTTTGAAGTATTCAAAAGCTTCATTCTGTTTATTTTACCATTATCATTTAGTGTTCTTTTTTGTAAGTTTCGTGAGGGGTGTTGCAATACTGCTGAAGTCCTATATGAATCATTGGTAGAAATTGCAGAATCCTAGGAATTTTTGAATATCTTTGACTGCTTGTGGCTTTAGCCAGCATTTCACTACTGCTGTTTTCTTGGGGTTAGTCTCTATTCCTTCTGGTGTGATAATAAATCCTAGGTAGTCTGTTTTCTGAGTGTGGAATTCACATCTTGTTGGCTTTAGCTTGACCTCATATTTTCTTAAAAGTTTGAGTATCTTGATGACATCTTGGATGTGTTGTTCTAGAGTTTCTGAGTATATCAGGATGTCATCTAGGTATATGATACAGCATATGTCTATGACTGTATTTAGGATGTAGTTGATCTATCTTTGGAATGTTGCTGAAGCATTGGTGAGGTCGAATGGTATAACTAGATATTTGAAAAGTCCATAGGTTGTTTTGAAGGCTGTTTTTCATTCGCCCCCTTCTTTGATCCTGATATTATGGTAGGCATCCTTGATGTCTAGCTTCATATAGTATTTAGCTCTTCCTAGTCGGTCTAGTATACCTAATATGAGGGGCAATGGGTATTAGTCCTTGATCATGACTTTATTTAATCCTCTGTAGTCTATGCAAAGTTATAGTCCTCTATCCTTCTTTGCAATGAAGAGGATTAGTGCTGCTGCTGGGGAGCCTGAGGTAGATTCCTGGATCTATCCTCTGGCCAGGTTTCTATTGATGTAGGCTTTGACTTCTTGGGATTCTTTTTCTGACAGTTTTTAGATTGTACAGGCTGGTGCTGTCTTTCCTTCTTGTAATATAATCTCATGGTCTGTACCCCTTCTTGTAGAGGGCAGATCATTTCTTTCTTGTTCCTCGAATATGTCCAGGAATTCGTGACACTCAATAGGTATCCTTTCAAGCAAGGAGACCTCACTAGATTCTTCCTTGATACATTTTTCAGCAATTTTCTGACTTATGGTGCTCCCTACTACTACTATAATCTTGGCTAGGTTGCCAGTCCTCAGAAACTCATCATCTTCAGGCATGTCTTGGTTTTCAGGCTGTTCCTGAACAGTGACTCATACCTCATAGGCTCTCATACTCTATTTCAACCTTATAGGTTCTAGAGTATAGTTCATGCTTGTTGCTTCATAGGCTTTGTGATCCTGTTTCAGCTCCTGGGGCTCTAGGATCAGTGTCTTTAATTGTTCTTCCATTGCTTGGCTCTCATCAACCCCTCTGCTTTAGGATGAACTTTAGAGGCAATTTTTTGCACAAAAGTATGATGTAAATTTCACTCTCTTACTTCTCCAGTCTATAACTGGTCCATATTTGACAAGCCATGGCATCCCAAGTATGATTCCTTGGTGTCCAAGTTTCATTACATGTAGTTTGACTGTTTCATAATGACTGTCTATCCTTAATGGTAGTTGTACATGATGGGTAATCATAAATCCTAACTCTCCTATTACTGTGTAGAGGGGGATGTCATTTTGTCTGTTTAGCGTTAAATTAAGTCTGGTAGCACTTTCAAGGTCTATAAAGTTATCTGTGGCTCCACTGTCAATCATAATGTAGAGTTTTTCTTCAGTGTTTTCATTTGTGGTGTATGCCTGTAGTATAATTCGTGAATCATGATCTTGGTCCTTTGATATAGCTTTAAAAGAAGTTGCTTGAAGCGTCATTGGTTGGGGGCCTAGCAGTCTGCTGCATCCTGCAGGCCCTTGTCATTTAAATGCTCCATTTCTGCTGCATTGACCTTGAATGCATTTGCTCTTCTTTTAAATTCTTTCACTCTGTGGCCTGCTTTACCACATTGTAGGCGTAGATTCTCTCTTCTGCATCTATCATATTCCTGCTTTTCTAGTTTGGGAAGTCTTGAGAATTTGTTGGTATAGATGTCTATGGCATCACCTTCCTGTGATGTTATCAGGTGTTTGTATTGTGGAGGCTTTGGAGGTACATTATTTCAGGGTTCATAGGGTCATTGGCTGCTTCCATTCATCTGTCAGACCAATTGGATCTTTGCTTCCTGCCGTATTGCCCAGTTGACAAAGGTGGCTAGTGTTGCAAAGGTTTCATATTGATTTTGATAGTAGTCCAATAGTTCATTACTGGTTCCTTTCTGAAGGTAACAGAGATATCATTCATCTGTGTAATCTACTTCTGTCATAAGTAGTCTGAAGTCTGACCAGTACTCACTGAAGGCTTGGGATCCTTGTTTGATCTTGTCTATGGCATTAGCTGCCATTTCTTTAGCTTGCTTATCTCTGAATGTATCTTGTAGGACTTCTTTAAATGTTGTGTAAGTTGTCCATGGTACTGGTATTTGTCTTTCTATGATGGGTACTAGCCAGTTGAGAGCCTCACCTCTGAAGAGGGTCTGTGCATAATCAATTTTTGCATTGTTCATTTCATATTTGCAGAGTTATACATTGAATATGAGTTGTAGGTTAGCCAGAAAGCTGCAAAGCTTGGTTGGTTCGCCTTCAAATTCTTCTGACTCTTTTGGCTTGATACCTCCTCCATTACCACCTGCATTTTCTTGGATTCCAGCAAGGATTTGGACTGTAAATTGTATCAATTGATCATTTGACATGTGAGTACCCCCTTGGGGGTTGCTTGCTTCTCCTGCTCCTGACATGGTAGGTGGTATGAATGGAGTGTCTCTGAATAACATAGATTGTGGGGTAGTTCTTGTGTTATCTGGTGTTTCTGGTTCTCCAGGTAACCCAGGTGGTGATAGAGTGACTAGGCTATCAATCAATGAACCAGTTCTTGAGAGTGCAGTGGGGAGATCTTTAAGATTGAAGGTCGCTATATTGATGTTCAGTACTGAGAGGTAGGTGAAATCAAATGTGACAAACCATTACTTATTGACATAGTAGGGAACACCTGCTCTGTCACTCTTGATATTACTGGGTCAGGTCACAGATATCTCAATCAAGTAACAATCATAGTAGAATGATATAACTGTTCACAGGATCACCCAATGTCAATCAGAGCCTTCTTCTCACCCTTCAAGATATAGGTTGGATGCACATGGGACTATAGTATGTGAATCAAGTAGTAGCTTATGTGTATAAGTGATTGTGCAAAGAAACTAAACAACATAAAAGTTCCAGGCTTTATATATCCATCGCCAGCCTCCTGATTATTCAAATGCATACATAATCATTTCCCAGCCATCTCCCAACCTCCTGAATTCCTCCCTGGAAACACCATTAATATGATGCCTAGTATAAACAACAAACAACATAATTATACTTAAGGAAACCCTCCTGCCTGCTGCCATTAATCTAGTTGTCATAACAATCTCATCCCATAACGTAATCATATAACAAATGAAACCATCTAATAAAGGAAACCTATTCCTCCACTTCTTCCAAAATACGCAAGAGTCGTCGAGACCAGTAGAGCTGTAGTTGCACATATTCATGTATCATTTGGTTGAGCTCTTGAGTGATCTTAGTGGAGATATGATTTATCTCAGTTTTGCATAGATGTAGGCGAGGAGTATGACTACTAGTGAGAATACTAGTATTTGGTATGTGAAAATAATGATCTGTGACAAACAGATCCTCTGGTAACCACCATTTTCTCTTATCCTGAGTGATAAAGAGACAAAGTTTCTCTTTCTTAACCTCATCAAAAATCAGTGGTCAACTAGGTTGATATTTGTTTATTAATATATTATCAACCTTTGAGTAAGTATAGATATCATGGCAAGTACTCAGCTAGATATTAACTAGAGCTGCAATATCTTTCCACTTCATCCTTGCCTCATCTCGCAAGGTAATAATCCAAAGTTGTTCATCCTGAGTTGTTTCTCAGTATTTGTTGTCATTTAAGAAATGCTGACTTCTGGTTCCCTTTGGCTTCATTGTAGTAGCAATGATAATGGTTATCTTTGGATTATTAGTAGGTGGTGGCAATAATTCTTCAATACAACCAGGACTGGATTAGGGTTTCCTGCAGTATTTCCTTGATTTCTGACTTCTTCAGCAAGTTCTGCCAATCACTTTCGTTCCGATCACTTACCCTTACACCCTGGTACTGCCTGAAGTTTGCAGTGAGTGAGAGGTGGTGAAGATACTTGGGTGGGTAGATGGGTTTGGGGGGTGTGGAGTGCTGGTATTCTTGGGGGGAAGGATGGAGGAGATGGGTAGAGAAGGAATGTACTGTGTCGATTTATATACGGCTTTATGATAAACTACTCACAAAGCAAGACTTCTTTATAGTACTCCTCAGAATTTCATCTCACCCCCCCTCCTGTCAGTTTCCCCCCATCCATCCTGCCTATATTTATTATAAAACTAGCGTACTCAGTACTGCGACACTCACCATCCCATCACCATTACTGCTCCCAAAACTTCATACCCCCACTCCCCCCCTCTCACCGCCCGCCAACCCCTCACCCTTGGACGCCCCGCAGAACACACCCGTGATCTCTAACGACGCGGAAAAGTTATTGAACTTGGCGCTGACGCGCGGGTAGTCTGTTACGTCCAGCGGGTCGAATCTGGAGGACTTGTTGTAATCCAGGAGTACCCCCATGTATTCTGCTCTGGCGCTCGCGCTGCGGCATTGTTGGGTGTGGTTGAGGGATATGGGTTGGAGGTTGCGCGTGTCGTTCCGGATGCCGGTGGAGGTGTAAGAGGGAGTGGTGCCTGGGATGTAGGGTGTGTTTAGGACCCAGGGTGGGGACGGGTTTGCTGCTGGAGGATGGGGGTTTCGGTTCATTCTGGATGTTCTTAGTTAATCTGTCTATATGTGGATGGGGATGATGGGGATGGGGATGGGGTGGAACGTACTCCCCTGATTCGATCCTGACCATGTCGTTGGTGGGTCCACCTGCGGTGTTTGTCGGCGGAGTGAGATCCAATGCCTTATCCCAGTATCGCGCATGAATGATAATGAGTTCTGCTCGGGGACGTATTGGTTCGCCTTTACTATGCCCAAAACACTATCGTAGCCGATTACGACCCCATAGTCAGTACTGAAAGCGTCGCATTCAGTTTCCGGCTTGTAGTCCTGGGGCTTCATGCGCAAGGTTGTTGTTCCATTGTAGTAGCTGTGTTGGCGCATCAATTAGTCCTTCGCAAGCTGTAAAATTGGCCGGGGGAGAAAGGGTGAAACGCACGAGCCGGCCCATCGGTACATATAATACATCAACCCCGTGATATTATCTGGTCGGAGGTTAGAGTACGGGTCGCGCTCGTCATTAGATTGCCCGTTCGCACTTGCGAAAAGCAAAAGCGCTGGAACGCATAGCCGGGCTAAGTGTAACATTCTTCTCTTTCAATTCTCAAAAAGAATTCATAGGGAGACAAGACCTTTTAATGCCATAATCCTCCTTTCCCAAAACAACAAACTTTCCCCATGATTAAGCTAAAGTATGTTATCCAAAACCTCGTATCCCTTCAAGTTATGATTGACCTCTGCGGGACTGTGGACAGATTTGGAAGCTGTTAGACTTTGGTATCTCAGCCGGAGATCACTAGTCCACCAGTAAGTGGTCTTGGCTTTAAGTTGGCACTTTTTTGTAGGCATTCTCGCCTGGGTTAAGCTTAAGCTAGCTTAGATTGTGATAGCCTAGTAAACAGTCCCTGCGAGGAGCCAACGGGAAAGAAAAGGCAATTGATGATTTGTTGAAGTTTGGGTGCAGAGCTCAACTTATATACGAACGCATCAAGCAGCAAGTGCCCGCACGAGATTGGTATTCGTATGGATTAGTCCCCCCCCCCCCCCCCAAATTTCATTTTTCCCATCGGTCCCAGTCTTGAGACAAACCAGAGAACCACGGTGTGCAGCCAAGTTGTAACAAATTTATCAAGAGGTAGATCATTAATCCCGTCAATCGATGGAAATATAGAGCCTATAAACGCTCGCTGCTGGTTATCGCAGGAGTCATTCTTCATGGCGCAAAATATCTTGAGAATCACGGGTAGTATAAGATTCATTCACATATAACAAAGAGTCTCACCATGACCCAAACACCCATTCCCAGGCACTGCCGAGTAAGACATGTGTTTCATAAGAGTGAGATCTGATGTACATGTGTTTCACATAAACCCGTAAGAACCCCCTCCCTTTCCATACCCAAGAAAACATTTTCCACCACCGGCAATCATAACTAAAAAGATCACAAAACACCTCCAGCTAAAGAAATCAAAGAAGAAAATTAATCTCAAGTCTCCGGATTGCAGTTGCGATTTTTTTTTTTTTTTCATTTCGCTGGTAACGCAGCAAGAGTATGATAGAGACCACTCCAATCCGGCGACTTGAGCACATAATGAAAAGCCAACAAGTGACCGTAGACCACACTTCGAACCTAAACTCTATAAAAAATAAAAAAAAGCTGATCCAGGTTTCATTCGGCGAACAAAACAACCAGAAAAAGGAAGGTGCGAAATATCTCAACAGCGTGATACATGCTCACTCATGAATCCCCTTAAACCTCACCAACACCGGCAGCTCGGAATCCCAGTGAGAAACTAACAAGACGAACTTCTCCGTCATGGCATTGCATAGCCACGGAGCTCTATCCTGGCCCTCCCTCATTTTCCTAAAATTCGGTTTATCGAGAAAGCGGAACCTGGCTTCCTTCTTCCCGGGAGTGCGATACGCCATTCCCGGAACAAAGAAAAATGAAGATGGATGAAAGCCGCGCCCAGATACTTCTTCCTGCGGTGCAAAGTGGTGATTATAACAGCAGGTCAAGCCGTTGTATTCGTGGGCAAATTGGTCGGTGGGGATTTGTTTCCCGCAGGCTTCTAGATAGAAGGTATCCTCATAGCAGTCACCGGTTCGGAGGTCGAAGACAAGTCTACCAGCCCTAGGCGCTTTTTCCGAGCACGAGCTCTTATGATAGACTTCGTAGTCAAAGACAAAGTCGTAGCAGTCATTCCCGCAGTATAGAGGCAATGCATACCTCAGTTCCCAATTGTAGAGCCTGCCCCCAGGCTGCGGTTTCAGAGCCATTTCCTTCAACGTCGTAGCTCCGGTTAAAAGATCCAACATGTGGACAGCTCGCTTCTCGAGAGGCATCGATTCCGTGAGTGTCCAAATCCTTTTTCTCTCTGCATCAACCAGTAGCCTATGGATCCTCACATCCGAACCAGCGATATTCCAAAGCCATTCAATAGGCTCCCCTTCATACGTCTTGGAAGTCTCTTTCACTACATCGTGAACAACCAGAATCTTCAAAACCGAGATAGCGACCAAGTTGCCGTCTCCATGGATACTGTTAACACGCGCATTGGGCAACTTGAAGCTATGCCATTCCATCGTTGACAGGTTCCAAGCGTAGCACACCCCCATAGAAGTAGCCACAACAACATGCGTAGGAAGCAATTGTATAAGCAGGATGCGAGATCTGTTCGTCGAGAACATCGGGGGAAGAACTTCGGTAATAGGGGATGTAGACAGGTCCACGACTAGAAATTTGGTGAAATTCTCAAAGACGTATGCAAACTGCGAAGTCTTATGACAGAAGGAGGTCATATTCATCGTGGTAGAATCCACAAGCTCTTCAATGTTGTGAGACTCTCCATTCATGAATGCCCACCTACGCGAAACCCTATTCTCGTAGTAGATCCTCCATGAGTCTGGCCGTGCGGAGTCATCTTCTGTGGGTAAAAGGTTGTAGGACATAAAGCGGCAAACATCCTCCGACGTGAAGATTTCATGATAATGTTTCGATACGCGGCGGAGCCTAATTGTGTCAATTGGATCGAGGTGCTGAATGACCAGAAAGGCGAGCTCGATCGAGAGTGTACCAAGGATATCCATGAAGAATGATCTCTGTTCCAACAGAGTATGTATGTGATTCCAATCGGAAGGATAGAACTTTTTTGAGAGCTCCGAGAGGAATTCCTTTCGAGATGATGGGGATAAGTTTGCAAAGAGGTTTATTGCGGCTTGGGAATTTATGGGGGAAGAAGTGGATACATTCATGATGGAGATCACTGAAGGGGTGACAAGTCTAACCAGGTTTTTAAAGGGATCATCCGAGACTCTCTGTCAGAGCTGAAGGTCACGATGAGGGCTGAATGATGATAATTTGTCGGCTTTTTGGGTCAGCGGTGACGTACCAACAGCCGAATAAGGCATGATAAATCACCTGATTAAGCCATCCGCAGCTAACCGTTTTCCCTTCTTAAGGAGTTTAATGTGGATAGCAAAGAGCTTCTCTATCATAACCGTACGAGGAGTCTTCTATGGAGGGTGGTGATCCAAAATTCGGTAGTCCTCATTAGGAGATATTGATTGTCAATTTACGATAGAAAAGAATAAAAAAAACATCATTAATGTTTCCAGAGGTGAGTTAGCTAGTAGTAGCCATCAAAAAACAAAATACCGGTAGCAATCATGCGTGAATCGTCAAAAAAAAAAAAGTCCGAAAAGAAAACCCCCCAAACCCATTATTATGATACACTCAAGCCTCATTCCAACAACCAAATAGAAGCAGAAGAAGAAAAAGAGGAAAAAAAAAGTCCATTAATCCATACCATTGTTCATAGCAAAAGAAATTAAAGTAGAAGTTTGAGAAGAGATTAGAAACACAAACGCAGCCAGACACCTAAGCATATCGGTCTTTTACATCTCCGATACAATATGAGCGTTCAAAGCTCTGTGGAAGGAGGGATCCATGTCATCTCCAAAGTCTGAGGAACGGCCGGCACGACTGCTAGGACCCCCACCACCACCGATGGAAGCCTGGAGTGATTGTTGAAGGCCGGGGTTTGAGGTAGGCAGGAAGATGACCTTGGAGTTTGCGGTCTTCGCCATTGCTTGCATTGCCTCGAGTTGACGGATCTGCATTGCCGGTGCACTAGAGAGGATATCGGCAGCTTGGCGCATCAATTTGGCTACGGAATTGTTAGCAATTACGTTGATTGCATGAAGATTTTATACAACTTGCCAGATTCAACTTCTGCCCTGGCAGCAATGATCTTACTCTCTCCGATACGCTTGCTCTGAGCGGCCATGGAAAGAGAATCCTGAAGCTCGCGACTGAAGACGATATCCTTGATCAACATGCTTTCAACGTGCACACCCCAGCCAGTCGCGACATCCTCAATGATCTCAGAAATACTCTGGGCAATCTCCTCTCTGCGCTCAATAACATCCTGTAAAACACGGGCACCGACCACATGGCGTAGAGTGGTCTGTGTGCGCTCGATAAGCGCCTGTCGCACATTCGAGATACCGAAAGTAGCTTTATGCGGCGAGACAATATGGTAGTAGATAACAGAGGTAAGGTGAACCGTGACGTTATCCTTTGTCATACAAACCTGCTGAGGAACCTCGCAGAGTTGGATCTTCACGTCAACAGGAATGAGTTTCTCGGAAAGCGGATTGATCTTAACGAGACCGGGATCGACAGCACGATGGAATTTCCCAAACTTGGTAACGAGACCAACACTACCTTGGTGGACTGGCTTGTAAGGATTCGGGCAAACGATGCAACACGGAATGGCACCGAGAAATCCGACCAAAGATCCCAAACCGCTAACTAATAAAACGTGTCAGTGTTCATGGCAACGCACGGTTAGGATGTCCACGAATACGTACTCATAGACCCATACCATCCTGTAGTAGATGCATCATTCGGATCCTCTTCAAGGACCTGTGCATACGACGGTTGCAGGTCGCTACGCTTTGCAGGTTGAACTGTAATCAAAGGAGATTCAGTATGTGCGGACACGGCACCACCACTGGGTGCTGAATTAGAAGCGAAATAGCCCCCGGCACCAGCAGCAGCGCTCTCGCCGATAGGGTCCTTGGTAGTACCAGCAGTATTACTGTTGCTCATTGTTTCTGAATGTTTCCTTTCGTGATAATGGTTGTAGAAATATGTGGCACTCTGTAGAGGAGTATTTGGAATAAGGGCAAATAAATGTTGGCGAGGGCGGATAACGGGAGGGAAGGACAGCTTATATATAGCAGAGGGAGAGAGGGGGAAGAGTGTTCGAGGATCTCGCATGCAACGGCAACTGGGATAACAGAAAAGAAAGTGCGGGGCGGTGTGTTGGGGGACAAGGCGAACCGCAGTTGATGTCCGCAATGAGCAGTGGGTTAATAACCAAAAGGGGTTAGATTAACATCCTTAAAGCAGCCGAGCCTCTTGACAATCCTCCGGTTAAGGCCAATTCTGCCTTGGTTGTATTTCTTACTAAGGTTAACTAAGAGGTAAATTCAAGTGATCCCAAGAACTCCAAGAACTCCCCCCGGAACAGTAAGCATCATGATCATACGATAGAATCGAAAGGCAGTTCTCCATACAATACCACTGTTGCCGCAACCAATCCTAAGCAGCACACGGATCCATCACTACAGTATTCCATGGCACAGTATCCCCTCGGCCACTGAAACATTCCAGCCTCATTTAAAATGTTGAACACTAGCCTATTTGAGTAATTAGGAGTAAATCTACTCAAGCAGCCGGATTGAAATCAGAAGGTCTTATTTTGGACTAGTGCACGTCAAGCAACAACTAACTATATCTGGCACTAACTCTGACCTCATTTATACCAATATTGCTTGCTTAACCACCATCAACACTACGATGGAATTAGCGTCATATGTGGTTAGTTGAGGCTTGACATACACTAGTCCAAAATAAGACCTTCTGATTTCAATCCGGCCACTTGAGTAGGCGGACTTTCTCGTTTCCATCATGACCATACTGAGCAGTACAGATCTCGCACTATTCTGAGCACTACACCTCTTGAGAACAACAAGGTTTTTCCCATCACGATTACCCAAATAAGTTAGTGTTCAACATTTTAAATGGGGCTGGAATGTTTCAGCGGCCTAGAGGATCCCTGCAGTATGGCCGTTCTCGCCTCACTGTACTCTTGCTATAACCTTATTTTATTACCATGTCTACTACACTAGTAAATAACGCTGGGGGTAAGCCCTGTTTTACGAGCTAAATCGTATCTACGTAACGGCATGAGAAACATCCCCCAGCCAAGGCCCCAGTAAAGAAATCCACCTCTTGGCCACCTGCCACAAACACAAACATTAAAGGTCCACCCACCCTCTCGCAAACCCTCCACCACAAAAGAATCCCACCCATCCACCAAAAGAATGTAATAACCGAATGTAGGGGGTACAAGCCCGCGAGTCCAAGCCGGGAGGTTATTCAAGTGGGGTGCCGGCAGCCAGTCGAAGAATTCCAAAAATCAGGGGAGCCTGTGCCACTGGAGGCGGTGCAATACTGGTGGTCAGGGCCCATCATTCCACAGGTTTTTATCTGAGCAAAGTCCTCTGGGACAAGGAGGCGGAGATCGGTTGTTGGGGGCCAGTTAGAAAATACCAAATCATGAACGGCGAGTATCTTTACCATCAGAGCGGCCACGAAAAGGTTAGGGTGCCTGAGGGTAAGCCAGGATTTCCGACGTGGTGTAACCACACCAAGGCAACCGGGTAAACTAGGAGGAGAAAATCCAAGGTGTGGGTGAAGATTTTGGGGGTCTAAGGGTCCCCCCCACCCGATGCTTGCCTGGGAGGCCAGGACTTCTGGTGCCTAGCGGAGGCCAGGACTTATGGTGATCGCCCAGGAGAAATAAAAAACTCAACTCCTGGGTCTTACGTGCTGAAGGACGGTCGGTGGTATCGGTCCCAGAAGAGTGCAAGAAAGAATGGAAGGCTATCGGAATCGTGTTCATGTCCGTGCTAGGCGGTGTCGATAAAGATGGTATGGACTCGGGCCTCGAGAGGCTCCTCAAACCGCAAACTGTAGTTCCAGCCATCTGCCAAAGCAAAAAAGAATGTGGTTCTGGGTGCTGGTGCCCTAAAAAGGGCGAATGGTAGCCATACAGGCCAACAAAAGAGGGTTCCCAAGGGGCATGGATACTCTGATGAATCTCCCAAGGGCTGAATAAAGACTTTGAAGCTATCGTGAGAAAGCAACAAAGGGCGTTGATTGGGTGATCCCCCCTGCCAGATCAACAAACCCTAACCCACCAAGAGGTGAGAAAGGTGTGCTCTCGCTTTGCCGTGGATTATCGGTAGACTACCGTACCGTAGTTGATAGGGTGCCGAGGATGATAGAGTAGCGAGGAGTGGGCATGAGTCAGCCTTTTTCATTCAGGTTAACAACAATACCGGTACTCGAGTAGACTATATCCTCCGAGGAAGGCTACCGGTACAAGTACCCTATCGTTCTCGGCACCCTATCACTTACCCACAGTATCGTTATTCGGTCCGTCATAGCGAACATTCATGCAAACACAAGTACCCTAACTCTCCTATGATTATTCCCTATTACGCCTTTCCCACCCAGTTACCCATTCACAAAATTTTCTCGGCGGAATTCCCTCTCTACTCGTATTACGCTCAAAATACGGAGCCTTTGTAACAGCCGTTCCATCCGTCCCGAGTTTTTGCCTCATAGCATCGTGTCGGGTGGTATGTCGCTTCGGCAGGTATGTCGGTCGGGAACACAGATACCCGCAAGAGACCTCAAAATACTCAGTTCTTAACCCTACTGATCTCAGCAGTAGCTCGTTGTCCGACATACGGTACCTGTCGAAGCGACATACCACCCGACACCATTCTACTCCCTCACTCTTCGCTCACAAGTAAAAAAAGAATAGAAGACCACCACCCTTGCATTGACCAAACAGACTTCATAAATACGACCCTAGCTGTTCATGTGACAACATTCCAAAATTCCGAAATCCTTGCTCTCTCTAAAACACAAGTGCTGACTCAACAGAGGAAGCAACAGAACAGAGACCTTGCCTCATTTATTCCCGAAAAAGGAATACTTGGAGAAATTCTCTTGGTGCTAAGCCTTACGGCGATATCTCCGTCTCTTCTGTTCCGTCTCTCTGTCTGATCTGATCGGTTCTGGGGAATACGGGTGGCTGTAAGTTAAATCATGCAATCGACGAGAGGAAGGCACTGGTATTTGAATCATCTACAGTACAGTACCGGCATTCTAAATGGACGGCGATGGTTCCGTTGATTGTGGAAAGTTGATGGTGATGGGGGCGTGGACGTAATATAATTGGGCGAAGCCCAATCATCTCATGGCTATTGCTTCAAAAATCATACACATATTACGAATGTTAGGTCAGGGTTACAAATAATGATAACATGGCCGAAAAAAAAGATAAAGACCAAAAACACACACCAGGTGACATGATTACATAACACGATTACTTAAACAAAAGGTTAGGTATGATACGATAGTACCTCTTAATTTTTCCGGCGCATTTCCCTCGCCCACTTCACACCTCTCGGAGGCGTTCCTTGTTGGATATGCAGAGGCTGGTTGGTGATAGTACTGTATGCGATCGGTGCTGGGCACAATAGACTTTACTCGTGAAGTCATTTTAAAGGTTCACGCCTCACGGCTTAGCACAGTTTTTACATACTTGTACAGTGCCGAGTACGAGCGAGTGCTCGAGTATACTATCCAAGTGCCCTACGATACTATGCATGGAAAAGTACTTCCCTCACCGCTCTACTGTATTCAAGCTAACTTAGCTACGGTCTGCTTTTCCCCGATGAACAATTTCACCTAGTCCCCAATTAAACTCTCTCTCTCTCTGACCCTTTACGCCCAGAATTATCCCAGAAAAATAAATTCCATCGATTTTTGTAGTGTCTCTAGACTACTATACAATCTAGTATCATACTAGCTTGCCATAGATCTAAGCTGTACCCAGCTAACTAAAATACTGGAACGACCCTCCCGCACAATAAACCAGACCCTCCATAGCTTAGGACTCAGCCAAATCATTTCGACGTATGTACTTGGACAAATGTAATTCGTCATGTCTCATATTATAATAACTTAGTTGCAACAAACCCATGCTTCTTCTAGGAAAATGCCGTACAGCACATATCAATATACCCAGAGATGGTCAATACATGATAGGTACAGTTTGTACCCTTCTACCACGCACTCTGTCATCCGCTCAACCTACAGTATATACACCAGAGAAGACACACAAACTACAGTGGTCCTGCTTACAGTACATAACCAGTACTCTCGCACTTCCTCAATCTCCACCCCCCTAATATCAAACTCACAATACCTCCCTCTCGTATCCCTAAACCAACCAACCTCAGAACTACATACACAATACCCCAAGCACTGTACCCATCAAGTAACCTCTCCCCCCTTCTCTCACTAACTCCCTCCCCCCTCGAACCTTTTCTCAAAAACAACAACTATCGCACACCCTACAATATGATACCACCAATTTTTTTCCCCTTCCTACCTATGATAAATCAAGCCATCATACAACGCAACAGCACTCCTTCCTCTTCCTCGAAACTGCATCTGCGGAGCGGACGAACCGCCGGCAGACGTCGCATACGGTAACACAATACAACACATCCAGAAAGCAAGCAAGCACTGCCCCAAAATATGCACCTAGATAGAGTATCACCATCATTACCATCATCCAATTACGATATCCTCTATGGTAGTTATGCATACATACCGGCACGAGCACTAGGAACAGCGTAAGGGGTGTTATATCATACCTGGCCGACGCACTGCAGCCACGGGTGGAAATCCAATGTGAGGTGAAGCTGCCATCAACCGTTCTATTCTTGAATAGTGATGGGAAAAAAGGGCAAAATTAATGTCGTAATTATGGGTTAGGCATTAAGGCACACTCTCGGGCAGACTACCGGTATCCATTACGGTACTCAACCCCAGAGACCCAAACAAACCCTCACGATCCACACTTGATACATCCAGCCAAACAAAAGCAAAACACCTACCTACCAACTCTAACCTACACTGCGATACAAACACAGTCTACCGTTCACCTCGTATGCCCTACCCAAACAAAGCCAACCACCAAACAGCCCAAAACGTGCAGTTACACTACTAGCAGGTACAAACTACACTTTACTTTACTTTTCAGTCGTAGCATAGTGTAGTGTCTCGTGAATCGCGATGCCCGGGGGTAGGAAAGATAATTTTAAATCCAGTCGATGGCGAAGAGGTGAGGCTCGATCCGAAGTCTTCGTTACCATGGGAGTGCTGAAGCGGATAGCGTATCGTAGACGTTAGTTAGTGTGCCTGACGGAAGAGAGCAATAAATGGCTATGGCAGTGGAGGGAAGATTGGCGTAGGTTGAGTGGAATTTGCTCGCGGGCAAGGCTCCAGCGAGGCGCGGGCACGGGGCTGCCATGGCAGGAAGGGGAATCGAGTGACGAACTATGATAGGACGCCACACACACACAAGTAACTGCACCGGGTGGTTGGTATCATATGATAATTTGCGGAATCCTGGCAAGGAATGCTTGCGCCAGGAGAGTTTTGGCGGCGGCTTGGGAATAACGGGTTTTGTGCGCACTTGCTGTCGGTAACAATCTTAGGGATGGGGAAAGTTTAGCGTACCGTGCCGGGAGTGTTTGTACCGTACTTCTTCGATTCGGTACCCCGTTAACGAAATCAACCGGCTTACCCACCACCAAAAACCTCTCCTGCCGACATTTTGCCTAATAAATCACTCGCGAAACAAATGTTTCAAGATTCTCTTCAGCAAACAAACAAACTCCTGCACGCATGATGACCTTTCTCCCAAAACCACCCAGGGTCTTTCTTGAGTCCCGGCGATTTCATCCATCAAGCTTCTGCCAAAATCCACCCATCCCGGGGAAACACCAAAGCGTTTTACCCGAACCATCATCAGATACCCATCCGAACCATCTTCCCCCGCCTCTTCTCCCTTCACCCCTCTATCCTAGACTATCGGTCGGTCTATACTATCATACTCCGCTCTTGTCATCCCATTCTTCGCTCTTCTTCTACTTATAATTTGAGACCCCCACAATTCACTTCCGTGAGAGAGAGAGAGAGAGAGAAAGAGAGGAATGAGCAGACAGAATGAGCAAACTAGTTCCAGAGATACCTACCATCGAGGAAATCTACCCTGCAGAATTAGGAGCAGCACAGAAGCGACGATGGGAGCACCTTTTAGCAAAGTTTGAAGAAAGATATGGCGCTCCGGCAGACTACATCGCAAGAAGTCCCGGAAGGGTGAACATCATCGGAGAGGTAAAAATAAAACCCCTCCAATTTCTTTTTACTTTTCCACTTGAATTCCCTCCAAAGATACTAATAAGAAACTAAACTGTATCATATTAGCACATCGACTACATGCTCTTCTCCGTCCTCCCCATGGCCGTAAACTCCGACTTTCTCCTGGCAGTGCGTGTGATCCCTAATAGCAATACCGTTACCATCGCCAACGTGCTGGAGAAATACCCCCAGCGTCAATTCCAAGTCCCCGCCCAGGGCGAGCTGGAAATCGACGCTACGCAGTTGGAATGGAGCAACTACTTCAAGTCCGGACTTCGTGGAGCTCTCGAGCTCCTCCGGGGGAAGGGACTCACGCCGAAAAATGTCGGGATGGAGATTCTGGCTGATGGGAATGTTCCTTCGGGCGCTGGGCTTAGTAGCAGTGCTGCTTTTACCTGCGCGAGTGCTTTGGCATCTCTAGCAGCGATGGGTGATGGCACGGTTGATAAGAAGGAACTTGTCAATCTGGCGGTAGTGTCGGAAAGATACGTCGGTGTTAATTCGGGCGGGTGAGTTTAGCACTCTACTCACTCTTCAGTGAAAAGGGCTAATGATCATTTCCCCCGTATAAAGAATGGACCAATCAGCCTCCGTCCTCGGAGTCCAAGGCAGCGCATTATACATCTCTTTCCACCCCACCCTTTCCGCCACGCCCGTCGCATTCCCAAAAACTACGCCAGAGCTCACCTTCGTCATCGCGGACACCCTCGTAACAGCAGACAAACACACCACCGGCCCCATTAACTACAACCTGAGAGTCGTAGAGTGCACCCTCGCCGCACAAGTCCTGGCCAAAAAATTGAACATAGGCCAACTCCCGGAAGACGCCGGTCCGCTCGGGAACTCCTTCAAGGGGCTTATGGACAAGTACTTTTCCGCACAGGGGGAGGAGGAGATCCCCCTAGACAAAAAACTTGAGGAACTCATCGAGTTGACTAAGAAGTACTTGGTCAAGGAAGAAGGTTATACAAGGGAGGAAACAGCAGAGATATTAGACGTGACGGTGGAAGAGTTAGTACAGCGATGCATGGTTAAATTCCCCAGTAATTCTCCCTCCCTCCCTTCCCTCTTTCTCCCCCAGAACTAAATATTTTTAAAGTCCAAGCCAGCTATTTCCACCTCCGCTCTCGCGCCCTCCACGTCCTACAAGAAGCCCACCGCGTCTCAACCTTCAAATCCCTCCTCGACTCTTCCTCTGCCTCCCCCTCTTCCCCCACCGACACATTCATCCCAACAAAACTAGGCGCCATAATGAACGACTCCCACGCCTCGTGCAAAAACCTCTACAACTGCTCATGTCCCGAGTTAGATACGCTCTGTGAACTCGCGCGCTCCTCCGGCTCATACGGATCCCGCCTCACGGGCGCTGGATGGGGCGGGTGCAGCGTTCACTTGGTACCGCAGGATAAAGTCCCGGCCGTCAAAGCGGCGTGGAGAAAGGGCTATTATGAGAAGAAGTTTCCGGGCATTTCAGCGGAGAAGGCCGATAGCGCTATCATTGTTAGCAATCCCGGGTGTGGGGCGGTTTTGTTTAGGGTTGGGAAGTGAGTTGGTTGGTGAAATATTGACACCGGGGGGGTTATGTAAAATTCGTTGATACTCGTGCCAAGGTTGCGGCGTGTGGCCGCAACCCCCGCATGTTCGCTGGCTCACAACCGGGGGCACTCTAAAGAGTGCCTGCCAGCTCAATGCAACTTTACAGCTCAACGCAACTTTGTGGCTTAGCATAGTAAATTTGTGACACAGCATACCTTTGTGACTCAGCATTGCTTTATGACTCAGCAGAACCTTGTGACTCAGCAGAATTTTGAGGCTTAAAACAAATCATAAAATAGAAGCTTCTCTTATCACCATCCAGAACGACCCATACACCATCAAACAATGTCACAAGTACCAGCCTTTGTCCTACCAAGCCAGCGGGTGGAGCCCTATGAGGATATTGAAATACGGATTCAGGCTGCTGTCACCTTCATTCAAACAAGGCAAAATGAGGACCCCCCAGGCCAGGTGAATATTGCTGAGATTGCACGTACATACGAGGTTCCAGTCACCAGACTTCGAAGACGTCTACAAGGCCGCCAGTCGAAACAAGAGCGTCCAGCAACCAACCGTAAGCTTTCAGATGACCAGGAACTGGCAGTGTGTCAGTACCTTGACCGTCTGGACACAATTGGCACAAGTGCTCGACTACAAATGGTTTCAAGCTGTGCCAATGCGATTCTCCAATCTGCGCATACTGGGCCAGAGCCAGCACCTCTGATAGGTGACCACTGGGTACCACGATTTCTCCAGCGTCATCCAGAATACTTTATTAGAAAGCAACAGACCATCGATGCTGACCGCAAGAATGCTCACCAGCCTAATGATATTCTCGCTTGGTTTGAGAAATATCGTTCTGTTTGTGAGGAGTACAACATTCAGCATGGGGATCAGTATAATTTTGATGAGACTGGTTTTCGCATTGGGATTGGCCGGGACCAGTGGATTATTACACGTGATCCAAATCGCCAAGCCTACCTTGCCAGCTCTACAAACAGAGAGCTAGTTAGTGTCTGTGAAACAATCAGTGCTGATGGGGTTGTCTTGCCGCCAATGCTTATTGTTCCTGGGGTGATTCATCAAGAGCCCTGGTATGTGGCTACAAGTATCCCAGATGATTACTTGATCGCCACCTCCGACACCGGTTACAATAATGATGACTTGACAATCAAATGGCTTGCCCATTTTGAACGATTCTCTGCTAAACGACAAGTGGGAGCTCACCGACTTCTTCTCCTAGATGGGTTTGGCTCGCATTGCACCAAACAGTTTATCGACTACTGTGATCGCCATAAGATCATTGTTTTCTGCCTGCCTCCTCATTCAAGCCATCTTCTTCAACCCTTGGATGTAGTCGTATTCCAACCCTACAAGCATTATCACGCGGAAGCTGTAGAGGTAGCGACACGTATGGGATGTGGGGACTTTGACAAGTGCGAATTTCTTGATAAGATTCATTCAATACGCCAACAGACCTTCAAGCCATCCACAATTCGATCTGCCTTTCAAGCCACAGGCCTTATCCCTTACAATCCTAGTATAGTCATTTCCAAACTACGAGAAGCAGCTCCCACTTCTACCATACCTCCGAACCAATTCTCTGGAATTCCTTCTGGCATTCCACTTACGATCGCAAGTCTAAAGACCCAGGGCGATGAATTACTAGATCAAGCACAAGAGATGTCACCAGAATTCCAGCATCGTCTTAAGCTAGTACTACAAGGTGGACTAGCATTGGCACAGTCAGGTGCCTTAGCAATGGAACATCTGGAGAATACTCGGGCGGCCGATCAAGCTCGAAGTGCAAGAAGTCAGGCTCATAGTAGGAGGCAGATACAGAAGGGGGGAGTGTTATATGCGTCTGAAGCACGCCAAATGGTTAAAAGAAGGGTTGATGCAGAGGTGGAAAAGCAGACAAAACAGCTCCGTAGGGCAGTAAATAATCAAAGAAGAGAGGACAAGGAAAAGCTTCAACCATTTCTTGATGAGATAAAGGCAAGGGGAAAAGCCAGACGTGCTGCTCAAGCACAGAAAAAGAAGGTGTCAAGGCTGATTATAATGGGTATTAAGCGACATGCAAGGTTGCACAAATTAATGTAAATTCGAATACCACATTCTGTAAACTTTTGATATAAT
The DNA here is from genome assembly GCA_003788595.2 of Choiromyces venosus 120613-1. Taxonomy (NCBI): domain Eukaryota; kingdom Fungi; phylum Ascomycota; class Pezizomycetes; order Pezizales; family Tuberaceae; genus Choiromyces; species Choiromyces venosus. The sequence continues at coordinate 266,776 of ML120395.1, forward strand.
ATTCAAGTTAAGTTACAAAGTTATACTCAGTTACTAAGTTATGCTGAGTCAAAAAGTCTTTAAAGCCACAAAGTTCTGTTGAGCCACAAAGTTGTGTTGAGCTGTAAAGTTGCATTGAGCTGGCAGGCACTCTTTAGAGTGCCCCCGGTTGTGAGCCAGCGAACATGCGGGGGTTGCGGCCACACGCCGCAACCTTGGCACGAGTATGTACATATTTCCTCACTTTTTTTTTTTTTTTTTTTTTTTTTTTTTTTTTTGAAGTATTGGATGGAGTTGGATCGCTGGGGCGGTCAGTTCACATCGTACCATGCCATACATAACTTTAGATGCCACTAAATACTTGAACCCACCATACAAGGAAAACTCCATTCATGATACCCAGCCAACCAAATCCCTATCCAATCCTCCCACCCCCCAACCACCTCATGCCGGAAGCAAATACCCCAATACAACAGAAGTAAACCAGCAAGAGACTTCCACACGTTTACCAATGTTTAATAAGCGCCCCTTTCAGAAGAAGAACCCCCCTCTCTCTCTCTCTCTCTCTCTCTCTCCCGCGCACGTCAAGTAGAAAACCGCAAGAAAATAACAAAACACCACCCACCCATTACCACAACACGAAGCTCGAATCCCAACACCTCACAATGTCATTTAAAAAAAAAAAAAAAAAACCTCCCGAGTGATCCTTCATGACCGCCCACCAAAAAAACTACATTTCCCCACCCCGCAAACAAACAAACAAACAAAAGCAGCACAGCACGGCACAACTCCTCCATATGAAAGGAAGGAAGGAAGGAAGGAAGGAAGGAAGGAAGGTGAGGGGAGTTAAACCCGGATCTCCACATCATAAATACTACCGTGGCGTCTTGACTTGGCAATTTATTTCTCCCCCCCACACAACTTCTGCACGCTGCTTCTGGCGCTGCGGTGGCATTGGTGGTGGGGCGTGCAGTGTAGTTTATGCTCGTATCATACAAGTACGCTGCTGTAGGAAATAAATGAATGGGATGTTTTTTTTTTTTGAATTTCCGAATTTTTTGATACCCAACGTGCGTGAAGTGGGTTTTTGTGAACCCTGGATGGAAGGATGGATGGATGGATGGAAGGGAGGGAGAGGAAAAAGGAAATGTGTGATGATGATATGATGTGATGTGGTATTTCCCATTTTATAAGGAGCTCTCTTTTTTTTTTTTTTTTTAAATTCCGATTCTTTTCCAATTCCCCCCCCCCCCCCCCCGGCACCGTCTTGACTTGACTTGACTTGACCTGGCTGTCCTACTGTACTGTATCTTATCCATCCATACATCCAAAGTGGAAGAAAAAAAGAAAAAAAAGTCTCAAGCATTAAACAGAATTGAAAGAGAAAAGAAAAAAAACTAAAAAAATACCCCACTACCCACTACTACAGTACTTCACGAATGAACAGAAAACACACAAGAAAAAAGTTTAAAAAAAACAAAAAAAGTAAAGTGAAAAAGCAATAAAAAAAACACCACTTTTTATTCATTCATTCACAACCCACTCAATTCAACCCTCATCCTCCCAACCCGAAACCACACTCCCAGCCCCACCACCACCAGTACCACCATTCCTCGTCGACCCATTCGAAAAGTCCAGTTTGGCAAGGTACTCTGGCGGCACGGAAGGCTGGTACTTCTTCTCCCTCTCCCGATTCATCCCGCCAAGGCCAGCGCCATACGATATCAGCATATCCGTGTTCGTCGGTAACGAGAACGGCAGCATGAAGCCTGGGTCCAAGAGTAAATTCTCCTCCGCGGCATAATCCTCCTCATCCTCGTTGATCACAATGGAAGGATTGCTATTCTGCGGCGAGGATAGCGGGGGTTGGTTCAGTGCGTTGTTGCCCGCGACCGGGGATGTTGGGGTGTTGTTCGCCGAGTTGCCCTTTTTAGGTGTGCTGGCGGAGAGGGACTTGGCGCGGTTGTGCTTCTTGTCGTAGTTCCGCATCTTGAGGTCGACCAGGTACTTCATGCCTTCTCGGGAAAGTCCCTTTTCGCCGACTTCTGGTCTGTAGTTCTTTGTTGAGTGGAGGAGTTGTTCGGGGTTTAGGCGCGTGAGTTGGCTGACTGTGGATTTTAATGCGTCAAAGTCCTCACCCAGGGAACTGAAGCATTGGAGCCATTGCAGGAGTTGGATGACGGGCGCTAGGTGGCGTCTTGCCGCGCCGACCACGTTTTCACCGCTAGTTGTTAGTGCGCCACTCTCGTAGTGCTCTGGTTGGCGGTTATTTGTTCGCGCCCAGTCTTCTAGTATCGAGACATTGAGGCGGATTTGCATTGCTTTTGTTCGAGCAAGGTATTTCCGGTTGGACATGATGCGATTGAAGAGCTCTGCGCCGATCCAGTAAAAAAGTTGGCTCAGAACTTGTGAAATGATCACCGAGTGGATGTCATACAGATCCAACACAAACAATGTAGAAGATAGCAGGGAGGTGATATTGCGGGGTGCAGGTTTCGCCCGCTGCTTGGGGGATGGCGGCCGATACCGCTTTTCAAGCATTGAAGGTTCAGGTGATTTCCGTTTGGACTTGAACAGCCGCCATTCATTCTGAAAATGCACATCCTCAAATCCTGGGATAGTCTCATGATCTAGCATGGCCCGGTCCATCACTCTATCCATCCGTCTCTCAGCATCCCGCAATATGAGTATAAATATCTCGTTTATCAGCTCTGAGAGATGCTGCTGGAACTCAATTGTGGCACCCACCAAGCCAGCATCCTTCTTCAGGTAATGGAGTAAAAGATTTGCATTCGAAATCCAAAACGCAAGAATGGTCATATCCAATTGATGCATATCTACCACATTATTAATCTTATCCATTGCAGACAAGAGAAGCCGGGACAGGAGTTCAGGAGAACTATGATAATGCGCATACCGAGCACTAAGAAACAGAACATTTGCAGGAACAGGCTTCTGGCTCGGTGACCGCTGTGGTAACATATTTGTTATGACAACATCCAGCATCCGGTTCAATTCGTGCTCTTGGAAAACAAACATCTGGTCATTCAGACATTTATCCCACACAAAGTCTTGAAGCTCATCGCCTCCCTCATCTCCAGGTGACTGCTCATGGGTTAGCCCAAATCTGCTGAACGGCCCAAATCCTCCAGGGATTATCCCTAATCTTACCTCAGGCTGTTCGTCAAGCCCTAAGCTCGAGAGGTCCACTTCCAGATTAATAGCACTCTCCATCATCATCCTTCGCTTCATCTCATTCTCCGCCATTTCCTCCTCGAACCTCTCTTGAGCCAAGCCGTTGTCGTAGAAGTCATCACTAACTCCTGCCGTACCAATATACCCACTCCGATGTAGATAGTCGGATATCTCACTGTTAGGCGACACAAAGTCAAATGCCGTTCTACCTGAAGAGCTTCGAATTTCTGGTGATGCTCCATGATCCAATAGCAGCTTTGCTATCCCTTTATGCCGATTTGTCATAGCCCACATCAATGCGCTCCATTGGTGCCTATCCTGTTGGTCAACATTGGCCCCTGCATCTAACAGAGCGGAAACAACGTCCTCATGTCCCTATCACACGAAAAAAAATCTTCAGCCCCCATCTCTCTATGCACGTGCTAGAGGGCAAACCGCGAAACTTACGAAACAGCTTGCATATATCAGCGGGCTTGTCCCTTCCTCATCCGGAGCATTAACATCCACATAACCCCTCCCTTCACCTCCTAATATCCGTCGTATCCGAGCCTCATCTCCATTACTGGCAGCCATGTTGAGCGCTTTCTGTAGTGACTCCTTCTTCTCCTCTTCCGAAAGATTTGGGTTACGAACGATGTCGTCCTCGTCCTCCAAGCCCGACCCACCCATCCGGAATGCCTCCTGAGCTGCCAACATAGAAACAAGCCTACTGTCACTATCTGCAATGCCCTTCACCAACTCGTCATCGTCATCACGGTAATCCGGATCGAGATTGAAATTTAACCGAGCGGGGACGGGAGCGGTTATGAATTGAGCTTCGCCTATTGACAAGAAATTAGGCATTGAGCCACGGTTAGCTTCCTTGCTCTCGGTAAGGTGGATTTGAATATAAACCTCGATCTCTAAAGGGGAGGGAAACTAAATCAGGAGCTAGGTGAAGAGGAAATGATGAAGAGATATTGCTCTGCGGGGTCAAAGGATCACCGGGGCAAGAGTAGAAGCAGATAGTAAAACTATCAAAGTCAAGAGAAGAGTTCGTCGTTTACCGTACCTTGCCAGGCGTCGTAGACTTCAGTTTCAGTGGTGAGAGGTGGGGTCCTGCGTCGGTCGTTGAGAGATCTAGGAAGGTCTGGGGGGAGAACACGAGGCCGTACAGTGGCGACATCGAAACCGCTGCCGTCATCGTAAGGATCCCCCAAATCCATCTGGCGGAGGAAACGGCGAGACTTGTTGCTAATTCGGTAGCTTTATTGGGGGGTGGGGAGGTGAGTGAGGATTATTGGAAAGGGATAGGATAGGTGGATGAGCTTCTCCTTCTTCTTCGTCTTTTCGTCTCTCCCTTCTTTATGGTTGACACTCTGCAGAATAAAGCAGTTGTAGCGGGTTCCTCTGCATGCTTGGCCCGCCAAGACAACCTCTCTCTTTTTTTAGCTCCGCCTCAAGGGTTGTCGTCTCCTCAACCAATCCGAATAGCTTCCTTCCTCCCTCCTCCACTTCCCCTTACCCTACAAGTAGAATACAGTTACAGAGAGACTATTCCGATGCAACGGAATATTCTATTGACCTTCTGTTTTCGTTACTTGAATTGAAGAGAATCCCCCCCAATAAATAAATAAAAATATTATGTTTACTTATACATATTATTATACATTATCATACCTACAGCACAAAGCCTCATTCCTTCATGCTCTCGTTTGACATGCGTTACAAGTACATTCAAAGTTTGACCCTGATCTCTCCATGAAGCAAACCCTGGTCCAAAAAAAAAATATAAAACGAAAAGAAAAGAAAAGAAAAGCTCCCAACCTCAGGCCACCCCATTACCAACCTTCTAGAAACAAATATTCTCCCTGAAACATCTTTTCCCGTAACTCCCCAGATACCCTCAACTCAATGTAGTAAAAAAACAAAAAATCTACCGGTAAGGCAGCAAAACCTCAAGTGTGATACCACCAACAAGTATACCGTACGATAGCTTGTAACTTACTCTAAACCGCACTAACCGTATATCCTTCTCTCCCCTCCCTCCTCTCCGGGCATAATCCACCCTCCAGCCCAGAAACACCGCGCGGCTCTGCTCTGCTCCCTCCACCAAGCCGTCATCAGTTACGCCCTACCGTATACCAGCGAGCAATACCCATTTACGGTACTTTATACATTTATGCAGTCAGAAAGCTTAACCACTTTCCTACCCAGGCATTCTCTGCGTCGGAGCTGAAATGTACTAGTACAGTACAGTAAACGCTGTGCCCTTGCGCCGTGCGTGCGTCCGTCGCCTGAAACGCCGCCCGACAGACCGAGTGAGTGAGTGAGTGGCTGTCCGTCCGGCGGGTAGGTGCTGTGCTGTACTGTACGATACCGAGTTGTTGACTTTGGAGTAGTGTAGGTAAGTAAGTGAGTAAGTAAGTATCTTGGTGGGGATGTAGCGTAGGTGGGGGTGTGATGTGATGTTTTGTCTTGTAGTGTAGTGTATTGTATTGTACAGAGGGTGGGTGGTGTTGGGTTAATGCTGGTATAAGCGTAAAGTACAAGTAAGTGCTTGAGGAAAGTTGTTGAAATATATGGTGATATCATATGATTGGATTGGAGGGTGGTGGTGCGATGTTCCGGCATGATGTTACATGTCTTGCATGACCAACTGACACCTTGCTGGCTACTAACTTATGGGGGTGTTTTACTTGTTGGATGGATGGGTGAGGTCTTGCTACAGTTCAAGTACCAGGGGATATGTTTTCGTACAAGACAAGGATTATACCAACTGCAAAGTAATCCCCGTCTCGCACGAAAACATATCCCCTGGTATATACTTGTACGGTAGTAAGTTAGGTTCTGGCGGGTGATGGGTCGTGGTCACGGGTTCTGGATTTAGAATCGTTGGTCATTGTTGTTTGCGGAGGAGGAGGTTGAGGGTGTTATACTGGAGTCTGAATCGCTGAACATAGTAAGGAACAACACTTGGTGTTCATAATGCTACAATACAGCGGAGAAGAACGAGATGTTAACATTTTTCACAAAAGAGCAGTAATTCTGAATTCCCCATTTATTCTCCCACTATAGACTCAAGTTAGTCCAGTACGGTATCAAATGTCTACGGTAGTTGGCATTGGAAATCAGAATTCGAGATATAATCTACCAATAGATAGACATAATCCGATTAGGTCAAACTCCTTTTTCTCCATTCTCCAAAGAGATAATCCGTAATTACCAGAGTACGGTATGCAGTGCAGTCCACTTGGGTAAACGAGAAATCCCATCATGCCACTCTTGCAGTGCGGTGAGTAAGTAAGTGAGTTATAGAGAGTTAAGATCTAGCCATGTCGATCCTCTCTGAAATAAGGATCGATACTGCACTTCCATCCATCTGCCCGTACCCCGCTGTGGAACTTTAATCGCGTACAATACCACTGTGGACATCTCGGTCCCAATACCGCAGAAGGTATATGGGGGAAAGTACCGTAACCAGGCTCACTCACCCCCTTCTTGCACTCCCAGAAAACCCGTCTGTCTGTCTGTCAAACAAATCTGCCATTCCGAGTGATAACATGTGAACACCTCTTTTCGTCCATCCATCACTTTCCTCCACCATCACGATCATCAGCACACATTCCTGTAAATAAGAAATAAAGTGAGCAACTTGTCAACAGGAACGGCGCAAATTTTTCATCAGACCGTTTATCCATTTGTGGATGCGGCACGATGCATGAATGAGATTGCGGGAGGCGTGAGTTGGTCAAGTTAACAAATTCTTTACTCCGGACTATGGATGATGTGTATTATTTATTCATTTTTCTTTTCTTTCCGAGTAAACAATCACGGAGGGGGGGGAAGTGTGTAAAAGGGGGCATATGTTAGTTGCGGTTTGTGGTGATGATGCGATCGCGTGGATTCCGGCTCTTTTGAAGAAAAAAGGAGGATTACGGTATCATATGAAATTTTTTTCTTCACCACCACCGGAAGGCATTTCTTCTCTTCTCACGGGGGATATCCTTGGACTTTGCACACTGTGCAATAAAAGTGATGGATGGAACGAGGTGAAAATAGGAGTGAAATAAAACTTTTCTTCCACTCATAGTTAAACGATATTGCTATCCCCACAAAAATTTTCCCCGCGGGTTATTGTACGGTATGGATAAAGGGGAGAGAAATGAGAGATGAGAGCAGACGATCAACTGCCGTTAACGTTTGACGGGAAGGGATAAACACTTTGAGCCTGTCAGAACGCCAAGCGAGCGACCGTTTGGGAAGAGGCTTTGCTTTAACAGGTCCGATCGACACAAATTTAGCTGCAAGTGGAATGAAAGGCGGTGCGAGGAATACCCAAGGAGGAAAGAGGGTTGTGCTACTCGCTGGAAATTGCGCTGCCGGCGAAAGAATGGAGATCGGGCAGCGAGTAAAAGGTGGTCCCAGGCGAGGCTTCCTTCCCAGGGATAGGATGGATTCAAGAGATGGATAGACTACAGTATTACTGTCCTTGTTGATGGATGGGGGCGGATGGATGAGTGTATGGATAAGTGATAGGTGATGGGTGTACAGTACAGGTACGGTATAAACAGGAATAACCACTCTTATAGCAAGGTTACTAACCAGCCAAGTACAGTAAGCAGGCGGAAAAGATAGGCATAAGAAATAAAGTACGGCTTGGTTAAAGATACAATGCGCGTTCGAGCATACCAGCGGGGCTAAGGAGGAGGGTGAGTAGAAGGAGGGTGGGCAAGCTTTATTATTACCGTGCTTTACATTCCCTTTTGTTTCTCTCTTGTTATTGTTCTACTTCTACTCTTGCCCCTCATCATCATCATCATCGCCTTCATTGTTATCGACCACGACGACGACGACGGCTACGAAGCTCTGGTATAGGTGGAGAATTGTGGACGGCGTATCATAGGTACTCAGGAGGGTACTTTTCATACCTACACTATTATACTTGTATCGGTACTTGATCCTCCTCATTTTCTCCTTCCTTCCCCCTTAGTGGTATAAGAGATACGGATAGCGTGTTTCTCATTTTACAGCCAAATAAAGAAATTTCGTTATTTTCGTCTGACAGCTCCCCGGCATTCAGAACATCCTATTTCTCCCCCAAAAAGAGGCAAAGCAATAGAAAGCAAATCAAGAGAGAGGGCGAAATATATCAACTTTGTGGCCGAACCAACGAGATCCCCGTGATTGGAGCTGCAACCTGCAGTTAGCAAGCCACAACATCACCGAGTGCCGTCCTCCCTTCCTTTCTTCTTTCAGGGCAACGCACACGCACTCTCTCTCTTCGACCAACGACAGCTTTTCATTTTTGTGTTCCGCTACTGTTCCCGCTTTCATTAAGCTCAGCGATCGCTATCCATCCGTTTTTAAATTGCAGACCTCGCCTGGTATTCAGAGGACCACAGTACCAAATTACATTCAATCTATTATTCAGGGGTCATCTTCGGAAATAAACTTTTAAATTTAGAAAGAAACTATAGAATAATACATACATCACTAAAACGAAAAAAAAAAAAAAAAAAAAAAAAAGGGGACAAGAAAGGTCAATTTCGTCGAGAGCCTACTCTAACAACCAGGAAAAAAACCGGCTATGGGCGGCGATTCATCGCCCGACAGCGCCCCTCCTCATCCGCCTGCACCACCTCCGTTGATCTTACCTCACAATGCGACGATGGCCTGGATGACGACTCGCCCTCAATCCCAACCTATTCCTATACCGACCATGAGGTCAAACCCTATACCACCAACTCCAACAGACGCAACGAACACCCATCAACCACCTCCGATGCATAATTTGAGAGCTCGTTCGTCAGAATCCTTTCGTCAACGCGACACTTCTCGCGCATCCGCTTTTTCAATGTCTCCTGATCCGACCTTCAACCGCGTGAGAATTAACAATAGTGCGCCTCTGGCAGCACTGCCGCCGAAGTCTTCACCGACACCTTCAAGACCTTTCGGAGGCGCCGCGTCGATAACAGACGCGAAATCTGTTCGGAGTATGGCGGCAGCCTCGACGATCTCGCCTGAAGATGAGGTTCTCAGTTTGAAGGTTCGCTCGCTGTACGATTCTGGGGTGGGGTTAGGGGGAAGTGATGCCGAGAGTCAGTTTTCGAAACGGGTATCGAGTGTCCTGGAGGAGGGTGGGGGGAGGGGAAGTAGAGTTATGCGGAATAGCTATGCGGGAAGGAATTCACAATCCGGCGATGAGGCTGAAGGGAGGATTAGTTTGGCTGCGGATAAGATAGAGAGTCCACTGCTTGATAAGATGGAGGAGCCACATGGTGGCCCGGCAAGGGAAGAGGCTAAACAGAATATCGATAGCCCGAACGGTCTAGGAATTGCATCCATGGAGAGGAGCGAATTTCTTTTGGCAGGAGGAACGGAGGATTGGGAGGATCTTAATGGGGCAGACGTGGACCGGTTTGTTTAACTCTTTCCTTTTGATTTCCCTTTCTTTTGCTTTTCTTCACCCATCCCAGCGTTTTTTTCGCCAAAGCACTGGAGAAACCCATATTTCTCCGGATGTCTTTGAAATGTTACACCTGTTTTTTGCTTTTTCCTTTAACAATTCGCAATCTCGGATTCTCACTCGGAACTTCTTGTCGTACGTCACGTGATATCGAAACTGAACCCATGATGTGAATACTAAACAGATACGGCTTCATCAATCAGACATATGCACCGTCTACACCGAACCCAGCCTTCCCTTCACCAAAACCCCAGACTAAATCTCCAGCTTTCAACCCTCCAAAGCGTATCTCCACAGCACTACACCTGCACTCGACAACCCCTCAGAAGCGAGCTCACCACTTACAAATCAAGCTATCTCCTTTTGCATCACCTGCACCGGAGATGCTGCGTTCACCGCTCCCCGGAGTAACAGCTGCTCTGCATGCAAAAGAGAATAGTAGAGCCAAGAAATGGCGGGAGATGGCTGTGATCCGGAAGAGAGGCGAACGAGGAGAAGAAGGAGGGAAAGGAGGGGGGACAGAATGGGGGTTCGTCACGGTGGATCCTAAGTTGATCAGCAGAACTTGGAAGGGGATTCCAGATTGTTGGAGAGCAGCGGCATGGCATGCGTTTTTGACGGCGAGTGCTAAGAGACGGGGAATTGGGAGAAGTGACGCTGAGCTAGTGACGATATATACTGTTGGTTTTCCCTCCCTTTTTTTTTTTTTTTTTTTTTTTTTTGGTGCTGCGTAGAGGGCCTTGGATTTTGGTGAAGAGTTTCCCACATTGGCTGGGTGAGAAACCGTGTCGAAGGCTGGGTGAGAGATGCCGGGTTGGGGTTGCACTGGCCGCTCCCCTCATGAACAGGAGGTGTTATCGGGTAGGACTCTTCTACAATATATATTGCTGAACGAGCGACTGGGAGAAAGTATTACATTAGTGGTGTGGTGATATAATCAACATTCTTCGAAGAGTCTTACCCGGTTTCGCGGCTTGTTGTTGTTCCCAGGGGTTATATTACCAGGGCCCCTAGGCTATCAAAATCACAGCAAACTGCCCCAAGTACCAGGTTTCAAAAACATTGATCTAATTTAACTCTCTGATTGAATACAGGATTTCATAGAACGACCATCAGCAGACGACGTCCAGATAGACTTAGACGTTCCCCGAACAATAAGTTCCCACATTATGTTCCGAAGGAGATACCACGGCGGCCAACGTCTCCTCTTCCGCACCCTCCATGCCCTCTCACTCTACTTCCAGGATGTAGGCTACGTTCAGGGAATGGCGAGTCTGGCGGCAACGCTGTTGTGCTACTATGATGAGGAGACGGCCTTCATAATGTTGGTGCGCATGTTCGAATTGAGAGGACTGGAGAAGCTTTATCAGGCCGGATTCGGTGGGTTGATGCAAGCGTTAGAGGAGTTTGAGGGTGGCTGGATGAGAGGTGGACAAATTAGTCGGCGATTGGTAAGATGGATTCCCCTCTCTCCCCTTACAAATCTCCCCTCTTTTCCCCTTCGTGAAATTCATGCAGGCGAGCCGTCCCCGGAGTTTCAGGACAGGGGTGGTGTGGAAAAGAGTCTGGGGGCTTTTTCTGCGAACAGGAAGAAAAAGAAAAGAAAAAGAAAAAAAACAGAGGCCACTGGTCACTGCACAAGCGGTGAGCGGTGATGCTGGTGGTGGTGAAATGAGGCCTTGCTAGGGTTACAACGGTGGGGACGGAAATTTTTTTCTTCGCAACCGTTGAACTAGAGCCCCGCACAATCACAACCATCACCATCATCACCTTCTTTGTGCAGTAAAGATTCAAGATCATCTCCCCTTACCTTGCTCCATCGGACCTAGGGCCTAAAGAAAAAAAGTCAAACCAGCAAGGACGGTGTACAAACTCGCCCCTAAAAAAAACTTCAACCATCCCCAATGCAGCCCCAAACTAACCAACCTGCAAACTCCGTCACCCGTCCCGCTACTGCGTGCTGTTAGAAGGGAGGGCAAAAAAATAAAGTAACTCAAACCCGCTAACACATCCCTCGCAAAACAGACAAGCTTAGGCGTTACTCCAACCGCCTACGGAACTCGCTGGTACCTAACCCTCTTCAACTACTCGATGCCGTTCGCAGCGCAGCTCCGGGTCTGGGACGTCTTCATGCTCCTCGGTGATCCGGATCCAGCTTCCAGTGCTATCGCCCCAGCCTTCAGCGGGAGTCTGGACGTCCTCCACGCAACTAGCGCCGCGCTGATCGACGGGATGAAAGAGATCCTGCTCAAGAGCGACTTTGAAGGCTCAATGAAGGTGCTGACTAGTTGGATTCCGGTTAAGGACGAGGAGCTACTGATGAAGGTGGTTAAGGCGGAGTGGAAGGGAAGGAGAAAGAGGAGGGCTAAAAGTGCTGGGAGTATTAGTGGGGGGGTAGAGGGGTTGGGAGGTGCGAGCCCGGCGTTGCAATAGTGGTAAGTGGGTGGTGATGGGGGCGTAAGGTGTGTGTTAGAAAGCGGGAAAGGAGGGAGAGAGAAAAGAGAAAGAGAGAAAGCAAAGTGGAGTCTCGTTGAGTTCGGTTTGGTTCGGCACCGGAATGGTACGGTATGGTATGGTTAAGGATGGCAGTACCGTATGTGCTTCTATCCTGATCCGTGCGTGCGTCCGTCAACCTGGACCATCCGTGCATGTCTTCTTTGCCCACTTCCTTCCTCCCTCTCACTCACACACTCGCTCGCTCCGCAACCTGTTTATCTGTACCGGTATGTCTATGTCTCTCGATGGATGGATACACAATCAGTCACACCCACAACCCTGCCTGCCTGCCTACCTACCCATCCATCCACCCACCATCCACCATCCACGGGAAAGCAAGCAGCAACCTCAATTCCATAGTTTGCACTTTTTTTCTTTTTTCTTTTCTTTCACTCGTACATAACTTACAACGTAGCGGTGGTGGTGTCCAACCCCTCTTTCTTTCATGGAAAGAAAAAAAAAATCCACCACCACCACCACCACCACCACCACCACCACTACAGTTTGCCTCTGCTCCGCTTTTTTCTTTTTTTTTCCTTTCCAATATCTGCGAGTTGCCTTTTGTTCCGGGGGGTTTTTTTTTCTTTCTTTTCTCTTTCTTACCTTTCTACTACCTAACCTAACTTAATCTATTATAACTCGACAACTTGAGTGCCGTACACTCGTACTCGTACGGCACCGGTATCATATTTGTTGGCTATTACGGCGACACATGGCTTTTTTTTCCTTTCCTTTCCTTTTCTTTTCTTTTCTGCCCTTTCCTTCCTTCTTACATGCTTGCTTGCTTCCCTTTCCTGTCTTGCTTCCTGCTTCCGTATTCATGAGGAGGAGCAGGAGGCACTTTTTCTCTTAATTTATTTCTGCTTTTTTTTTCTTTTTTCTTTTCTTCCCTAACTTGACTTGCGATGGTGTGGATATGGTATTTTCTATCATATCACGAACGACAGATAGATGGGTAAACAGATGGTTCGGTAAGGCAGAACAAGGATTGGTTTTTTCTTTCAAATTCATTTTGTTGGACTTGTTTGATGTGCTCTTCTTAACTTGTTTGGGTATTATATTTTTTTTTATTTATTAACTTGTGGCCCCTTCTTTCAATTCTACTTTGTCTTCGTATTATATATTATATATATTTTTTTCCTTTCATTCAAACTCGGCTTTCGGTGATGGGGCGTTCTTTCTTCTCTTTTTTTATTTTTATTTTATTTCTTTTCATAGTAATATAGTATTTATGAAACCTTATCAATTTTTTTTTATTATTTTTATTTTTATTATTAATATTTTTTATTATTAATATTTTTATTTTTATTTATTTTTTTATTTTTTAAAAAAAAAAACTTTATAAACTTCTTCCCTTCCCCTTCCTCTAATGCGCAAATTTCAAAAACTTGATAATATTCATTTTATATACTTGTACTTTTACTTGTATTGTCAGCTAGACTATTAATTCATACGTTATCACCCAACGATTAGCAGATATTTCTACCTGAATCTGTTGAGTGTGGCGCTGAAGAAAAGAAAAGAAAAAATGTGGCGTGGGCTGGGAAAGAAAGAAAGAGAAAAGAGGGAAAAAAAACTAAAAAAAAAAAAAAAACTGTTGTCCTTGTCTCGTAGATCCCCGAAGCTTAACCCCTCTTTTACCCTCCTCTCCCTTGCCCCCCCGGCCGCTAAATCCCTAGGATGATCCATGCTTGCCAAATTGCGGCTGACAGTTCTTGGAAACCTCAACGTTGTGGGGAAGGGAAGGGAAGGGAAGGGAGGAAAACAAATGAATACAGTAATCCACGGCAACACAGTGACGCGAGAAGGCCCATACTAATTGTATAGGACAGGGGTTTTTCGTATGGCCATTCTCGCTTTGCCGTGGAATACTGTAAATAAAATACCGATACTGCAAAGGATATACGTGCCATAACTATAGCCATACGTATACAAGGCCGGTGTTTTACCCTATCGTGCATCCAAAGCAAACAAAAGTTAATCTAAATAACTAACTCGACTCCATGTCATACTACGGGGACTTGGTCGAATTTGTGCGAAATAGGGCAACTTTTACATGTACCAGGGGGGGGGGAAGGACAGACAGACAGAAGGTCTGGCGAATCTGGCTCATTGAAATTTATATAATCGGATTAGCGGCCCCCCGCCCTCGTTTCATGTATAGTGCTTTGCTTGTTATCCTCGCTCGTAAATGGGATGCAAAAGATCGTAAGCAGTCTGGTGCAGTTGGTAGTTTGAAATTATGGGCTTTGCTATAGGCAAAAAAGTAAGGAATAAATCACAGATGTGATATGCACCCCTCTCTCTCTCCCTCACTCCCACGCGTTCGTCCAATGAAAGGGGAGAAATGATCATTACCGTATCGTACCGAAAGAGAGAGAGAGAGAGAGAGAGAGAGAGAGAAAGACTCGTGCGCGTTATATATATACCGGTATTGGTGTATTTGAACGGTATGAGTCCCGATATTGGATGGAGTAGCATCTTTGAAGTAGAGGGTTGTTCCCAAGCGGGAAGAAATTGATGGGAATGTGTGATTTGCAGGTTGGTGCCGGGATAACTTTGTGGCGTTGGGAAGTGATGGTTATTGAACCACGAGATCTTTGGAAATTTGATACAGAGTATGATATAACGATGTCGCCGACAGGATAATGTCGCGTCTGTTGATAAACAAAGTCTATTATCAAGTAAGCGGGATTTACTCTTAGTAGCCACAACCAAATTTGCCACCCGCAACATTATCCTGTCGGCGACATCGTTATATCATACTCTGTAATCGGGCTTTTCTGCGCTGTAGTTGGGTTAGGGTTTAGTGGTGTGACAGTGACACTGATATGGCGGCCGGTGTAACGGCCGTCAAGGGTGGTTCAAAGAGAGGGCTTGAAAGGAAGAACCTGGGTTGGCCGAATTTAACGTGCAAAGTGTCCCAAAAAGGCATTCATCACCGCTTTATAGGCCGTATTAACGAATTAATAATTGCTTGTTTCTCCTTCATAACTTGACCCCCCGTACCGGTCTCCCGATAGAGAAGCCATTGATGTGCAGTGTGTGGCTTGACAAACATTCCGATCAGCAGGTCTAACCGCGGAAACGCAGGATGGCGCAAAAAACACCTTTTAACCCACATCAAGTCTTATGGTGGTACGCAACAGCCACCGATTGCTCATGTTTCGAAAGCAATTCGCAGGGCTCGTGCCCAGCTTGATTCCTATTTTCTTTTTTCTTTCCCTTTTCTTTTTCTTTTCTTTCCTTCTTTCTCGCTTTTTTGTCTTCGTTTTTCTTTTTATTTTTCTTTTCCCCACATTATCGGTGAGACAAACGGCCGTCTTAACGGGATTTGCTGATTTGTTAACTCTTTTCGATCAATTCCTCAAATCCCTGTTCGGTAGGCGGTTCGTGTGCTCGGTTGTCAGTACTTGATAGTTTTCTCCCAAAATTTTGATCATGAATTTTGTCGAGTCTTTTGCTTTCCATGCGCAAAATCGCTTATTTTCTTGGCGCACGCTAAGGGTTTTAGAGTGTATTGATAATAGCTTATCCTTCTGGGATTCTGAGACATGATACTACCGGTACTCGTACTTGTATCGACGAATCCGGAGCTATCAACTGCTTGCATGAACTTGATTTATGCTTATGGGTCATTTCAGGTAACTGGCAAGAAGTGTCAGAACATTGAGGCGAAAACAGGGACGAGTGACCAGGGGAAAGACAGGGGGTAAACAGGTATTGCATGGACATCTTGGCTTCCCCCCATTGTGCTAGGTAAGCCCCTGTGTTCTGACGCTTCTTGCCAGTTACCTGTAACGACGCTGTAGTTCTCATAGGAGTGTCTAATGGAACGATTGAAAGACAGGGCGTCAAAAATGTAAGGGTGTAACTGAAGCAGTTTCGTAAACCCTATTATACTTTAGGACTCTGTAACTTATTGCTAGATATTGTTATAAAGTAATAAATGTATGATAACTATGAGAGGAGGGATTTACCTGCATGCCATTGCTATAAATTTTAGGCCGATGCCGGTGACTTCAGGAAGTCTCGATCCAAAACATGTTGGCCAAGCGAAGCGTTTGGGAAGGCGGCTGATGGATAATACGGTGACTCGGTTTTAATGGAAAAAGTAAAAAGGGAGACAAAGAAGGGGGGAAAATGGAAGAAAAAATAATAATCTCGAGGGTGTAATCATTCACCGATAGACTGGTAGAGCAAGTATGTAGATCCAAGTAGAATAAGTGGAATAAGTATTGTGTTATAGACAAAAAAGAGGATAGCCGGTAAAATACTGTGCAGTGAGTAGGAAAAGTACTGTACCGTCACCCCGCTCCAATAAATTCTTCACCAGGTGGACCGTACTACGCAGTCAGTTACCACTTTACACAAATTAAAGATCGCTTCTCAAAGGAACGCTTTGACGGTGTTCTTCCCAAAAGAGGTATCATACTGGGGTCAGCAATTGGAAAGGAATATTTTGGGGAATCCGCAGATGAACTTAAGATTTCCACTATTCACCGATTCAGCCAGATATCCGGTTCAGAGACCCTATCAGGAAAAGGCTATCAGTTATCGTTCTTTCTTTTTTCTTACTTCTTTTTTCCTTCTTTTTGCTTCTTCCAATATCTTCTTCCCAAAAGGATCCAGTTCTTCAGGCGTATGATATCTCAAGCTGTGATGGAACCAGTAACATTATGCGCTTCGCATCCACGTCCAACAGCAGCAACAACAGAAGCCTCCTTCCCCACCTTGTAAATCTTGGGTATTGGTTCTTGGTCAGCTGTGAGGCAGACTCCTCGAGGATGTTTGTTGGAGGTTATCCCCAATTCGAGTTTTACCTGGGGGTGCAAAATTCTCCCCCTGCTTAATGGCTCTTTCATAGCTGAACCTCGGAGACGGCTGGGCCACGGATAAGTGCGGAAAGGAGTACCGGTACGGTAGGTAGAGATTATTATTTTTTTTTAAAGAAAAGACAAAAGACGGGATATAATTCACTTTCGACATGATAGAAATATGGATCTTCCACCTCCGTCACACACCCACCCTTCCCCTCACGGCAGTGCACATTGTTCCCTCGGCCGTAAATTGTCCGCGGGATGCTGAAAGCTACTCGCGTAGTTTGTTGAGGTTTAAAATGTGACGAAATAGCGATTTCCGTTTGCTATTCCGCCATTGCATTTTGTCCTTGGATTTGTAATTGGCTTGGATTTGTAGCAGAAAGGGGGGTGAATGAGAGAAGGGGGGAAACTCAAGGGAGTTCATAATGAGCGAGTGAGTACCGGTAAGGTATGAGAAAGGGTTACGACTCACGAGAGGAAGGTCGGCCGAGGAGGAACTTGATTTAAATTTGTTCTAAACAAGAGAACGGTTTGTTTGCTAAGGAGAAGACCTACCGATTTGATACCCCTTCTCTTATGGTGGGGGAAGCCTTAAACCGGAGCACTTGCGACATTCAGTTTGCTTAGTAATACATGTTAATTTGCGTCCAAAACGGTTAATTGACGGTTAATTTGGCTTTCTTGGCATATTAACCGTGCCTCTTGGCATCTTTAGCAGCAAATAACTGGGGGAGCAACATTTGTTCGCCCCACACGAAATCTAAACCCCTATAGCTTACCCAAAAGTTAATATTTTTAAATTCTCTTTCTATTTTCTGAATCTACAGCTTATTATCTATCGAAAAATAGAGAGAAAATAAAAATAAAGGTTGTTGTTGAGGAGCCTTAGCGGTTTGGGGTTTGAATTTTTACGGGTTGGAAGTGCTCCGGTTAAAGGTTTCCCCCACCATACCCCATTTTGAACCGGAGGTCCCCTGATGCGAAAGAGAGAGACATCGTGGAAATTTTTAACCAGAGACAGGATTGCATATCATTCCATCTCCCTTGCCACGCACAATTCTCCCCCCAGCCAAATAGCGGAACAAATAAACCAATATCGGATATGATATTGTAGTATGATACTTGCAAAGAGAGAATAGTGTCATGTTTTTCCCTAATTTGTGTGATAAACCTTAATAATTCCTGTATTCTTGTTATGATAGCCTTACAGGTTGCTTCATTCTTCAGCCACTGTTGAATCAGGCTGCTGTGCTTGTACGGGTACGGTACTTTTACTCGTGTCCATGATTAGGCTTGGTGGTTTAAAAAACGTCTCATTCGGACTGCACGCAAGGGACGAGCACTCTCGCCCGTTGCATGGCAAACTCTACTCTTGCCTTAATTGTGCTGCGCTGTGCGGTAGGTGCCGTAACCCGCTTCCCTCTGTATCTCTGTATCTCTTTCTCTCTGACATTGCTGCATCTTTCTCATATTTACCGTCCGGCGCCCATCCGTCCGTCCAGTCTTGTTTACATAGAATTATGGTGCTTGCGTCGATGTGGTGATAATAATATCATACCTAGACAGGGTGAAGCAGTACCCATACATAACACACTGGATTGAAGTGAGGTTGTCAAGCAAGTAACCGCAAGTGGGATAAAAGGCAATCTTCATCCAGGATGCGCGGAAAAAGCCGAATCGACGAACCTAGTCAGACAGCAGGATGCACATCAGGATTGGACTGATTTGGGCAAACTCTCCGTGACACAAAACGGAAGGAGTCCTTTGGAAAACAATGGACCAATGGACGAAAGTAGGATTCAAGCATTGAAAGACGCTCTGTCCTTCTGTTTCCATTTGTCTCTGTCTTCCTAATTTTGACAAGTAGATGTTGTTGGGCTTATTGATTATTTCATATAATATCTCTTTTTTTTTCTTTTTTTCTTTTTTTTCCCTGGTCAAAGATGTGGTAATTTTCCTTCTTGATTTTTCTTCTACTGTAGCCAGATTCAGGGATTAACTTCCGCCAATAACCGTCATTCCGGGTCATATTATGATCCCCCCTCCCATTCCTTAATTCCTGTGTTTCTCTCTTCTTGACCTCCACTTTCCCACCCTCCTTTCAGCAGCGAGAAGGACGTTTACGTGCAACTTTGGAAAACATGAAACAGCCCGCTCACTAAACGGGGTAGTCGGTTCCGAGTTGTCTTCAACTGATGATCCAGGACGAGCCCATGGGATTCCAACCTGAACCGAGCAACCCCTGGGAGTTCTTAATCAAGCACGTTATCTCCCCAGACCCTGGACCCAGTTCTAACTGCGAGGTTGTCCCAAAAAAGGAATTTTTACTGGGCTCTCCTTCAGCGCTCCTGCACTCTCTCAAACGGCCAAAGCTCATTCATTGTCGCCGACTCTTACTCTCTAGTCAATCAGGATCCTTCAGTAGCATACCTGTGCTGTAGTTGGGGAGAGTTGTAGGAGTAGGGTAGGGTACTGTCTTCAGTATATGCCTGGTATTCCTTGTCATGCAATGATATGCACCTGCTTACCTCCCTCACGAATACAGAGCGTAGAAGCACGCTTTTGTACGTAGTGTCATTCACTTCTTACTCTTTGCAGATGGGGTGCTACAAGTAAAAGCTAGATATTCCTATTTTGTTTGTTTGTTTACAGTGTTCTTTTTTTTTTTTTTTTTTTTTTTTTTTTTTTTTTTTTTTTTTTTTTTTTTTTTTTTCTTCCTCCCTTCTTTCCTTTTTCCTGCCCTCTTTTCTGCTCTTGTAGTAAGTAGGCCTGGTATTGTACTCACGGGAGACTTGACCAGGTAAGATTTCAATAATTGTAGGTATGATATCGTATCGTCATGATCGCTAGGGAGGCTATATTCGAGGATGTGGAGTAGCATATAGAACATGGTCAATTATTTATTTACTTATGCTTAGGTTAATTATTATTGTTTTCTTCTCCACTTGCTTGACTGCCTCTCTCTCTAAAAAGTCCAGACAATCAGCCCTGCCACCCAGGTCCCAGAATTCTTTCAGAGTTGCCTCTTTTTTCTTCATCCCCACAATCCTCATTTCAGCACGGAATCGCCGAGACCGCTGACCCGACATCCAACCGCCGGGTCTTTTCAAGATAAACCTTCTCTTCTCAATCTCTCTCAACAGCCGTGTTTTCGCTCCGCCTATCTATCTGTCCTCATTCTGAGACTAGTTCGCTTCGTGCCGAAAGTCAACAGCTCCGTCAGCCATCATTCGTGGCGCGATCCTTGCCGAGATTAACAGTTCCCCACGGTTTCAAGTTAGATCACCTCATTATATACGAGGTTACAGTACATAAACTTTGGGTTCTACAGCACATACGGTGGTAATCTACAATTACCCTGGAATAACAACCCATCACGGGGGGGGGGGACCGCTCAACCCTATCAGCAGAAAAAGCTACCAAAAAGAGGGGTTGAATTTTGGAAATATCGTGATCATTTCATTCGACCAAAATCTTTGAAGAACCATTTCAATTGTTGTTGTTCCTTTTGTTTTTTTTTCTTTTTTCTTTTTTCTTTTCTTCTTCCTTGAGTGAGGGGGTGGTTTGATTGAAAGTAATACTACCATTACTGCTACCGGTACTGGATTATCTTAGGACATAGAGTACCGTATAGTAAGGCATACTCTATCGTTGATTTGAGCCAATTCTGGTAAGGATAATCTCTGTCTCTCCCATCAATCCCTGTCAAGCCAAAGCAAGTCTAGCGCGTTATCTCGCTCGTGCCAAGTGCGTGCGAGCAAAGGCGCATCGGTGCAACACCAACCACCCGTGAGACCCAACAACCGCAGGTTTGCACCGCCAACCGTTGACTTGCTTTTCTCGCAGCAACGACGACGCAGCCACGGACCACGCTTTTTCCACGCGCACACCACGCTTTTCCTTTGCTGTGCTCTTTTGATTTTTTTTCTTTTATCATTTTTATTTCTTTTTCATTAAAATATTATATTTTTATTTATTTGCATAATTTTTATCTCACTTTTTATTTTTATTATTATTATTTTTTAACTGTTTTCGTTTTTTGCTAAAAAAAAAAAAAAATTGGATTTTTATTGTTCAATTTTATTTTATTTTATTTTCTTCTCCTGTTGACACTTTTTTAGCTTTGAAACTCTTCAACTTTGTCTCTTGTAGGGGAAGGGTCCTCCTTGTTGTTGTTTTTTTTTGCTTTTTTCTTCCGTCTTATTGTGTTCCTTCTCTCAGTGCAGTAGAAATTTCGTTTCTTCACGACTGGTCACTGTTTTTTAGGATCAAGAAGAGAGCTACTCCGGGGCATTTGGTGTTCGTTCCTTCTTCACCTTACCACCCCCCCCCTCTCTTCTCTCCTTGTTTATCTTCCAGAGTCGCTCCTTGGTTGTGTGTCCCTGGCTATCTTCAATTCTGGAAACCTTACATTTCTTGTTTTATTTCTATTCGGTATTTTTCTTTTCTTTTTTCTTTTCCTTCTGCTTTCCTAGCCTGTGATTTTATTCCCTTTCTGTTCGATTATTACTTTTTCGACATTCCCCCTCCACCACCC
The DNA here is from genome assembly GCA_003788595.2 of Choiromyces venosus 120613-1. Lineage (NCBI taxonomy): Eukaryota > Fungi > Ascomycota > Pezizomycetes > Pezizales > Tuberaceae > Choiromyces > Choiromyces venosus. The sequence goes on from ML120395.1 coordinate 288,254, forward strand.
CCCCCCACTTTCGCTTCATCAAGTCCACTGCTTTTGGGGTGAGCCAGGTGGTGCAGTGAATCTTTTTTTTTTTTTTTTTTTTTTTCATCTCGAGTTGCTGCGCAAGTTAGTCAATTCCTCTGGGAATGTGAGAGAGAAAAGGGACGACTGAAAAGGGAACGATTGCTCACAGGCCTAACTGAGCTCTGCTGGCATAGCTACACGGTGCGTGTTCATTCACCATCGTACTTTCCACCTGTCCCGTTTGCAGGTTTGCAGCCGGCAGGTCATCCGTCTTTCTCTATTTTTTTTGGACTCTTTTGGTTGGCCTCTATAGAGGGGGGTGGACTCTTGTTTTGGTCCAAGGATAGACCCTCTTCTGCTGCGTACATACATACGCAGCTAGGTAGAGCATCCACATCGAACGAACGAACTTTTTTTTTTTTTGCGGCTGGGATTCGTTTCGCTTCAAGCCCCCTCTCATCCGCCACAAATCAGTTTTGCTGCTTGCTTGCTTGCTTGCTACTACTACCTCTACTTTGATTCTCTAGTGCCGCTGGCTGCTATTACTACCAGTGGTGCTTCTGCCACTTATTTCTTACTTTCTACTTTCTGCCTTTGTTGCATCTGTTCTGTTGCTGCTGCCGCCGCTGCTATATTCAACCACCGCTGATTGTGCTGCTGCTGTTACCGGCTATTACGCCTGCGTGGTACACCAGAGTACAACTGTGTTCTTGCGTGTGTGGGTCTGTCTGTTCTGCGTGTGTGTGCGTGGGTGTGTATTTTTTTCGTGTTTCATTATAAGGTTCAGCTTCTCCGAGTTTCCTGAGCGGGTAACTACCACCCACCCCTCCAGGCACCAAACAAATATTTGTGACGCTAACCCTATCTTTTCTATGTAATGTCTAGGTAACCGACTGTCGATGCTTTGGACTTCTAGTAACTGTTTCCGAATCTTTTTCTCCTCCAAAGAAATTCTCTCGTAGTGGCCATTCCGGCTGCCAACTTGTGCAGCGCTCCGTGCCATCTCTATGACTACTCCTCATCGGGGGCTGCCACCTCCGCCAGCCATGGCTCTGCCATCGTCTACGCAGACTCCGAGTGGCATAGGTCAGCTTCCTCACCAATGGCATGGCTCCGAGGATATGTTCAAGACTTGGCTACTGGCAAAGATGGAGGAGGAACGGCGGAAGGCCGAAGAGGAGAAAACGAAGCAGGAGCAGATCCGGGGAGATACAAGGAGAATAGAACTCGAGATGCTGCGGGAGTCTGCTAGGTTTTCAATACCGCCACCGTTAATACCAATCGTACTTGCTGGGGGAGGGGCTGTTACGGGTGCTGGGGGGGAATGGCTGAACGACTACATTTCTCAGCACATGGGACATCTTATACAACAACAGCATCAGATGGTACAGCAGCAACCTCAGCATCACCAACAGCAGGTCCATCAAATGCCGCCTGTACAACAGCCCACACCGGCCCCGTCGCTGCGGAGAGAGACTCGTGTGATAGGTCAGCAGAGTGGCGGGCCAGCTCCTCATCCTCAGCAGATGGGGCCGCCTCCGCAAGCGGGCATGGTGCCTCCGCAAGCGGCCCAAGTTCCCCCTCCCCCGCCTCCACCACAAAGTTATATTCCGACCTATCAATTGCCGTCTGGTAGTCAGAGGGGTGGACCACAACAGCCTCCCCCTCATCCGCCACTGCCTATGCAGCAACCCGGGCCTCTCGCTCGCTTGCCAAAACTAGACACAAATGATCGAGGGCAGCCCCCCCAACAGCCTCCAATGCATACCGGAATGCCGCCGACCCCAATGGGTGGACATCCTGGTGGCCCTCCCATACAGCATGCCCCACAGTCATCTCAGCAGCCTCCGACTCAACCGGAAACCTCAGTGTCCCAATCCCCGTCAATATTCTTCTATCATTGGCAGCCTCCGCATAGCACTAGTGTTGGAACGTCTACACCGGTCCAGGCCACAGCCTCACCGCAAGGGCAACTAGGATCCCCGTTTAATAGACAACCACAACCCAACCAGATTACGGGTCCCGAATACACAAACTCGCCCAAAAAACGTAAAACCTCGACTCAGCAAGGTCCTTCCGCTGCTGCTCCTCAGTCATTTTCGCCGAGTTTTCCTGTCACACCATTACCCACCAACACACCTCGAACACGAAGAGGTCACTCGAGACATCGCAGCGAGACGGCGGGCTCAGGAGCTAGAGGTTATGAGCCCTATCCAAAAACAGCACCATCCCGGGGGCATAGAAGGTCAATCGGTGAGAGCTCAGTTCATGAAAGTGGGCCGCCACCAGGCGACAATGGAGGTGGTGGACCACATCACCCACATGAGCAGCATCAACATGAGCAGCAGCAGCATCAGCAACAGCATCAACAACATCAGCAGCAGCAGCAGCAGCAGCAGCATGCGCATCATCAGCAGCAACGCCCACCTTCTGTCCCTCCTCCTCCCCTCCAGCAGCATAGACCATATTCGCCCAAGTCGGAAGGCAGGAGAGAGACTTACCAACCTCCACCTTCTTCACAACCGCCACTATCTGAGGGAGGGGAAGGGGATAGCCGGAGCAAAAGCAGAAACAGCAATGGGCGAGATTGATAGAGCATTCACCTTATTACCATTTTCTTTCCTTGGTTCGACTGCTATCTAACGACACTGATGAATCTCATTCACAAAAATCCCATCAAAATTGGATTGTACCGCTACAAAAGAAACCTTTTATCGTTCGAGTTTATTTGTTTCACCAGCACTAGGAGTTTGTTACCTTGTATTATTATTATTATTTCGTTTAAACCCTTCCAAACCTTCGTTTCTACTGTCTAAATACCTAGGGCTTTTCTTCTTTTCGCCTTGTTTTCGACAGGGCCGTGTGCACTTTATCCAAGGGGCCTCTATATTTGCCTTCTCCAAAATCGCGGAAAAAACATTGTATTCATTCCTGGTTCTGGTATCTTATTTTTGTTTTCTGGCCCCTTTTTGCTATCATTTTGTCAAATAGCGTATTGTGGGAGAGGCGCACCTTGGTTCATTGTTTTGTTTTCTTTTTTTTTTTTTTTTTTTCCTCTTCTCAAGTTGCATATTCGCTTGACTCCGGGTTTCAAGTCGTTTTCTTATAACATTACTGGGCTCCCACCAATTCACCGAAAAGAGGACTTCGTCCGATATCGGAATTATTATAGGGGGACATTTCAAATCTCTTTGTTTCATTACCGGTGTTTTGGATTAGGTTGGGTTGGTTGGGAAGAATGGGAGGGGATGGACCGGGGGGTTAAAAAAAAAACCGTCAGTGACCTGCCCGTACTGTACTGTATAAAGCATCATACATGTGCGAGTATAACACCGGGTGGCTCTAGCCTTTTTTTATCAGCTAGAGGAAAAAAGTTTTTTTTTTCATTTTTTTTTCACTATTATACTTTTTTTTTTTTTTCTTCCTTCTTTTCTTTCTACTGTATCTTGCCTGTGGGAATCATCATGTATTAGTATTACTACATTATTGTATATTCGAATTATCGATTATACAAAACAAAACAAAACAAAGCAAAACAAAAGAAAAAAAAAAAAAAAAAAAAAAAAAAAAAAAAAAAAAAAAAAAAAAAAAAAAAAAGAGAATTCCAATGGAAATACATTATCATGGTTCAAAAAAAAATTATGTTTTTTATCAGATATCAAATTGAGAAGTTGACACCCCGCTGCCCCGTGCTGTCCTGTCCTGTCCGGATTAACTCAACTCATCATATTTCACATGTACAAAATGATACGGTAGCTGCCATCGCACGGGTTACAAGTTAGTTACGCTACCGTACCCGGTAAAAACATGTTCCATCCAAGTCGGGTACGCCCATTCCGCTGATCCTTTCTCTCCTCTCTCTCTCTCTCTCTCTCTCTCGCGCTCTCACGTGCTCCGCGCGTTCTTTTTTTTTTTTCTTTTTTTTTCTTTTTTTTTAAAACTCCACGGCGGGGAGAAGAAGAAAGAAGTCTTTGCCCATCATCATCATCCATCGACAGCTCGGACAATTTATAATAACTGCGGCGGTAGAGAAGGGGATAGGTAGATTGTTGTATATAGATCAGTTGTTCCTTTCGAATGAGGAATGAAAAAAATTTCCTTTTTAATTTTTTAATTTTTTAATTTTTTGGGGGGGGGGGTTATAAGTTGGGGTTGTTGTGATTGTGGTATCATAATGGGTATGTTGTGGTTGAGGGAATGGGAATGGGATGTACGGCGGCATGGCAAACATGATTTCCTGGTTACTTAAGATTAGTCTTGGCATTGTATATAACTTAATCCCTGCAAAGGGGGTGCACATTGCGAACCACAACAAACTTTTCATGGTATACAATGTATCCATACCTCCTCAGCCGCGGTAGTAGTAGCAGTGGGAAGAGGAGGAGGGGAAGGCCAAGAAGGGAATGGTTAGCGGATCTTCCGCCCGTCACCGACGACGACGATCCCCTCCCCCCCACCCCCACCGCCCATGCCAGCCAGGATCCCATAGTCAAATTCTACGCCCGCAACTCCCCCGACTGTAAGAATCGCACGCTATCCGCCCTCCTCTCCCTCACGAACGAAGAGCTCGAGCACTCGCACGATTACATTCAAACGCTCTTCCCGCTGCCCGAGCCATCGCCGTTCAATCACCTCTCTCCCATCATCACGCCTACCACCGCCCGTGCATTCCGTTCTTCGGCGGCGCTGCGCGCAGCGCTTAGGACGAGTTTTAGGAGGATGGTGGCGTTTTACGGGTTTGACTCGGGAGTGGGGGAAGCGGGGGTGGTGGTGGTGAGGAGGGGAAAGGGGAAGGGGTGGGAGGGTAGGAGTGGGTTTTGGAGGAGGAGGTTTGATCATAATCATCTTAGGATTACGAGGATTATTCGCTGTTTGAGGGTGCTTGGGTGTGAAGAGGATGCGCGGGGGTTTTACCAGGCGGTTAGAAAGGCGGAGGGGGTTGGGGGGAGGAGTTTGGTGTTTTGGAGGAGGGCGGCTAGGAGGGGGTTGGAGGTGGTGCCTGAGGATGAGGATGAGGAGGGGGAAGAGGAGGATGGGGGTGATGGGGAGGATGAGGGTGAAGAAGGAGAGGGTGAGAGGGAGGTATGATGGCGGTGGGGTGTATATCCCGAGGGGGAAGGTGATACCCGGCGACGACGCCTCCGATACATATTCTACTTTGAGTTCTTTAGCGACATCATTACTGCACTGCATTTGCACGATACCATACAATCTCGCCATTGCTTATTCCTCAACTTGGATATGTCTCATCCCTCTTGGAGCGTCCTGTACTGTGCTTACTATACATATCCACAAAACATGATAGCATAGTTATTCACTCATAAATAATATACATTACACCTCCCTCCTCCCTCCTCTCCTATACTATACTATACTCTGGATAACGCTATCGTTTCCCTCCCCTTTCTCTCTCTCAATCCTACAAAAGAAATTCTCACTCCACACCCCGAAACAGAGACAGTCAGTCACAAGAAATCACTCGACCAACAAACCGACCCGACCAGGACCCCACCCAACATCATTCCTACCCCCAGTTTCGACCGGGAAAACTAGAAAAACAACCATCCACTCTCCAAGCACTGCACGCATATATCATCCAAACTCCTCAAATTTTCAATCAACTATAGTAACCTGCCATGACATGACACCCAAGCATCATCTAACAACTACTTCTGCTTCACTCTGTCCCGCCCACTACTAGACTAGCCAGACAAACCTTCAGCAAGCAGACACACTCAACGAAAAACACGACTTTGTCCCATTGACCTGGGAAAAAAAAAAACAACCCTGGCTTATACGAATCGAACTTGCCGAGCGAAACGAAACGAAACGAAACGAATATTTGCAGCGAGAGTTATGCCAACATCTATGCAAAAGACTGTAAATTTGGTGTCCTACTTTTCTGCAGACTTGGACTCAGCGGATAGGTAAGTAAGTGAGTATGTAGATTAACCGCCAAATCTCGCTTCCTGCCGTATCTATCGGGCAATCGGGGGGCATTACTCACCCCTCCCTTCTCCTCTCCCGCTCACTAGTTTTGTGGGGGGGGGGGGGGCTGGTAATACTTGTGCTAGTGGTCATTTGCCTTATTTATGTCGCGCAATCTCATTCTCTGGAACACCAAGTTCACCGGGGGTTAACTCGTGTGCAAAGTCGTGACTTGCGGTGCTTAGATGTAAGAGTTTGGAAGAAAAAGGAAAAAAAAAGGAGGTTATGAATGGGTTGGACTTTGGTGTGGTATACTCGGTTGATATCGGTATCGTATGCCGTTTTTCGTGCCCCGGCGGGGGCTTGTAATGGTTCCGGAGGGGGTTGGAATATGGTGTGATGAGCTGTGGAGTGGGTAGGCGGGTAGGATGTTGGAGTTGCTCAGTGCTCTGGGGTGGTCTTGCTGTTGGAAGGGAATTGGGGGTTGGATGGTGAGTGTGTCGTGATTAGAGTGTGCTCGTTTGTCACGGAGGCCCGCGGGAGTTTCAGAGAGTGCAAAAGCGGTGGAGGGAAGCAGTCTTGGTGTTGAAGGGGATTAGAAGGTTGGATGGTGATTGTGGGTATGGTGAGGGATTGTTATTAGTAGAGTATGTTCATTTATCCACTTCATCTCCTCACGCAGTGTGTTTTTGCATGCGAAAGAGTGGCCGGTTGCATGCGGAGGGGAGGTATTTCATCATACTCGAGTATAAGAAAAGGGGATGAAAGGATATAGTAAACGAGATGGGACCGAGGTGGGCAATGTCGGAAGACTCGTTAGCAATATCATGTGGAAAAAAAAAAAAAAACTTTTGATCATGATAGCGCCTTTATGGTTACCGTTGTGCCCGTATGTGATATTATACAATCTACCCCCCGCCTCTCTCTGGGAGCCAACGCCATCTATACAATCCCAATCCCAAATCCCACTATACATCTACCCCCCGTCCCACCGCTTCCAAAGCTTAAATCATAGCCATAGCAACAAGATACTCCCCATCATGCGAAATACTCAACCCACCTCTCTTCTTCACCACCCCTCCTTCCCCTTCCACCCACGCCCGCGCCTCCCCACCCCGACTTTTAAAAAGCCAAAGAAACGGCTGTCCTACACCCCAATCAGTCCCCCCCCCCCAAATCAACCTAGAAGGAAAACAAAACCCACCACTCTCATAATACCCAACCTCCACATCCCCCCACGCCAATCCTCCACGGCGGGTGCCAAAAGCTTTAAACGCCGCCTCCTTAGCAGCCCATCTCACACCCAACCACCTCACCATCCCCGCCCCTCCCGTCGAAGCCGACTTTAGAAACTGCCGGTACTCGCTCTTCGTCAGTATTCTTCTGGCGAAGCGGTGGGTGTAACTGGGCCGTTTTGCCAATAGGCGGGTTAAGCGGGGGAGGTGGAGGAGGTCGATGCCGATGCCTTTGGTTTGTAACATTTTTGGGTTGTTTGGCGGTGGGGTGGGGGGGTTGAGGTGAGGATAAGGTTTTTTTTTTTTTTTTGAGTCAGACCGGCGACGTTTTAGCGCTGGTTGCAGGTGGTCATCTTTATCTTGGCGGTATGATAACTGTTTTTATTATTATTTTATTTTATACCGTATTTACGTTTCCGGGGTCGGGAGGGAGTTGCTGGGTTAGGGCTGGTTAATTACCCGTACCAACTCTTCTTGTAAAAAAAAAAAAGTGAAACATGGCAGGCAACACCGTCCCCCATACTCCCATTTACCGTTACCGTTATTTTATATAGCACAGCACAGCACTTTTTCCTCCCGGAAGTCCAAAAACAGCCCTCTCTCTCTTATCTCCCCCACCCCCCCCGTGTAACCCCACTCACTCACCCCGTCCCTCCCGCATACCCCCTCCAAATCCATCCATCCATCCACTCACTATCACACAATAATCCCTGCCGCAGCCACCATTCCTCGAGTGACAGTTTATGAACGTCTTTACCTACATAGTATAGATCCTGTGGCGCGCTAGCGGATAAACCCTATCGTTGCGCAAGGTAAGGAGAGACACACAGACGGGGACGGGGACGGGGAAGGGAGGGAGGGAGGGAGGGAGGGAGGGAAATCGGTAGTGCTACCACTATAGGCCATTTTCAAAAGTAATCGGAGCGTGAATTACCCAACTCTAGCAATGGGTTACGACTCGACACTCGGAATTAGGCCCTTGGTTATACCATAACCAGATCGCCTACCTTTTTGCCATTCCGAATACTTCGAAAATCGCCTAATAGTACGGGCTTACGGCGCTATACGAGAAGGAAGAGAAGGAAGGAAGGATAGGTACTGTAGATACGGATTTCTTGCCTGTATGGTATGGTGTTGTGTGATAAGGGGAGGGGGGCTTTTGGTTTGATATGTAGGAATGGCAGATATAAGATTGCACCTATCGCGGGATTCCTGACTGACGAATCGCTGATCACTCTGAGAAAGTTGCCTTTGGAGGGAAAAATCTTCGCGAGGGGTGTTAGGACATTTATACCGTGGGCTGGTGGTAGGTAGGGGAACCGGGAGATCAAGCGTGCAGGGGAAGTGAAAATATATTTTTATTATCGTAAAAAAAAGTAAATACCCTCGTTTGCTTTTTTATATATATTTTATTTCAAATCATTCTTTAGTAGTTTTTTTTTTATATTTTTTAGGGGGGAAGAGAAGAATTGGGCGAGGTGAGGGGTGAGTGAGTGAGAGAAGGTGATAGGGAGAGATAAGGAGAGATAATTCAGAAGAAAAGGGGGGAATTCCTCGAAAAGACAGTTGTAGGGGGAGAAAGGAAACCGCTAAAAACCCATTCCTGTTTTCCAATTCCGGTTTCAGTGTCCACTATTTCATGTTACAATTCCCCATTCCCTCGACCGGAAAGTTACAATTCCCTCAGGACGAAAAAAAAAAAAAAAAAAAAAAAAGCCACAATGCTAAACGAATGAAAAAGCAAGAAAATAAATAAACTAATACCATCCCAAGAAAAGAGAGAAGAGAAAAATAAATTATTTCTTTGACTCCGTCTTTTCCTTCGCCACCTCCTTAGCCTCCTCCTTCTTATTCCCAATATATGCAGCCAACGACCCCATAATCTCGGAACTAACCACCAACCCGGTTGTTACCGTAGCCTTCGCCTTGGGAATGACACCGTCAGTGTCCCCACCCTTACTGCACTCATCCTCATAAACTTTAAACACGTATTCCCTGCCTTCCTTAGCAAAGTCCGCGCCACGCAGGTAAACCTGGCCAACAAGCTTCTTCGGGTAGCCTACAGCCCCGACGACAACGCTCTTGATCTCGTCCGTGGGTTCTTTGAGAATGGGAAAGTAGCTGTCGATCTTGCCAAGGTTTGAGTCCGCAAATTCGTCGGCACGAGAAACGTACGGGGCGGCATGCGTAAGGTAGGGTACTATTGGGGCTAGGAAAGTCTTGTAGCAGGATTGTGAGAGGGAAATGCTGCGTTGGCCTAGAGGGTGGTTTTCAAAGACCCTGATGGAGTCACTGACGATCGGGTATGATTTTAGGTGCGAGAAGGACTTATAAGAAGGTGAGTCTGGGTCGGATTGGGTGGGGGTGGTTCCGTTGACCTTTGAGGTACCATTTGGTTGCTCGGCGTGGGGCATTGTGCTGTTTGCTTATTTGTCAGTTTCTTGTACAGTGGTTGGAATTGAGAGGAGGAGGAGGAGGGCTTACAGTAAGTGCGGGGTTTAAGCTTGAAAACAGTGTACCCAGATTACAGAACAACCGACAAAAGTGAGGTAAGAGGAGGAGTTAATATACTTGGGAATAGTCTAGTAGTATGGTAAGTGATGATAGAAATGCGTGTGAGGCAAGGGAGAAGAGAGGATAGGAGAAGGAGAAAAGGGTGTGTGTGGGCATCGTACCTGTATTTGTATCCCAAAGACATAGCAAGCAAAGCAAGCAAGTACATACGGTAGTCGTCCCAATTGGAATCAGCAGCCATCCCTCTCTATCCACCCATCCACCCTCAGCAAAAAAAAAAAAAAAAAAAACCGTTACCTGACTGACACGTGAAAGACAGTTGCCTTTGCTCGCCACGCCCCCCTTCGCTTTTCACTAGAAGCACGGTTACCGTTCGAGGTAGATGGGGGGTCTTATCGGAGCCTTTTCTTCCTTCAACGAGGGAATCCTTGCCTGCCAGCAGCCAGGCCCATTCCCACACATGCGTAATGCGCAGTCAGTGGGCCGACTATCGTATCGTAGCTAGCTCTCCACCATACAGTCATGAAAGCCTGTAAAATAATAGCACTCGTAGACAACCGCCATCATTGTCCATAAGCGTACCGGTACAAGTAACTTTCATACCTGCGCCGTATCTATCTTCAGATGATATCTACCCTACCCTACCCTACCCTACCCGTTATCATATCACATCGTAACAGTGCTTTACCATATCATCGATCAAACTTTGATCTCTATGTGAATATCCTCCTATTCCTCTTTCGTTTCTTCATACCTGTTACCGGTCCCCGATACAGTGCCGGTACTTAAATGCGTGCCTTATCCTGCCACCGGGAAAGAAAGTGGAAAGAGAGAGGAAAAAGAAAAGAAAAAACACATTCTCAACGAAATCGCTTATCATATCTCAAAGCCAACGCATGTGAAAATTTCCAAACTGATCGACCAACCCCCGCTAACCCTAACAATGCTAACGGTTAATTCCAGTTCCAACCATGGCGTGAGCCGCACCGCACGTAGCCTAATCTAATCTTGTAAATAGATTGTAAATAAAAGAATAATAAAAAAATAATTTCCTACAATCCAGTTCACGAAGGCGACATTTTTTCTGGAAGAAGAAGAAGAAGAAGAATAAAAGTGGGAAATTGGTTCCGGTGCTCTGCGGCACTGATAGGAATGATAATTGATCGGTGATGGTGGAGAGGGGTTACGGTACAAGTATTGATAGGATTGGTGGGAAGGAATAAGAGCACATGTCAGCTTTTCAAGACTTGGTGGACGGACAAACACCTGGTTAGCCTAGCTATAATAGCTATGATACCGTTGCTAAGGTAGCCCCACTACTGTACCGTCCGTATGTTTCATTTCCTTTGGGTGCCTTTTTTTTCTTTTTCACATGCTCCGGAGAACAGTGACAGTGGGGGCTTCCGCTTGCGGATTGCGGGTATGTAAACTTTTCCATTTTTCATTTTATTTATTGGACCTTGTCCGCTAATTCTACTGTTTGCTGTAGACTATGAACGGAGAGGAATGATAGGCCTATCTGTCTGCTAGACGAAGTGCGGTATTGTAACGTAACATAATGTCCGCCACAAAAGGCGAAGGCGCTTGAAGAATGTAGGTAGGCAATGTCATCATCGCCGATTCCGTACAGTACCTTACTGTGCCAGTATGAAGAAAAGTGAATTGAAGGGGGGCCTTTTGATATGGGACCGTAATCATGAGAGGCAAAAAGACACATTCGGAGGAAGTTTTCTCCTCCCTTCCCCTCCCCTCCTTTCCTCACTTCCTCAATTCATCCATCCCCTGGTTGGTACTGTAGGCTGGTAGATTAGCTTGTGCTGTGTGAAGAGACTCTCATTGGAAGCTTGAAGGAGGAGGAGGGGAGGAGGTGCTATGATACTTACGTCCCTCCCTGGCTGCATCCCGATATTCTCCGGGAAACCACCTCCCGAGATAGGTCTAGGCAAAATATTCGAGATATTTTCCAATTCAAGATTGAGGAGAGGCGGGTACATACAGTGAGATATCAAACAAATCCTGTACCACACCCGGATCAATTCCAGCACACACGCCCTTGACCTGAATTAATTTGACAGGCCTAATAATGGCCCTGTTTCTGCAGGGAGTAGCACCAGCAGCAGAAAAGTCAGGGCGGATAAGGCCGTTCGGAGAAACTCATCCTGGGAAAACCTACACTACGCCCTTGGGATAAGTACAGGAATGCAACCAAATTATCAATTGGGGAAACATGGGCCGGGAGTCACATGTCGGTGTTACGATAGGTGTTGAGATTGGGATGTGGTGATTGGGATGGTGGTACTCGTATATTGAGGTTGTTTGGGTGCGGTGGGATGTTTAGGGGGGCTACAGGAGCGTGCTCTACAATTATGGAACACCCAAATACATGACCCCCCAAGTACACAATCCCCGCGGATTAGCTTGTAGACTAGAATGGATTACTAAGATTCGACCAATCAGTAGCGAATGTGTATTTGGACGGGGTGTGTATTTGAGTGTTCCGCGATTGTTCCGAGGCGGTAGCGGTGATTGGTATGTTATGGGATGGTATCTTTATGTGTTTGGTAGGCAGGTGGGTATCGTAAGTTTGAGTATGGTACAGTATGGCTCGGTTTGGTATGTACTTGTGGAGAGAGAGGGTTTCGATTGAGTTGGTGTGTTATCATTGCTCGCGATACCAAATTGGTCCCCGGTCTAACTGCAGTCCTTATACGGCAGTTATCTATCTACCTGTGGACGTGCTGATGCATATGTGAGGCTTTGAAATATTTATACAGTGGTCTACGGTACCGTACCGTACGTATAGCGCCGGCAAACTATTGAGCGCTTTCTAACACTGATAGATAGATATCACACATGCCACCCGCGATCGCCACGACCATCCCGATGGTGTATCTTACAATCGCTGGTCTCAATGGCTATCTGTACTAGTACTGCCCCACGGCGATCATCACCTCGACGCACAGATACGAGATTAAGCATAACCCCACCTCCTCCCCCCTGTTGCCTCTCCCATGTTACCACAAACCCACACTCCTTTCCTTTAACATCTAGCGGCGAGATCTAGGATCTTCACACGCCATGGAATATCCTCCGTTCCTCAAGGGCCCGGGCCCTTCTTCTGCATCACTGCAGCATTGCGCTGCTAGCGTAACACCTCGCACATCCCCGATTCCAGTGTGGGCCCACCCCAGATTCCAAGGAAATATCCTCCGCAGCATTGGATCCCTACCTACCTGCGTATTTTTTAGCAAATGCTTAATCTTTGTGCATACGCGCGCCTTCAAGGCAGGAAAACGTTGCAACAGTGCAGTACGGTAACCGTACGTTGCAATTGAAATACTGGGACCTCTCTTGGAACAAGGCCGCACCCTCTCCCCTTCTTTCTCCCTTCGGGCCGAGGATAGCATCTCTAGAGCACGAGTTTGAAATCCAACGACGAGACTTCACGCCTAGCTTATGGTTTTGACTGCAGGCCTGACAGACCATATGGGGTAATTATCTGAAGCACCCTATATTACTTTGAACTTGGATTCCCGTTATTGTAGCGGGACTTGGGACCAAGTCTAAAACAGTCTAAAACTTTGAGTGCGGGATTATCAAATCCAATCCTTCCTGAAGGGCCTGTAAGTAAATACTTTGACTTGGCACAACACAGTACCGTAGTCGGAGCGAGAATATTAACAGCAGGATCGATGAATCCTCTGTCAATTGGCCTATGGTGTAATACTATGGGTAGGTACTGCATGTAAGGCATTGTAGCCCAGCAATCCATAAATACTCATCCCTTCACTTGTTCTGCACTACTCATCTGTTTCCCCCCCCCGTAATATCATAGAGTGCAGTAAAGTAGTGGGGGCTCTGGAGAAACTATTTCTGCTGATCCCCATACAAGTTTCCGGGATCATACAAAAATCTGTCAAGACAAGGGTTATGTTTTTCCGATTTTTAATGATCCCCGCGGAGTACGGTACTAAGTACTGTACAGTCACGACAAGGTAGTAAACCGGACAAGACAAGAATTACTTATGTGCGATCTGCCGTTACAACAGCGAAAATAATTCTGGTCTTGTCCGGTTTACTGCCTTGCCACGACTGTACAATACCATAGAATCTCAGTTAACTCGCTAGCAGCTCCTTCTCCTCAATTTTCCGGACCCCGCTTTTCACCTTCCTTTTTAGGAAGGTGGTTGCAGGGTAAAACACCAGATGCACTCTCATGATCTTCCAATGCTGAACTTTGAGGCTTCATAGGCTTGGGCATCAACCCTTATTGTGGGATAAAAACACCTCCCTTCCTCAGTGACACCTTTGCCTTCACTAAGTGAAGTGAAAACCACTACCTCTTACCTTAGTGGCACCCTCATCCTTACTAAGCAAAGTAAAAGCCACTACCTCTGGTCACCATATCCTCCTTCAAGTTGATCAGTTGTCAGTACCCCTACCCTAGTCAATCTATCTTGCTAGTTATTGATCTCCCCTAAGGACTTATTCTCAGACTATACCTTCGCTTCCATTATAAAGGTTCCTTGAACCCTTTAAACAAGGATAAGGGTTCCTGTATACCCTTACACTCTACTCTTGAGGTTGGGATATTGGAAAAATTGGGATATTTATTTTTTATCATTTTTTTCCTTTGTTTTGGTGTCTACTGGTAGTACTTTCTTTTCTACTACTTTTTCTTTGTGTGATGATTCTTCCAGAGTAAAGATCCCTGAATGTAGTTTACCTACTGACTATGAGAGAACTAGTAATAGATAGAGGGTCTATCTCACTGTGTACCTCCTAAGTGCTGGGGAGTATTTAAGGAGGAGAAAGAAGATTAGTATTCATTATGAGGCAGGGCAGGTTTTCACTTGCCAGCCTTACTATTACTCTAGCCTTGGGGGAGAATATTTCCTCTATTATCAGCATCCCTACCCCATGTAGGACCTGAACCCCCTCATTCCCTAGACAGGCCCTTATTTTGTACCTCCAATATTTGACAGGGGCCTGCATGGGCCATGAGTGGGATAGGGACCTGGGTGGGAGCTTGGGCAGGAAATCATGAAAAAAAAAAAAATCACCCTATCCTAGGCTGCTGAACAGGATGGAGTGGGGAAAGGGGCTAGGAGCCATAGATTTTGGGACCCTAGAGGGCCTGTAATGAACACTAAAGAAGATTGGTCAGAGAGTGGGTGGGTGGGATTGGGGGCATTAGATTGGGTTGGGATGCATTTCTTTTGTTAGTGCTTTAGGCCTTTATACTATACCTTGCAGTACATAGGATAGATAAGCTCTGATTTTGTATCTAAATCAATTCACTGGACTTAACAAAAAAAAGACAAATCAGTTAACTTGCTAGTATACCTAGCTATTATAACCAGATTAGGATAGTGATGAATATCAAATTTCTTACCATTTCATTTTATAGTAACTACTATTTACTCTACAAATATACTATGATTTCTCTGAATCTGCTATATATTCAATAGCAGGATACTCATTATTCTCTATACCCATATCCATATCCATATATATCATTATTTGTAGTATCTTCTATCTAGTTTCTAACCTTAATATCTGGCAAGCCTTTGATATCTAACTTGCTATCATTGTGCCCATCAATAGGTAGTGATATACTAAATTCATATTTCTATCTGTGAACTCCTCCCATGTCTGCCCTATACTCTAAGTAGTAATTATCCTATGTTCTCCAATACCCCATTTCTCACAATATAGTACATCCTCCTGAATTCCAATAATTCCCTTTTTGGTGATAGTATATTGTCTATTCTTAAACTTGAAAGTCTAATTAGATGATACATCTAGTAGTTGAATTAAATTGATATAGCTAGAAGGTACTATACTTAGTATAATATCATTATGTTGAAGAAGATTGAAAATCCGAGGTGTTTTATAGTATTTGGCATAGTGCATAACCAGAAGATTTGGGTGACCTTTAAGTATTGGTATGAAATAGTTGGTTAACTACCAATGAAACATTTCTTCATTATTCCATGATGACTTCACCCAATTCACCTGTACTTGAGGATCATAAAATAGTTTTCATTGTTAAGGTAGTTCCCAGCTTTGACAAATAAGATTAATAGTAGAATTCATGAAATGCCTGTCAATAAATCTGTTAGTATACTAAATATATTTGTTGTTATAAATAATTGCAACTAGAGATATATCATCTGCAAAGATACATAGCAATAGCATTACTTTAAGCTTATTCTATCTGCTCTGTATTTCTTTTGTCCAAATTGTCTTTGACCCCATAATATTATAAGTGTATCTATCAAAATATTCAAATTATAGTGGAATCTCATCAATATTGCATATATTATAGAGTAGATACCTTCCTACAGAAAAGATTATCCTGATATGGCTATATTGAATACCACCAAATTGAAATTGAGAGTTACAGTAATTAAATATGAGCCAGTTAGTAATCTTTTTCTCATAGCCAGTTAGTGACTGTTGGGCTGTATTTATTCAAAATTGAAAGCTGATTTGATGTCTTTGCAGGAAGTGACTAAACTAACCTCAACTGGAATGAAATAAATGATTGACAGCTAAAGGTCTTATGGAAGTTACAGTAATGCAATATAGTTCCTAGAATAGGGTATTGGAATGCGACTGAAACTAGTCTTATCTAATTCTAGTACTAATCACTTGATAAGCTAAAAACCTTCAATATAGATAATTTTTGAGTTCTAGCTAGTGACAAATTCCTATACTATGGTATGTACTGATCTGAGTAGTAGAACCACTGGCAATAATTGGAGTCTCATTATTACACCATCCACTAATAGTTTTCTGAGGGATTTTGAATAATGCTGGTACTGCTTCAGATTACATGGAATGTCAATATCCAGACTCTACTTGTGGACCTCAATATCCTTCCTTCAGAGGTAACTGATGATACTCTAAAAGGCATAATACCTTGATCTTCCTATGCTTATTGTAGGTATGTTGTATACAATGCATTGGAGATGGTACACTACTCAAAGGTCTTTCAATAATATGCTTGCTTTATGGTCCTTGATGAGGATGCTGGATATTCTGGTCTGATACCAACAAAGGCTTCAAAATGCAACCCATAGTGTAGATTGTCATAAACTGGAGTGACAGTAGCATCAGTTGTTGTGGTGGTGGTAGGGTTGATTATTGTAGACTATAGTGGTGATAGAATTGATGCCATGAATCAACTGCAGGCTGACCACCATCCTATTCTGGCTAGTGTGGCTGGATGCTAGCAAGTTAACTGAGATTCTACTGTACGGTATCACACAAGGCTCTACTGGTAATATTCTAGCTGTTTTTTTTTTTAGTCTCCGGAATGGGAAAAACAGAGGTGATTCGGTTATGGTACCATTGAAGGCCTCACTACAGTAATCCACGGCAAGCAAGAACACAGTGACGCGAGGATGCCCATCCCAATTGTATAGGGCAGGGATTATTTGTATGGGCATTCTCACTATGCTGTGAACTGGCCTTGCCGTAGAATACTGTAACACCAAATATTGAGGGAGATACCGTAACCTGGCCTCCAGAACGTGTAACTCACATTCCGGAGACTTAAAAAAACGGCTAGTATACCTACCGTACGAAGGGTGAAACATGCCAAGACCGAAACGCAGTATTGCAAAAGTGTTGTCGATTGCAGCCACAATACCGTATTATCTTGAATAAGAGAGAATTGTTTCGGGACGTCTGACTTTCCTATTAAGGTGGAGACGGGAGACAACAGCAGCAAAAAAAAAAAAAACAACGCGTTACTTAGAAAGGCAACCTTGACGTCCTGAGACAATTCTCTCTTATTCAAGATAATACGGTAACGCGTAAAATCTATCGCATCTACACCTTGGACGACCACAAAATGCCTCCCATAAAGCCTAAGAAACTTGAGCAAAAAAAAGAAAAAGAAGTTAACTGTGCGACTAGAGGAGCAATTATAATCCTTCGAGGCCATAATACTGGTGACCACCGCCCTTTGTCACTGTCGTTGTTTGTGAATCACAGAGTATTATTTTTGCAAAATTCCGGTTCGGTCTTGGTGTGTCTCACCCGGATACTTTTTTCTCACCCCTAGTAGCACAAGGGTATCATACCGTAGATCATGAATTGTTGGTACAGTAGTAAAAGACCACCCCGCGCCAAATAGTACACCAAGATACCGTTCGCCTGGAGAGGAAACGCCTATTTTGTCCACCATTAGTGGATGTAAAGAGGAAAAAAAAAAAAATTGGTTCATAGAATAGGCAATACCTATCTCAACATACCTATCATGAAATCAGCTCTTATTTGACTCTGGCACAGTTGTGGTGAAAGGGTTATTTATGGGTTGCTTGTTCCATTTACTCTGGTCTAAAACCATCATCAACAGCACTGCTCTGTACTATTAATTCATGATCTACCCTTGTACCATGCTACACTATCTATAATCATCATAATATTATCATAAATATCAATCCATCCATAAATACGGCACAGTACCCCCATCCTATCCCTCCAGTTCTACTGCATGTCTATTTATTAGTCTATATTACCTAACTTATCTCTTTCCCCCCCCCCCCCCCGCGCGCGACCCACACACAACATCATATACGACAGCCAGATTCACACAAGCCAAGTCAGAGCAACAAAAAACCTCCAACTTACCAGACCATCCATCCCTTGTGCGGTCCGAAACAAAAGTCAAATCCCGTACTGTAAGCCAGGAACGCCAAGGCCTGTCCCGGAGCAAATTCGAGTGTGTGGTTTTTTGCCAAGAATATTTTAAGCTCGCCCCACCACGTGCTGAGCACTGAAGAAAAGAAAAAAGAAAAAAAAATACAATTTTTCCGACCAAGTGACAGCTAAAGTTAGTCTAAGTAAAACTGTTGACGAACTAGACTACCGTACGAATTTGACTTTGTTTCGGACCGCCCCAAGGGATTATATTATAGCTCTCATACGGTACGGTATCGCTGAAATCCGCCAAGTCCGTCCCAGCATCCCGTTTTTGCAGGCCCAGGCACGGCCTCAAATGGTTGTGTAAATTAGATAAGATCTTGGAATAACCGCCGTGGCCGGGGCCAATAAATTACCAGAGAATGTCGACGACGCCACTAACTCACTCACTCACTCACTCACTACTGGTATTGGACCTCACTTGCCGAGTTAATAACTTTGGGTGTGTGTGTGGGTGTGTGGGGGGGGGGGGACTCGAAAACGAGCGAACGAAGGGATGTTGATTCCGGTCCAGTCAGATGGTAAGAATTCAACCTCAGCATGAGCGTTTCTCATAGGCTGCCAATTTATACCGACGAGCACCAGTCGCATCACAATCCATTGTTTCATGCCAAAATCTCGATATCTTACTGGACCGGAATAAAGACGTCCCTGGGACGGGGGGGAGATGGCGAATGAATTACAGCGGTTCCTACGGTTGCAAGTGCGGTACGTGCGCTATTGCGGGCAATATTAAATACTACGGATGCGTACGATATATTATCACAATTGTACATGAAACAAGTTTTTCCTTCCTTTCTACATCTCCCCTCCATAGATTAGCAATTGGGTACTCCCAATCGCTTTCAATACCCATCCTATAGTCTATGCCGTAATGCCGTCAAAAGCAAACACTACAATCTTCACATGAATTATGATAAGAGTACCGTAGTACGGCGCGGCGGGGTATACCGGCCGGGCTGAAGTAAATAACCTAATAGCCAGATCGATCTTTGCACTTGCATTGTGTTTTTACTCGTCGCTTCTTTGCTTTGCTTTGCTGCCTTGGCTGAGTTGTGTTAGTTGGTTTATTGGTTGGTTTGTCCGCGGGGAATGGGAGTGGGGGTGTGATTTATGATACTGTATGGTATATATCGAGCGGGAGTCTCGGTACAGTACGGGAACTTGTTGGGGGTGGGTTAGGCAGATTGATGTGATATGTGTATGGAGAGGGTTTGATCATAAACTTGTTCTAGATGGCATACCGTATCTGATACCGGTTGATATTGCAGTCTACATTACGGTATTTTGTGCCGTGAGATAATAATTGGAGGACGGAAATGTCACTTTTATTTGTGTTACTCGGAAAACTAACTGGCCAAGTTAATTGACTAAATAACTGCTGTATCTGTACCAGTTGGTTTCGAGGTACCGGTACAGCGTGTGTGACATGAACGAAGTTGAGAGTGAAGAGAGAAAGGCTTTCATGTGATAATCGATGAATGTGGGTGCTTTTTATTTTTTATTTTTTACTCCAATCTGTTTATTTGATTGGTTAGTTATAATTTACTTGATACTTTCATAGGTAGCTAGAAGTAGGTAACATACCTCTCGATGAGATGAATTCCAGAGGCGGTCTCAACAGCATGGCTCATCTCCCCAGGTCTCAAGGCGAATGCAGCCTCCTCGAATTCCTTTTGCATCTCGCCTCTGCCGAAAAAGCCGCTGTGGGGGGGAAAATAGGATCAGCGGGGGTTATTTGAATAATGATGTGGAGGGGGAGGACGGGAACAAACAGATCCCCGCGCTTCCTCGCACTGCTGCAATCAGACTCAGTTATGGCGAGCTCTGCCAACGAGGTGGAAGCATCTCTGATACGAGCTTCAAAGCCAAGGATAATTCCCATAGCCTCATCCTTTGTTCTGGTGATGTTGGCCTAATCACATCCCCCACAAGGTTAGGTTAAAAATCAGCCCTTCCAGACCACCCACCCTAGTAGAAGAAGAAGGAAAAACAAACCTCCTTCCAAGAACTAGGCCTCCTACTATCCTTATGCTTAACAAGCAAATGCGCGCACCGAATCTTCCCAGCCTGACCCCCGCCCTCCGAAGGAGCGATGCTGTTGACGGGGAATTTCTCCGCCATGTACACCTTCAGTTTCTCAGGGTCTGCGTCGGACGGCGGCTCCCATCGGGATTCGTTGGTCGTCGAGTTGAAGTAGTAGGGCAGGTTCTTGGATTTTGAAAACCGGATAGTCCAGTTCTCTGGCAGGCCAGTTGCGGAAGTCTATTTAAAATGGGGCCCCACAGAGAAAAGGAAAGCGGGGAGAGGAGGGGGACTCGTTAGATTTGTTCACTGATGGGAAGTAAGGGAGAGGGATGGAGGAAGCGGAGAAGAAGGAAGAGGGATGTACCATGGCTGATTAACTATTTGATACCGTAAAAGTAGTTTCTTGATTTGCTTTAATTTTGCAAACGAGGTAGTTGGAGGTGGTTGATGGTTGATTCGGGTGGGTATGATATGAGGCTGTAGCTTTCTTCCCTTCTTTCCTTCTATTCGGTTTGATGGTGGTGGTGATGCACCGGTACAGTAAGGCAAGGCAAGGCGGCCCTGGAATTAATTTTTTTTTGTTGGTGGAGGGGCGCGATGAGATTAGGTGTGGTACGGTAGTTGGGATTAGGCGAGGAAAAAAGGGTGGGGAAAAGAAGGGGATAAAAAAAAAGTGAGGGGATTGTCGGATTGATGCTCGGCTACGGTACTGATTCTTGATTGATTGGGAGCAAGGCAAACAAGAAAGCAAGCAAGCCAAGACCTTGTCATGATGAATTTCTTGTTAGGTCAGTAGCTACTCTACCGTACCGTACTGGCAGTTGTTTGGCTCTTTAATACAACCGTCGGCAACTGGTAACGGGACACAAGGTTTGGCACGCTACGATGATATCGTGAAATTAGAAAAGAAAATCAAATTCCCAATTAAGGCCATAAGAAAGAAAGAATAATGAAAAATTGTAGCAAGAAACTGATTCCTCTCAAGTCCCATTTACCACTTAGTATGACCTCCATGCCTCCTAATAAGGGTGACAATCCTTTTCGGCATACTATCAATGAAATAATACACTCTCCTTAATAGCATTGCTTCCCAAATATCTTGATAATATCATTTCTACTATCCCTTGGGGGGTCTGAAACAGTAAAATTCGTTACCAGCTGCACTATTCTGGATTGGGGTACTTGGCACTTACAAAACTAATGAGTGATATCAAATGACTGTGGGTACATAGAAGGTACATGATATCATTGTGAAATTTAAAGCTTCTCATGTCTTTTGTCAAAATAATTTGCACAAGGAGAAAACCAATACCCAGGTCCTAAATACCCAAAATGTGTTATTGATGCCTGGACTCCTTTCTGCTTCATAGCTTGTAAGATAAACTAACATGAAGCACACCCCACCTGGGATCCACCTACCTAAATAAACTTGTGTTGCTCCCTTCAGCCAGTTGGAAGAGGCAGTGTAGTATTATTCTAAAGAATCATGCTAAAGTGTGAAGATGTCATTTTGTGGGTATAGTATGACTTCTGAGGCCAAAGATGCTTTTGACTGTAGGTGGTAATGATTGCTTTAGCTAAAGTGAAGCAGAAGGAGCAGGATGACTATGAGGAATGGTGATTAGTATAGGGTACTGAAGAGGAGAATGATGATACAGAAAAGGAGGCAAATGAAAGCAAGAAGAATAAGGGTAAAGAGGATGAGGGCAAGGAGGATGGGAGTAAGGAGGAGAATAAGGAAGATGAGAATGATGAGGAAGATGATGAAGATGAGGCAGGTGAGGTGGATATGGTAGATGAGTTGGAGAAAAGCTAGTACAATAAAAGGTAGGAATTGATAACAGTAGTATCAAGTAGCCAAAAAGAAATTGGGGTCCGATTCTGAAGAGATTTTAATCATGTGAAGTTGTAGCTATGGTACTAGTTGGCAATATCAACTCTGACCTTGTAGTGATTATAGTCATTGGTAATGACTGGAATTAGGACATTGAGACTTTCTTGGGTGCCAAAGGTCTTGTGGATTGCTGAACTATTGTAGCTTGAGATTCAGGGCTTTTTGCATTCAGAAATGATATAATCTTCAAGAGACTATATTATTAAAAAAAAGTGAATGGCACTATTGTCCTACTACTGAACTGCAAGTACCATGCCATTGGGGTCAGCTGGCCCTCCAGATACCTCATTCCAAGGTATGTTTTTACAGTTATCATAATATTTTGGAGGAAAAGCTGATCTATTTACTCTAGCTATTCTATAAGCTTGCATTCCCAGTTTCCTAAGCTATATCAAAAGAGCTTAAGAAGGAAAGTAATTGTCCCTATAAATATTGAAATGTAATCTAGTAGAATATGGTAGACTTCAAGCAAGTTGGAAAACTATTGAACCAGTAGGAGTAAGTCCTTCCTGAGGTACCAATCCATTAAAGGAGTTAGACCTAGAAACAAAAATCCAGCTGTATGTATATTTAGTATCACATAAAGCAAATATTTTGTAACCTTTGGTGATGAGTTTACTAGGTATGTGATATGTATGGTAACTCCATCCACTAAACTTTATCATCATTTCATCTATGGTTATATTTGAGGTGGGTAGGTAATATTATTGACAGTGAAACAGAAGTATAGTATTGGCTGACTCAAGCTTCTGGAATCATTTTGAGTAAGTGAGTAATTGCTTTAGATGTGATATGTAGATATATCATTTTATTTGGCTGAACTATTTGAGTGATGTTGATTATAAAATCTCTCGATCTTCTCCCCATTCCCTCTAAAAGCTTTTACTACTATATTCTCTCTTCACTCTCATATATATTACCAGAGCCAAAAATACTCTAATCTCAACCTCAGTCACCTTTTTCCACAGGTGTTGAAACCTTACCCCTCCCAGTATTCTTTTTCCTGCTCTCTTCTCCTCTGCATACTAATTTGTTCTTTCTGCAAGAACTACAGTAACCTCCCAATCCCAGAAAAGCTTAAATATCCCCAATCCTCTTACTTCAGAGTCCTTCTATGATAACAGTTACTGCTCAATGTGATCTATGGCAGGGTGGAGTGGGATATATAGTTTCCAAAGAGCAGGTTATTTGACTAGTTGCTTTACTGCTTTAGCTTCTATACAGCTTTTCTGCTTTAGTTTCTAGGGTTTTGCCTTTTTCCTCAAATCAAAATTAAGGGAAAGAGAAGAAAGAGGTATATGCAACTTATTCAAGTTTGACATTATAGTTGTGTTGAGTTCTTCAAATCTTAAAAGACCAGAAACTGATGATTCTAGATATTGCTATGATCATATACTAGAGCATATCTACTTTTAGAATAGTATCATATGAATGAGGAATAGTTCACCTGGTGGTGGATTTTACTGTTTCAGACCCCTCAAGACTTATAAGGATATTGTCTTGCTATCCTACAAGCTTCTTGAAACCTTCACCCAAAGAAAGACCAAACATTTTCTATAAAATTCATGTCTGGAGACCAAGAAGCCCAAGATATTTGAAGAACTCCCTCTAGTATCAGATATCTCTGAGAATAGTGAGGATTATGTACATGTGAATTGTCTTCAACCATTTCAATATCATTGTCAGCTCCACCTAAAAGCTCAAATAAAGGAAGAAAATAGGAAGTATAAATTTCATGACAATATTGTACAGAATTCATGCCAAGGTAGTCCTTTTCACTTATGCATTCTTTTTTTGGTTATTTGGTGGACCAGAATAAGTAGAGTATGAAAACTATAGGAAAAACAAGCAGTGAACATAACTGTAGTCTTTTCATTAGGAAAGGAAAGTTCAAGATAGCAATCCTCAAAGGTGGTAATAGTTGGATATTGAATGAGGGATCAGCTTCTACCTTGACTAATTGTAAACTTCATCTCATCTGTATAAATATTTTTCCTTTAAACAAAGTTATTCCAGTATCACCTTTCTTGAACCCATTGCAGTCTTTCTTGTTTGCATTGATAGTTCAAAAAGGGCTTTTTGTATATTATATGGATATAGAAGTCTATGCAATGGAGTATTTCTCCTACTATTCATTTAGATACATTGAGATTGAGATCAATAGTGATATTATATAATGGAGCATGAGGATTGTACTCATTGATGTGATGTAGTCATTGCTTTGTACAGTCATCCAATTTAGGCCTAAAACCTAGGCAGGATAGAGGGTTGACAATATTATTTATCTTCCATTACTTAATGATTTGCTGGACCTCAGATTTAGAGACTAGTGTTTCACAGTCAATTTGATAATAACTCTTCCTTTCTGTATGCTTCTTGATTACAGAAATACACTCTGTCTCTGTAGCTAACCATCATTTTCGTGTATTTATAGTATCAATAGACATGATGTGTAAGTTTGTGATATATGAGTAGTGGTTAGCAAGTAGGAAATATTTAGCACATATCTCATTACCAGTTGCCAATAGTTGTATCACCTATTAGATTTCACTAATGTGATAAATATGCTCAATACTTAAGCTTACTTGAGTAAACTTACAGGTTGCTAGCATGTAAAACCTGAATCCAGGGATTAGGATTTCTATGGCAAATTGTCTATATGTATCTGAGCACCCCTACTAGATTTGAATATAAATATTCTGGTTCTCTTTCAGTTTTACCTAATAGGAGTCCTTAATTTTATCTTGTAATAGCTTCAAGTCTTTAAATCTGAAGAATTATTCTCTTTGCCTTTATCTTGTTTTTAAGAGATCAATTTATCACTATTTCCACTTCCCTTCTCTTCTTACAATTCTTCCCTTAGGTCGATATGGTCAATAAGAGTTCTGGTCTTTCTGCCACTGCTGCTTCCTGCTTCAGGTTAGTGGTCTCTCTTTCAAAGCTAGTTGAGAAAAATTATCCTCAAGGCAGAAGTTTCTTGCCTGCAATGCTATATCTCTGTTCTCTTGTATTACCTTCACAGAATAACTGCTAAGCAGAAGGACAAATTATCAGGAGGGTCCACTAGAACTCCAAAATCTCCTACCATATCTTTTTGTCTGCAGTTACCTCAGGGTTCTGATATGTTGATTGGATTAGCAATGTCAACAGAGTGTATTATTTTAGTATTACTATACCTTAGTAAAGAGGTGGCTAATAGCAGTATGATGGTTAGGTTACTTGTAATAGCTTCCTTGGTAGTGGCTGTAATGTCTCCTGTGGCAGAGATGGTGGTGGTAGTAGTCTCTCCTGTAGCTAAGGGTACTCTTGGATAGTTTATTTACAAGGTAGATGATAACTATGATACCATCATGTCCAACTCTAAATCTGAGCTTTCAGTTAAGCTGGTTGTGCAGTATAACATAGATGCAGTGAAGGAGGTATATTATTTTGAGCTTTTTCAGAAATTTACTACTTCAGTTATTTCTTCTTCTTCCTCCCACACCCTTGTTCTCAGTTCCCTACTACCTCTTCTACTTGATAGCTGTGAGGACTTCAAGTTCCATCAATGCTAACAGTATTGGTTTGGATAATCTAACTATTACTAGGATAACTGCTCATAATGGACTTACCCCCTTGCTCAGTAGACTGGTCATGGCCCCCCTTACAAACTAGGAAGCCTCAGTTTACAAGGGAGAATATGGTATCTGAGTTGATATGTAGGAATAAGATTGGGATCATTATTGGCCCCTACTGCATATGTACCTAGTCAGGATGGGTCTGCTAAGGATTGGGAATAACTACAGAGGTGTATATGTAGAGATGATTTGCTACTACCAGTATAGATTTGATGAAGTGGTACCTTCATAACCATGTTGCTAGTTACAAGTACTGCAACACTTTTTGGAGGAGTGAAATGATTTGGTACTGGAATGTTAGGATTCCAGTTTGTTTAGTGAAGAGCTGTATGGGCCTTGAGATTATTTGATGGAGGTTTTCTACTGTCTTTGTTTTACTTTATTGGGTTGTGAGATGCTATTCAGACCATGGTTGTGATTTATTATTTTTTTGGTTAGGATTAGTACCATGTTGTTGGCTTGCCCTCAGCTGTTGGCTATGGGAACCCATGGGTTGTACTTTCCAGATGTACTGTGGACTAGGCAGTATTTAGGGTTGGCTTACCCCTTGGATATGTAATGCTGTGGGTGGCCATAGGCCTTTTGGCAGTGCAGCGCTTTTATAGTAATAAAGTTTAGTAAGAACTTGAATGTTCTGGTTCTTCATGCCAGTAACCTGTACGTTACCGGTAGTCCAGTGATGTTTGGCATAGGGTTCGGTAATGTCAGGGAGATCCCCAGGCTCGTAACTGGTGAGAATTATAGTAACTTCCAGTGATGTCAATTGTCTCCCATTACCATGGTTGGAGTACCGGTAAGAATGCTAAGTCCCATAAGGTTAGTGATTGATATGATGAGGGCAAAGTACTTGTGCTGGGGGGGTTCTGATAAAGCCCATGATATGGGAGGGAAATGTTGTAAAAAGGAATACTCGAGACCTAGTAACAGCCGGTTTCATATTGAGGGGGATTCAAAAACTGCCTACCAATTGATCGAGAGTTCTCTAATACCGATAATACTGGTCCTAGTGCCGTCTTAAAGATTCATATGGTTCATAAACACCAATCACATGTCACCAACACATGCTCAAGTCCGCACGAGAAAATAAAACATAAAAAGAGGGTGAAAACCCTCACATTCAATGGTTTCCTTGAAGTTACCATACAAGCAAGAAGCAAGAAGCAAGAAGCACGAAGACAAAAGCCGTCCATCCCATCACTCCCTCTAGTCATAAGAATGGTGCAAGAGCTTCTCGTGCTTCAGAATTTTTGCATAAACGCACGTCAGCGCCGCCACGAAAGCCGCTCTCTGGTAAGTATCCTTCAGATCATAAACTTTGCTAATTTCCACTTCAAACCCCTCTTCGTCCGCCGCGATAGTGCCGTTCTCAAGGATCTCCAGGTACTTCCTAGTAACCAAGGTTCTAGCAAAGTATACGCGCGAATCGCTAGTAAGACGGACGAGGTACGGGCGCTCCTTGGTGCGCTCGGGGTGGATACGAAAGCCCTTCATCGCAATGGCAAGGAGGTAGCCGACGACCTGGCAGTTGGGATTGCCGTCCAGGCGGGACGGGGTTACGGCGGCCAAGATGGGCGCTATGTTAGAGCATATGACGATATTGGGATTAAAAAAGCGGCAGAGGTTGATTCCGGCGTCACGTCTGTATAATATGGATAAATCTGTGACCAGTATAGTACGTGTAAAGATTAGACAGTAGATTGTTGATTTTGTTTTTTAAAGATGAAAACTCACCTATCGTAGTTCACGATAGTGCACTTTTGAGAATTAAGTATAACGTGGTTGGTCAAGTATCATACTTAATCACATACCAGACAAATTTCTCCGCCTGTCCACCGGCACCACAAGTCTCGAGCTTGGAACCGAGGGCGATTATGATATTGATGAGGGTGCGACGATCGTTCACACGGCCATAAGGCCTTTCAACCCCGAGGATCCCTTCGAGTAGCTCTATAAGTTCTGACTCTTCAAGTAACGCGTCCGGGGCGCCATCGATGAACCTCGTTCCGATAACTCCCTCAACCAAGGTAATTTTTAGGGCACGTAGGTAAACCGGACTCCAGACCTGAGGATGGATCACCTGGCGGAGCTTTTTGTCATTGAGGTGATCTATTAGATTTGGAAGGGAGAGGACTTTGGATTGGTGCATATTTGATGCGAAGCGGGATTGGTGCGAGACGGGAAGGACTGTGGATAACCGTGGGTACAGCGTTTTTTTTTCTTTTTTTTCGGGATAATTTCAGAAGGAAGGATGCAATGGGATGGGAAGGGAGCTATGCGCAAGCTGTTTGAACCTCATAACCCTCACCGGGGCATGGCTTTGAACTCTCAGGATTGAAAAATGCTCGGCATCGCGCAGAAACACACGATGTCACTCGGCGAAAAAATCGGGTGCCGAGTGAGGGTTAGGAGGAAGCCATCAGATTTTTCCTAATGCGGTAAATATGCTGTATGCTTGAGTTTTGAGACTTTGGAGATACCCACTGGAGTATATCTACAATCGAGGTATTAGATGGTAGGATAGTCTGGTAGTGTTTGGCATAATATCACGGAGGTCTCCAGGGCAGTCAGAGTCAATTTCCAGTTATGTCGATTGCCTTCCGTTACCATGATTGGAGTACCGGTAAGAGGTGGTCCCGTGAGGTTGGGTTAGGGATTGATGTGATCTGGCACCGGTGCTGAGGGAGGGGGTTTGTGATAAATGCTATGATATGGGAGCAAACGGTGGTGGGAAGGAATACTCGAGACCTACCGTATTAACTTGAATAAGAGCAACACGTCTCAGGACGTCTGAGTTTCCTATTTTGGCGGGGACGGGAGAAAATGCCGGCAAAACAAAGCCACGCCTTACCTACAAGGGAAATTTAGACGTCCTGAGACGTGTTGCTCTTATTCAAGTTAATACGGTAGTAATAGCCGGTCTCATATTGAGGGGGATTCAAAAAACTGCCTACCAATTGATCGAGAGTTCCCCAATACTGGTAATACTGCTCCCACATTCTACCAGTGCCGTATATTCTAACGATGCACACATTTCATAAACACCAATCACATGGCGTCACTCACACACTCAAGTCCTCACAAGAAAAACAAAACATATAAAGAGGCGAAAACCCTCATTTTTAATGATTTCCCTTAAGTTATGATACCATACAGAATAAGCAGCAACAAAAGAGAAAGATAAAAAGAGAGAGCAATAAAACTTATCATTGCTCTCTCTTTAGTAATAAGAACGATGCAAGAGGTTCTCATACTTCAAGCTCTTGGCATAGACGCAAGTAAGCGCCGTCACAAATGCAGCTCTCTGATCAGCATCCTTTAGATCATACACATCAGTTATCTCAACGCCAAACCCCTCCTCATCCTCCGCGATGGTTCCGTTTTCAAGGGTATCCAGGTACTTCCTAGAAACCGCAATTTTAGCAAACCACGCACGGGAACCGGCAGCCAGGCGGACAAGGTATGGGCGCTCCTCGAAGCGCTGGCGACGGATACGGAAGCCCTTTTGTGCAATGGCAAGGAGGTACCCGACGATCTGACAATTCGGGTTGCCGTGTAGGGCGGACGGGGTTACGACGGTGAGGACCGGGGCTCTGTTGGAAGAGCAGGATACGGCGATAGCAGGGTTGAAGAAGCGACGGAGACCCTTGAATCTCAGCCAGAGGTTGACTGGGGTGTCCCATCTGTTTAAAGCTATGATTAGTACGTGTAAAGATTGAATAATAGATTGTAGAATGTTTGTTTTGTTTTTTTTTTTTTAGAAAAAGCTCACCCATGGTAGTTATCAATAATACACTTATGAGAACTAAGTAAAACATAGTCGGTCAGATATTTGATCACAAATGCCACAAAATGCTCGGCGTGTCTGGCCTCGGTGCAGGTCTCGAGGATGACCCCGAGCGCGACGATGAAATCGATCTGGGAGGTGCGATGGTTGTCCACATCGCCGTATGGTTTTTTAACCCCGCGGATGCCCTCGGTGAGTTCTATGAGCTCGGGCTTCTCGAGGATGGAGTCCGGGGCACCATAGAGGAACCAGGCACCGGTCACTTTCTCGATCAACCTGATTTTTAAGGCGCGCAGGAAGACGGGAGACCAGACCTGGGGATGGAGCACCTGGTGGAGGTCTTGGCCTTGGAGGTGGTCGGTTAGATTACCAAGGGTAACGGTGGTTGGTTGCTGCATATTTGATGCGGGACCGGAAGTATATCGGACGGGAAGGACTGTGGATAACCGTGGATACACTGTTTTTTTTCGCGATAATTTTAGGGGGAAGGAAGGAAGGGAAAGGATGCGAAGGGAAAGGATGCGACGGGATGGGAAGGGGGCATGCGCAAACTGTTTGAACCTCTTAACACTCGGCATGGCGATGAACCCTCAAAAAATAGGATTGGAAAATGCTCGGCATTTTGCAGAAACACACGATGTCACTCGGCAAAAACCCGGGGTGCTGGGTGAGGGTTAGGAGGGAGCCACCAGATTTTGCTAGTGTGGTAAATATGCTGTATGGTTGAGTTTTGAGACTTTGGAGATACTTACTCGAATATATCTATAATCGAGGTATTGGATGGTATGATAGTCCGGTAATGTTTGATAATGTCACAGAGATCTCTAGGGTGGTAAGAGTTAACTTCCAGTTATGTCAATTGCCTTCCGTTACCATGGTTGGAGCACCGGTAAGAACTGCAAGTTCAGTAAGGTTAAGTTAGGGATTGATATGATACATTACGGTACCAGTGTTCGGGGGGGGAGGAGTGCCGATAATGGCTATGATATGGGAGCAAACTGTGGTAAAAAGGAATGCTCGAGACCTAGTAATAGCAGATGCTATATTGAGAGGGAATTCGGGGGTTGCTTACCGATTGATCGAGAATCCTCCAATACCGTAAACTGTTCCGATATTCTACCAGCCCCGTCTTAACGATTCACATGGTTCATAAATACCAATCACATATCACCAACGCATACCCAAGTCTGCATTAGAAAAACAAAAAAATAAACGGCGAAAACTCTCACACTTTATGATTTCCCTTCAGTTACAATACAATACAATACAATACAATACAATACAAAACAAAACAAAACAAAACAAAACAAAACAAAACAAAACAAAACAAAACAAAACAAAACAAAACAAAACAAAACAAGAAGCGCGAAGCGTGAAGATAAAAGCCATACAACCCATCACCACCTAATTATAAGAGCGATGTTAAAGGTTCTCATACTTGAGAATCTTAGCGTAAACGCAAGTCAGCGCCGCCACAAATGCCGCTCTCTGGTAAGTATCCTTCAAATCATAAACTTCGCTAATTTCCATCTCAAACCCTTCCTCATCCTCCGCAATATTGCCGTTCTCAAGGGTGTCCAGGTACTTCCAAGTAACTAAGGTTCTAGCAAAGTACGCGCGCGAATCGCTGTCAAGGCGGACGAGGTACTGACGCTCCTTGGCGCGCTCGGGGCGTATACGAAAGTACTTGTGAGCAATAGCGAGGAGGTAGCCAACGACCTGGTAGTTTGGATTGCCGCGCAGGCGGGACGGGGTGCATACGGCGATACTAGGGTTGAAGAACCTCAACCAAAGGTGGATTGGGGTCACGTCTGTATAATATGGATAAATCTATGATTAGTACATGTAAGGATTGAATAGTGGACTGTAGAATGTTTTTTTTGTAAAAAGAAACTGACCCAGAGAAGCTCTCAATGGTGCACTTATGAGAATTAAGTAAAACATAGTTGGTCAAATACTTAATCACAGACCCCACAAATTTCTCGGCGTGTCTGCGGGGACCGCAGGTCTCGAGGTTGACCCCGAGCGCGACGATGAAATCGATGAGGGCGGTGCGGCGGTTGTCGACATTGCCGTACGGCTTCTCAACCCCGAGGATGCCCTCGAGTAGCTCTATAAGTTCTGACTCTTCAAGTATCGCGTCCGGGGCGCCATCGATGAAGCTCCTTCCGATAACTCCCTTGACCAAGGTAATTTTCAAGGCACGAAGGTAAACCAGGCTCCAGGCCTGAGGATGGATCACCTGGCGGAGCTTTTGGCCATCGAGGTGATTCCGAAGGGAGAGGACTTTGGATTGGTGCATATTTGATGCGAAGCGGGATTGGTGCGAAACGGGGAGGGCTGTGGGTGACCGTGAATACAGTGTTTTTTTTCGCGATAATTTTAGAAGGGAGGCAGGAGGGAAGGGAGCTATGCGCAAGCTGTTTGAGCCTCCTAACACTCGGCATGGCCATGAACCCTCAAAAAATAGGATTGGAAAATGCTCCGCATTCCGCAGAAACACACCATGTCACTCGGCAGAAACGAGGTGCCGAGTGAGGGTTAGGAGATCCAAGCCATCATATTTTATTAATGTGGTAAATATGCTGTGTGCTTGAGTTTTGAGACTTTGAGGATACTTAATCGAGGATATGTGCAATGGAGGTATCAGTCT
The DNA here is from genome assembly GCA_003788595.2 of Choiromyces venosus 120613-1. Taxonomy (NCBI): domain Eukaryota; kingdom Fungi; phylum Ascomycota; class Pezizomycetes; order Pezizales; family Tuberaceae; genus Choiromyces; species Choiromyces venosus. Next base: position 320,628 of record ML120395.1, read on the forward strand.
AGTAATGTTTGGCATAATATCACGGAGATCTCGAGGACCGTAAGAGTTACCTTCTAGTTATGTCAATTGTCTTCCGTTACCATGGTGGGAGCACCGGTGAGAGATGGTAAGTTCTGTAAGGTTAACTTAGTGATTGGCATGATATAGCCTGCGGGAGAAACGAATCTGAAAACGAGGGTTTGAAGCACGGATATCGACTGGCTTGAGTCACCGAAACGCCCCAATCAAAGTTCACGAATTCCGTGTCATTTTCAGACCTTTTCTACCAGAAGCCGTACGGTACCGGTGTTGGGGGTTGTGATAAAGGCTATGATATGGGAGGGAAATGTTGTAAAAAGGAAAATTCGAGACCTAGCCTATACCGGCCCCATATTGGGGGCGATTCAAAAATTACCTACCAATTGATCGAGAGTTCTCCAATACTGATAATATCAGTCCCATATTATATATGTACGACACCAGTGCCGTCTTAACGATTTACACAGGTTCATCAACACCAATCACAACTCATCAACACACTTAAGTGAACTCAAGAAGAATAAAACTTAAAAAAAGGGCAATGACCGGCATTTTTGGAAATTTCCCTTAAGCTACCATACAAAGGATAAGCGGCAACAAAAAAGAAAGATATAAAAAGAGAGCCACCAAACCCATCATCACTCCCTCCCTAGTTGTGAGAATGGCGCAAGAGCTTCTCGTACTTCAGAATCTTTGCATAGACACAGGTCAACGACGCCACGAAAGCCGCTCTCTGGTAAGTATCCTTCAGATCATAAACTTTGCTAATTTCCACCTCGAAGCCTTCCTCATCCTCCGCGATAGTGCCATTCTGAAGGGTGTCCAGGTACTTCCTAGTAACCAAGGTTCTAGCAAAGTAAGCGCACGAATCGTTGTCAAGGCGGACGAGGTACGGACGCTCCTTGGTGCGCTCGCGGTGGATACGAAAGCCCTTCAGCGCAATGGCAAGGAGGTAGCCAACGACCTGGCAGTTGGGATTGCCGTGCAGGAGGGATGGTGTGACGAAGGTGAGGATGGATGTTCTGTTGTTAGGGTATATGACGATATTGGGATTAAAAAAGCGGCGGAGATTTTTGAATTTTAGCCAAAGGTTGACTTTGGCGTCATACCTGTATAATAGAGATAAATCTATGATTAGTGTAGTGCATGTAAAGATTGAACAGTAGATTATTGATTTATTTATTTTTAAAAAAAAAAACTCACCTATCGTAGTTCATGATAGTACACTCACGAGAATTAAGTAAAACGTGGTCGGTCAAGTACTTAACCACAACCCAGACAAATTTCTCAGCATGTCCATTGGCACCAGAAATCTCGAGCCTGGAACCGAGGGCGACTATAATTTCGATGATGGCGGTGCGACCGTTGTTCACAGGGCCATAAGGCTTTTCAACCCCCAGGATGCCCTCGATGAGCTCTAAAAGTTCGAGCTTTTCAAGTATCGCGTCCGGGGCGCCATCGGTGAACCTCGTTCCGGTGACTCCCTCGACCAAGGTAATTTTCAAGGCACGTAGGTGAACCGGGCTCCAGGCCTGAGGATGGATCACCTGGCGGAGCCTTTTGTCATTGAGGTTGTCAGTTAGACCCCGAAGGGAGAGGAATTTGGATGGGTGCATATTTGATAATACCAAGCGGATTGGTGCGAAACGGGAAGGGCTGTGGATAACCGTGGATACAATGTTTTTCTTCGCGATAATTTCAGAAGGAAGGAAGGGAAGGGATGCGATGGGATGGGATGGGATGGGATGGGAACCATGCCCAAGCTGTTTGAACCCTCTAGCACTCGGCATGGCGATGAACCCTCAAAAAATAGGATTGGAAAATGCTCGGCATTTTTCAGAAACACACGATGTCACTCGGCGAAAAAAAATCGGGTGCCGAGTGAGGGAGGGGTAAGAGGTTCAAGCCAGAAGATTTTATTAATGTGGGAAATGTGCTGTGTGCTTGAGTTTTGGGACTTTGAAGATAATTACTGGAGTATGATCGAGATATCAGGTGGTAGGATGGTCCGGTAGTGTTTGGCATATCATAACAGTTAACTTCCACTTATGTCAATTGTCTTCCGTTACCATGGTTGGAACACCGGTAAGAACGGTAAGTCCAGTAAGGTTGAGTTAGGCATTGGTATGATATAGTACCGGTGCTGGGGAGGAGGATTCTAATAAACACTATGATACGGGAGGGAAATGTTGTATAAAGGAATACTCGAGACTAAGCAATAGCAGGTCCCATATTATACAGTACCATCGCAGTCTTAACAATTCACAAGGTCCTTAAACACCAATCACATATCACCAACACAACCTCAAGCCCGCACAAGAAAAAAAAAAAGAACATAAAAAAGGCGAATACCTTTAAATATAACGATTTCCCTTAAGTTACCATACAGAATAAGCAACGAGAAAGAAAAATGAAAAAAATAAAACGAGAGCCACAAAACCCATGTTCACTCCCACCCTAGTCATACGAAGGGTGCAAGAGCTTCTCATACTTGAGAATCTTTGCATAGACACAAGTAAGGCAAGCCACGAAAGCCGCCCTCTGATGGGAGTCTTTAAGGTCGTAAACCTCGCTAATTTCAACATCAAACCCTTCCTCATCCTCCGCGATAGTCCCCTCCTCCAGGGTGTCCAGGTACTTCTTAGTCACCAAAGTCCTAGCAAACCACGCGCGGGAATTGGCGGCAAGACGGACGAGGTACGGGCGCTCCTTGAAGCGCTGGGGGCGAGCACGGAAGCCCTTCTGCGCGATTGCAAGGAGGTATCCGACGAGCTGGCAATTCGGATTGCCATTAAGACGGGACGGGGTGACAACGGTGAGGATCGGAGCTTTATTGCCAACGGAGGATATGGCGATGGTTGGGTTGAAGAACCTGCGGATATTCTTGAACCTGAGCCAGAGGTTGATGGGGGCATCGCATCTGTATAAGTATGGTTAGTATATATGTAAAGTCTGAGTTAAGTAGTGGATTGTTTATTTGCTTTTTTAACATACTTAGCAAAGTTCTCAATCCTATAATGGTGCGAATTAAGGATCACATAATCGGCAAGGTACTTGAGCACAAATCCCACAAATTTCTCGGCATGTCTCCCGTCGCTGCAGGTCTCGAGGTTGACCCCGAGCGAGACGATGAAATCGATCTGGGCGGTGCGACGGTTGTCGACTTCCCCGTATGGTTTTTCAACCCCGAGGATGCCCTCGATGAGTTCTATGAGTTCGAACTCTTCGAGGATTGCGTCCGGGGCGCCATCGATGAACCCTGTTATGTTGACTTTCTCCACCAACGAAATTTTCAACGCACGCAGGTAGACGGGACTCCAGACTTGAGGGTGGATCACCTGATGGAGATCTTTGCCCTTGAGGTGGTCTGTGAGATTGCCAAGGGTAACGGTGGTTGGTTGCTGCATGTTTGATGCGGGGCCAGAAGTATATCGGACGGGAAGGACTGTAGATAACCGTGGATACACTGTTTTTTTTCGCGATAATTTTGGAGGGAAGGAAGGAAGGGAAAGGATGCGAAGGGAAAGGATGCGACGGGATGGGAAGGGAGCCATGCGCAAGCTGTTTGAACCTCTTAACACTCGGCATGGCGATGAACCCTCAAAAAAAATAGGATTGGAAAATGCTCGGCATTTTGCAGAAACACGCGATGTCACTCGGCAAAACCCCGGGGTGCCGAGTGAGGGTTAGGAGATTCAAGCCATCTGCATGTCATTATTACAAATCATATTGGAATTGGGGGAGATCTGAGGAAATGACGGTGAAAAATATTTTCTTGCAGGATTTTGAGGATATGACTGTACTAGAAATACTTCTAAAAGACAGAAAGCAAAGTTTGTGATGCTACACGAATACTAAAAGTCCATACACTTGAATATTTCTAAACTACCGTAGTGATACAATCCAAAAACAGAATAAACGAAAGAAAACATCGAAAAGAAAACACCATCACACTTTCAACTCATAAGATCATAAAGTCAAACCTTCCGAACATGCCTCCGAGCTATCCGGGCCGGCTTGGGACCTTTGGGATCTGCAGGGTTCCTGTCAAGGCACTGGCAACGATCGAGTGGGTATTGGGGTTGGCGTCTCTCTCCGAGAATTGGGCAACTCTCAGCCAATCTCGGATCCCCGCATTGGAAAGCAATCATCCAACTTTTTTCAAAGGCGCGGCCAAAGAACGGATCATCTAAATCATCTGTGAAATAACCCAATTTCTTGTCGCTATGGATCCAGTGATCATCGTCACTGGTTAAAAGGTCTCTCATGCTTTCATAGACATGCTTCGGGGTGCCACGGATACGCTTTGCCGAAACAATGAACTGCCCAGATTGTGACAAGAGGACATCCCCAGCAGGGCAAAAATCCCCATTGAAGGAAGCGAAAATCTCCGGAACACGGTACCAAGACTCTTCTGTGCCAAAGGGATCCTTACACTGATGGCAGGCACAGCGACTGAGGCTGGGAGCAAGCGAGAGTACCCCGGTTTCCGGTCCGTAATAATCATATATGCGTTCAGCCATCTTCTCCAAATTCTGGAAGGATCCATCAAGGAACAATGTATGCTCTGCAAGTTCATTCCACATATCGATGATATGGGTAAGCCAGGCAGCGTTATTTCCCCCCCTGGTACTCAATTTTCGAACTGCATTTGCTTTAGTCTCATCATGTACAATTCGTTGATCTGCGCTGGGATCCTTGAAGTAAACAATGGTGTTAGGATTCAGATCGCCGAATCCGGGCAGTCGTTTAATCGCTTCCAGGGCTTGGCCAACCGCAGTCGGGTGCTCTTTGTATATGCTAACGATAATATCAAGCTTTCTAGGGGGCTGATATTTCAGGTCTAATCTGGCGACAGGGAAAGGTCCACTTTGTCCCACCATATTTGGATTTTGGGGAACATAGACTACCTCGCTGGATTCTCCACCCTCCAGCGGCACTGACTGAATCTCTGTTTTTCCAGACCCAAACATAACCCCTAGAGCCATGATGAGAATAAGTGCGGCTGCTCCACCGATCGAAACCTTTCTTCGAGTCGGATGCTTTGTACTAAATTCCTCCCACGCGTTGGAACCGTCATTGCGAATACGCTGATATTGTTCTCGGATCTTGTCCGCACCAAGTCTATAGAGAACGAGACCACCCAATGCAAGACTGTAGCCAAACAGTTGTGTAAGACTGACAGTACTGCCCCAAATGAAGACTGAGGTACCGACTAGGAGGATATCTTTGAGCACACCGCATAAGGTAAGGACCAACGAAGATGTTCTACCGATCTAATGGCTTGGTTAGTAAGAACCCCTATCTCTAAGGCTTAGATATGGGAGCTACCAGAAAAACCACCGAGATATTTAAAACAAAAGCCAAAGCACCATTCGCAAGCAATGTAAGCAGCCCAAGCTTGAGTATTTCAGACATACCCAACTTCGATGCCTCAAACACTAGGAATATCAGGAAATTCATTAATGCACAGACTGGCGCAAAGTAATACAAGGATACAAGCGGGTCCATCTTGAACTCTGCGGACCAAAGCAGCCGCTGTACCAGGATAAGACGGAAAGCTTCGAAAATAATGCCGGCAGCTTGGAAAAGGAAGCCAGTTAAATTAAAGGCAATCTCCCCGTACGAAGCAACTATGACACCTAGCACAATCACAGTGACATTGGCAAGCACCCTAACGCTCGGTGTTTCTACATTCATTCCCCAACCTACGAGGAGGACTGCCACCGGGGTAGTTGCCTATGGGGAAAAGAGTGAGCAAGTAATTGATGTAAAACTAGGGGTTGTGATTTTGTACCTTTAGCATCTGTATAAAAGCAACACCAAGATAGAGGAATGTCTGGTTTCCGCATATCAAACTCAAGCTGAAGAATAGGCCAATGGGAACAATAGCTCTTAGGTAGAGCTTCCTTGTCATGGGGACATTATTCCGGCCATCGAGGAGATGTGTCGTCCGTGCAAGAATCTGAGTAGCGATCGTCGCAAACACCAAATGCCATGTTGTAAGGAATATCGCTATCACAAACTTTAATATCCTTGCTCAATAATTATAGTTACTCGAGAGGCTAAGGGGATCTCACGGAATGCTACAATAAAAGTTAGCTACAACGCCTAGATTGCCGGAATGCTGAGCTGCAGAGAGCCATAGAAACTTACGAAATTTCTTATCAAACAAAATCCACTTGTTAAAAATGATTACGGCCGAACTCAGGGTAATCCATATACTGTAATCTCAGCTGTCAGTATAGTACTATTAGTGACGTGGCCCGAGGGAAAGCTCACACTACGTAGACAGCTGGGTGAAACTTCTCCACAGCGGGCGGTGGGGGTTGGGCGGCCGTAGCAGGATCTGGAAGAGATGAAGTCGACCGTCGAGGAGATGAAGGTATAGAGAGATCCTCGCTTCCGTCAGAAGAAGAGCGGGCTTCTTCTACACCCATGGCGGCAAATTTGGTTGAGAAAACAAACAAACAATGGCGACAGCTCAAAGTAGCCGATAGCGGCAACCGGGAAAAGATTTTTTTTTTTAAAAAAAGATTCCCAGAAGCGAAGCGATGGGTTGAAGGATAGAACTTTCGTTCGTAAGAAGGGTGTAGAAATAGCAATTACTGTATTCGAGATATCCCCTCCTCCGTCTCTTTTTCTTTCCTTCCTTCCTTCCTTCCTTCCTTCTTCCTCAGTGTTTTGTCGGATGAGATTGAGGAATTGAGGTAGACAGGAGTTAGTAGTCTAAAGGTTCAAGAGCAACAAAGTGGTTGCACCAAAAAGCACTTTGTTACCGATTGGGTGAACTGGCCCCCTATCTTTGTTCGTTTTGGTAGTATCATAAAAGGAAGGACAAGCCCACTCGAGTAGTGTGACGGCTAACTGATTTGATTCAATTGATTTCCTACTAAATTGCCGGGATCTTGCGGGTGCGGGAAGCGCACTCTATGGAGCCCAGTCTGTATGTGAGGCGGTGATACTGGTACACTACTACTCGAGTATATCTAACATGTTCAGAAAACTTTTTCCACCATTATCGTACTAGTACTTGTAAAGCTTTTGTAGCTTCAAGTGGTCGCGATAATACTAAGCGGTGTCGGGCGCCAAACCACATGTCATTCCACCATGTATCATACTCGAGCTCCGGTACACTGGATTACAGGTATAGTACCCGTTCCTACCGTGTTTGTCCCGTATCCTTGATCACTGGTAGGTAAGATTCGCAGGTATCAGGGAAACTGTGCTGCCCTATGCTATGCTATGCATGCTGATACTGCTGATGCGACGCCGGGGCATTTGTACAAGGATTCGTAACCTCTTTCCTTGCTATCATATCAAAGGCTGTGCGGCGATCACGATATTATGCACCCATCATACCCGTACCAGTTTTATGCCTTCCGCATCAGATTTTAAATTCTAGGCAGGATGAGATCCCCAAAAAAGTTTGAGAGCCGGAAAGTCCTCGCCATTTGTAGCCATAATGCTGAGATTGAGAGCGACGGGTTGAATATCAAATAGACGGGAAAGGGCCAACTTACGGCAAACCCCATGATCTTGAGGCTTAAATAAACATGAATCACTTGTCACTGACCCTAAGAGGCAGAATGCGTTTTGCCTTTTGTTTTTCCTTGAGCAAACTTGCCAAGTTTACAAGTACTTTTGCCAGCACAGTAATCGAAGGAGTGCAGGCTGCTTAAGTAAGCGTTACAAGTACTGTGCATCCTTTCGGGAAAGTGGACGTTTCGAGGAGCACAAGCTAAGCATCCCTTTGTTCGTTCCCGAATTTCAGGACCTTTTAGCGCCTAATTTCTTATCTGATCATCAGACACTATACTTTTAAAGGTATGTATGGTTTTGGTCATTTGGTAGTGACCTACCCAATAGAATTTGTGACCCCCAAGGAGTTAATCCATCTTTTCCCTAAGTGGCGACACTATCGCTGTAATCAGCTGTTGGGTGAGATCCTGAATACAGACCAAGGGATTATCCCATCCCTTCGTCTGTATTTGCCGCCTTTTACGAGTAGTTCCCTACAATATCCCGAGATTAGGAATGGTTCAAGTGTGGCAATCGTGTAACCTTGGTTTTCATTCTATCTAGCCCGGGGTTACGACGCCCCGTTTCTACGAACTAAATCGTAATCTAGCTAATCCGGCGTGAGATACTCCCCCCAGCCAAGGGCCCCCTTAAAAGAAAATTTCCCCCGCTCCACCCTGTGCCTATCCAATTTTTCGCCGTCCCCTCGCCCGGTCCAAACTCTAGGAAACTCCTCCCCCTCTCCTCCGCGTCCCTCACCCCCGTTGGCCTCCTCGCCCAATCCCTAACAAAGGAAACTCCACCTCCCTTCTTCCGCCTCTCCCCTCGACTATTTATTCCGACCCTGCTAGGAAACCCACCCCGTCATCCCTATGCCCAGTGGTCGTGTACTTAATGAAATCCGCCTACTTATGAAACCCACCCCGTCACCTCCGTGCTCAGTGGTCGTGTACTCAAGGAGATTCCGTCTATCAATGAAACCCACCCCGTCACCTCCATGCCCAGTGGTCATGTACTTAATGAAATTCCGTCTACCAATGAAACCCACCCCGTCACCTCCGTGCCCAGTGGTCGTGTACTTTAGGAAATACTACCCCCCAGCATTGCTCCCCTGGGTCACCGGGCCCTCCACTCCTCCCTTCTCGGGCTCTCTTCTCCGTCCGTGCTTCACCTTCGGGCACAGTTCCTGTCGCGGTGAGCTTTTAGTCGCGCTCCCTGGTCTTTCCTGAAGGCCTGTCCGCACGCTGGGCAGTAAATGCTGCCCCATTTCCAGGTCTGGGTGGGTTGGGAGGTTGGGAGGTTGATACTCGCCCCCGCTGCCTGGGCTGTGGTCCTCTCGTCTTCTTGTTTCTTAGGTTTTGTTTTGAGCTCTGTGGGCCAGGTGTCCATCCATCCCAGAAGGTCCGCCTGGTCTGCTTTCTTTTGGAGTTTGGCCTTCGTGGGGGCCACTATTCCGCATCTCTCTCGCAGGTGTTCTTCCGTGATGATGTCCCTATCGCACGGGCACCTTCTCCTCGTTCCCTTCCAGTCCTGGTAGGGCCATGCCGCTGTTGCCCTCAAGTAGAGCAGTCTTCTGAAATCCGTTCGGGTCGTTTCCTTCCAGTGTCTGTAGCTTCTGCTGGGTTTTCCCTGGTAGCGCCCGCTTTCCTCTCCTATTTTCTTTCCCCAGTTCTCTAGGAAGTGTTCTTTCAGGTTGCTTTTGCCCAGCTTGAGGTTGTGGGCTGCCTCGATGATTCCTTTTGCTCCCGTTTCTTGCGCCCATTTATCTGTCCACTGGGTGTGTCTGTCGAGGCATTGGGCTCTTAGGGCCAGGAGGTTGTGTCGGTGGTCTTTGTAGAGGTCGAGGGGGGCGATTCCCATTTCGGCATAGATGGCCTTGAGCGGAGTTTTCTTTTCCAGCCCCAGGGCCATTCTGATTATCACGTTCAGTTTTTTCTGTGCTGCTTCGACGTCGCCCTTGTTCTTCCAGACCTCTATTCCATAGGTTAGCTGTGGTAGGATTAGGCCCTGTAGGAGTCTGATGGTTGTCCACGCATTGAGTCCACCTTTCTCGTATCTGCTTGTGAGCGCTCTAAGGAAGTGGCCTGTTTTTTGCGCTTTCGCCGTCCAGTGCTGTATGTGGTGTTTCCATTTGAAGTCTGGGGAGATGAAGTATCCCAGCCACCTCATTATGTCCTTCTCACTTGCTTCCTCTCCTCCTACCCTCGGGTGCAGGTGGTATCCGGTGGGGGTCTTGATGTGTATCCTTTCGGTTTTTGGGGCTGACAGGTCGTATCCGTGTCTCCGGCATTCTCCCTGGACCTCATCCAGTGTGCCTTGGATCGCTCTCTGCCCTTGTCCTTTTTTGTTGTAAGTTGTGACCACCAGGATGTCATCGACGTAGGTCAGCAGTCTTGTATTTGTTCCTTCTTGCTCGGTCGGTTTTACGGCTGCTATTTCCCTGACACTTATTAAAAACAAAATTGGGGACAGGGGTGAACCTTGCGGAGTTCCTTTGTCTGTGTCGTATGCCCTCGAACTTTTCCCGTTGAATCGGTAGTAGGTTGTTCTTTTCGATGCCCATTGTCGTACCCATTGGCTCAGGTGTTGGTCTTTTTCCCCTATGTGTTAGGCATATGGAAAAAAGGGCCAAAGTTACCCGGCCTTTACATAGGATTATTTCTACCATACCCCTGCAGCCCCCATGTAGGGACCGGGCGTCATTACGGTATTACGGTCGAGTTGCGTCCCGACACTTTAGCCACAATAAATGGCACCTTCAGCATAACACCATATACGTCGTCGCCGTCCGTCCGACCGGATGCTGTCCGTAGGATATATGAGAGGGCACCTTTGGCGACTCATGGGAAGTGACTCGGAGGAATTTGGTTAAGTTTTGAGCAAGCTATTACCTTGTACATTAGCAGTTAAATATTATGGCTGATAAGTGATGGGACGATTTGGGAAGAAACCTTAGTGACCGAATATCGTGAGCCTATGGCACCGACGGGTAGCCATAGAGCCGAGCCTTTTGCTTTGAAAGAAGTAGTGCCCCAAGAGGGCCTACTCGAGAATCGGTATGAGAGGTTTTCGCTGGATAAGCTATTGGCTCGATCCAGAGCAAAAAACCCTATATATCCGATGGGCCTTGTGATGCATCAATATGCAACACAATGGCCGCGCTCATTCATTAAAGCTGATCACTTTATGTTTTGAGGCAGAACAATTGGTATAGTTGCCATTAGGGCGGCATACTCAAATTAAGTTCATATAGTGGAGAGATCGAAGGCTACCTACTGGAGGGGTGTTCACACCCCCCAGAAACAATAGGAGTTCGAAGAGATCAAAGCTAAGCAAGGCAAATATTCTCAGGGTCAAAGGTGTTCGCACTTAAGAAAGTTAAGAGGTTTTTGACGGAGGTACTTAGATAGTATGGGAGTTGGTTGTAGCCCGCGATAACCCAGACGCGGAATATAAATATCGAGGTACTCCCAGCTATCAGAAACATCAAGCAACGGAGAAGAGATCTTATTAATATATTTATTACCTTACTCTTGAAAAAACTATTATTACACATATCCTTTATAAATACTTCGGGAAATACGAGCCTACCTTAACGATCTTCGTTTTATCCTACTTTACCTTATTTCAAGAAGCTTACGGCCTAGACCTACCGGCCCTATCTACGGTTGGCCTACCCCATAACACTATAGCCGTGCAGACTTCCTCCATCCTTAGGTGGTCGAAGCCTCCTTCGATGTCGAGTGCTACCAGGCAGGCGTATTTGTTCTTGGAAGTCTTGATTACGTCGTTAAGGGTTTGTATGGCGTCGGTTGTTCCATTGTTTTTCCTTCCCCCGTACATATTGTCTTCCAGCATGTTTAGCTTGGCGATTCTTATTACCGCAACTCGTTCCAGGATTTTGGCCAGGATGGGCTGCAGCTGTATTGGCCTCCAGCTCTTGGCGGTCGTGTACGAGTACTTCTTTTCTTTCTTTATCAGGATCGTGCTGCTCGCCTTCCATGTTTCCGGGATTCCTTCCATCCAAGCTCTGTTCATTATCTTTAAGAAGAGGGTCTCCCTGCATTTCCTCAGTTCTTTGATCATTCGGGCGGGTATCATGTCGGGTCCCGTTGCCGAACCGTTGGGGGTGCTCTTGAGTGCCGTGTCCAGGATTCCTATGTCGAGTGTTTCTGGGTCGGCCTCTATCCGGGAGTTGGGCCTCTTGTGTTCTCCTCTGTACAGCTCGTCGTGGAGTTCTTGGGCTATGTGAGGATGTTCCGCTGCCAGGGTTCCGTCTCTCCTCCGAAGGGCTGGGATGGGTTGTTTGGTTCTTTTCGGCCTGACGGTTCGGAAGCACTCTGGGTCCTTCTCTTCCTGTAGGGCTTCTCCGTTGGCTTTGGCTTTGGCTCGTGCTATTTCCTTCCTGTAAGCCCTTTTCGCTTTGTTCAGTTCGGGGCTTAGGGGATTGTTCCTGATTTTCTTTAGCAGTTCTTTCCTCTTTTCTCCCAACTCTTTGCTCCAGAAGGCCCTTCCGTTCCCTTTAGCTGTCGGGGTGTGGCTCTGGATTATTTCTGACATTTTGAGTTGGATTGTTCCCGGATGTGTTTCCTCTTCGTCTAACTGCATGAGGGCGGTTCTAATCGCTTCCCAGTCCGCCTTGTCGTACCTAAGGGGTCTGTTCGGCGCTTTCTTCCACCTGATATTTGTTTGTATCGAAATTGCTTTGTGATGCGCTGACGGCACTTGGAGCTGACGCACCCAGAGTTCATGGTGTCTGTCGCTAATCACTAGGTCTATCGTGGTCCCCGTTGGCTTGTTCCCCGTCGGGGGGTGGGTGACAGTATGGGGGTTGGCCACCTCTAGTCCTCTTTCGACCATCCATTTCCTCAGGTGTCTTCCTGCGTAGTTCCCTTTCCCTTTTGACCACGCTGCATTAATTGCATTCAGGTCCCCTACTACCACGTTGCTGGGGCCTTTGTGCCATTTGTTATGGTGGTCGAAGGTTAGGTCTTCTCTCTTCTCGGGGTTTGCGCTCAAGTAGCTTGCTGGTCTCTGGTACCCCAGCGTTATTTCTGTTCCCCCTGTCCATAGGGTGGTAAATTGTGAATTTATTCTTTCCACTACAAACATGTTAACGTACTCGTTTTTGATGTATGTGGCGCATCCGTATCGTACCGCTTTTGTGTCTGCGTAACATGTGTAACCTTCTATGTGTATCCAGTTATCGTTTTCTAGTGGGCATTCTGCTAATGCTATAATTTTTGGGTTAAGTTTTTGTGAGGTCTTAAGTAACTCCGTGACAACGTTCATGGACCCGCCGACGTTGTGATAAACTATATCTGTGGTCGCCATAAATTAATCATGGGGGTTTTGTAGGGGGGCTGGGGTAGCCGGTTCCGGGATCACTAGGTTCTCCTGCACTGCTGTTGCTGGGCCTCTGACTCTTTCCCTCACCGGGCAGTGGTTGTCTCCTGCGAAGTGGGTAGTCTCTTCGCAGTTGGTGCACCTTCTTCTTGTGTGTGAGCAGGGTCTTCCTTTTCCTGCCGTGCAGTATAGTTCCAGGCAGCTGTGGTCCTTGGTGTGGTGGTCGCCCCTGCAGAATTTGCAGGTGGGTGGGAGGCGGCAGTGCATGGCGTGGTGTCCCATCTGCAGGCATCTCGCGCAGCATGTGGAGGAGTCTCTCTTGGCATATCGGACGAAGGTACACCTCCGGCCGAAGATTGCTAGGTTGCCCTCTCTCTTTTCCAGTTCGGAGTTGATCCAGTCGTTCCTTTCCACTGTTGCTATGATTGAGGATTTGAATTTCTGGTCCGCCTTGAGGGCTGTTGGGGATCTGATCCATTTGGGCCTGTCTATCACGCGGATAGCTGGGTTAAAGTCTGAGATCTCTCTTTCCAAGTCATTCCAGTTGGGTGAGTCGGTATCCCAATCGGTGGGTGCCCAGTTTTCGTCGTTTCCTAGCGGTACTTTGTGGATGACGATGTTGACTGTTGGGACATCAGTAACCACGCTGAACCCAAATACGTCAATGTCGTTTAGGGCTCTTGTGATGGCGTTTGAGTCTTGGAGGGCTGGCTCTGCCGGTAGGTCTTGGACTGTGGTTAGGACGAGGTCGTCATTCCGATTATACTCGGCGAAGGCGAACTTGACCCTTGAGGCTCCGTTTATCGCGTCTCTGATCTGGAGGGTTGATCGTCCGGCCGCTCCTACTCTCCTGCCCTTTTCTACCGAGCGGATTAGCAGTCTCCTTTGCCTTGCATGTGGTGTGGAGGGGGCTGAGGGCCCCTGTCCCTGGCTTCCGGTTTGTTTGGCCGGTTCCTTCCCTTTGTTTCTTTTAACTAGGACGAAATTGTCGGTGTTAATTCCGGCCGCCGTCATCGCCGCATATGTCTGTTTCTTGTTGCTTGCGGTTGGCGGGTTGTTCGTCTTGGTGGGGTGGGTATCTCTTGGGATGGCCGGTGGTGGTGCCTGGGTTCGCTGTTGTTGTTGTTGTTGTTGGGCATGGGGTGCCTGCGTTTGTCTCGGCGGGGGTGCCTGGATCCTCGCTGGGGTTGGTTGTTGTTGTCTGGGGGGGTTGTTTGCTCGGATGGCCTCCAGGATCCTGGCCTCCATCTGCTCCAGTTTCCTGTCGAAGTTTTGCTCCATTGCTGCTAGCAGTAGTGCTACTCCTCTGTTGGTGGGCGTGGCTTCCTCTGGCCCTATGCGTTGGTGGAATTCCCTTTGGCTCCGGATTGGGGGGGGGGTTTCGAGTGGGGGGGGGGCCAAGATGGTGTTCGGGCTTTCCCTGGTGGCCGTTTCCTGGGAGCTCGATTCCTGGGGGACTCTCTCCTTGCCTTTATTGGATTCGGTGTTTTTCCTTGTCAGGATGCGTACCGAAGAGGAGGAGGACGATGAGGGCGAGGTTGGGCCTGTTCCGATCGTGAGGTTCCCTGACGGGGTTCCTGGGATCTCTAGTGGGGACGAGAAACGAACTCCTCTAGGGAGTTCTTGGGATGCTGGGGCGTGTTGGCTGTCCCCTATGCCGGTGCCGTCAGAGTCTCTGCCGTCTCCCAGGGCCATGGCAGTGTCTCTGGGAATTTGTGAGTCCGGGACTTCTATCGCGGGTTCCCCCATCTGTACGTCGGGAGGGGACGACTGTGGGATTTGTGAGACCGCAACCGGGCTCTCTCGTGAGGGGTGAAAGGAGGAGGCCATAGCGGCTAATCCTGCGAGGGTTTCTCGGTCGACTGCGTCGACTGTTTCGTTTCCAAACACTTTCTCGAGGGTGGTGCGGAAGCCTGGGAATGGGGCGGCGATGGCGGGCGCTTCTGTCATCTCGGCCAGCTGAACAAAGCACCTGTCCAGGCATCCCAGTTCCTTTCGTACTGCTGGGAAGTTGCTTCCCGGGGCTACGATCCTGTTGCCTACGTTGACGGTTTTGTTGTGGCAGTTTCGGTTATGCGTTATGACCGAGAACATTGGGAGGAGGGATTGGAGGGACACTCCATGGGGGGAGCCTGGAGGCAAAAGAGAGGGGGAGTATGGCCTTGGGCTCTTGGTGGGGCTCCTGGGGCCCAAAGGAGACGGCGGAAGAGGGGTGTTGAGGACTATGTTGTCCCTGGTGGCCTTGCTGTAAGGGTGGAAGCCTTGGGCAGCCATGGCGGAGGAAATCAAGTTGGTCTTTGGGTGGAACTTGTTTCCTGAGATGTTTGGAAGCCTTAGATTTCAGAGCTTTTAATTGGCTCTGTACCTAAGGGAGGAGTATTGTGCGTGAGGGGGTGGTGTTGTAGAATCAGAGAAAACTCTGACTATACCGGAGGAATTGGTGTGGGTGGTGGTGAGTTGGCAAATTGCCGGGTTGCCGGTGGTGGTTGTATCGCGATTTTTCTCTTTTTTCTCTGAAAATGTGGGAATCCAGTAAGACTATACCGTATAGGAAAGAAAAAGTGGCAATTGTCAAGATGTTTTCTACTGGTCAGGTCACAACAAGAGCTTCCCGGCCATACTACGGTATCTTTGGTAAAGATTTGAGGTTAACCTAATGTCATTAACCACGCTAAAAAGCTGCGAAATCTGCACACAGATTTAGGGGATGGCACCTGAATAAGCAGCGATTTATCCTGGTGACAGGCCCGTAATACCATAATTATCATACTTATACTGTACAGGTAGGGGCGGGTGTTTTGGCATATGCATGACAGAGCTTAAGAAATTACGGAAAACTCTCAGAATGCCCCCCTCGGATAGGGACAAGGGTCTAATGTGCCCCACCCAACTACAATACCCTCTGAAACTAAGAAATGTGTTTTTTTCTTTCTTTGCCTTCGATAGCAATATCCTATGTCTAGTGACCCCTTTTATATATGAAATAGTCACCAAGACCACTGGTCTAAAGTTCTCGGAGGTATTGAGAATAATTGAAGTATCATACTTTCCACCAGGTGCATTTGACTAGTGTTGTGATGGATTTAGGGTAGATAAAGGTTGGGATAGACTTTGGTTTGGGTGAGTACTTGTACACCGCTGGTACTCATTCGTAAAACAAGTGAAAAGTGGCATTCTATAGTTGGTGAAGGGCATTTTACACCCTTGTCCCTATCCGAGGGGGCATTCTGAGAGTTTTCCGAAGAAATTATCATCAGACAGACCATCATCACAGCGATAGCAAGTTCACTCTACACGGGAAGATCTTTGCTTTGGTTTGGTCATCGCGCTTCTTATTCGAGGGGTTATTCCGCTTAAACTGGTTTACAAGACAAGGTTTATTTTGCTGGTTAACCTAAATTAACTGTTCCCGTATGATACTGTACGGTACCTTACTTGTGCTTTGTGCTGGGTATGGTGCCGGCACCTTAGAATCAACCTTCACGGCAACCAAATTTTCCCAACTTTTCGACAAACAACATCTCATGCCATTATTTTACTTATTCCTTCTGTACAATGATCCTAAATCATATAGAGAACACATTTACAGAGCGGATTTCATTCTGGGGGGGCGGTTCTTTCTATAATAGTCCTTAAAGTTGAGGCAATATTTGGGTGGAGCCGGGGGGGGGGCTGGCACCTGTATGGGAAAAGAATGTTTTGGCTGAGTAAGGTCACATACTGCATTGGGACTAGTGCACTGACCCTGGATGGCACTGAGGGTCTATTCTAAGGTGCCGGCACCATACTAATCTCTAGTCTATGGGTCTGAGAATGAACCCTAGCCTCATTTGCAATTTATTCGCGTCCATTAAGACCTAACATACAGTATTTTTATTCAACAATCATTCCTTCTCTACCGACATGATTTTAACCTCCTATCCTCTCTTCCTTCTGTTTGTCTTTCCACTAAAAAGTAGCAATACTTCTCTCACCTCCAGTTCTCTTTTCTATCGGGGGGGGGTTTTTTTTTTCAATTACTTTCACCACCCTAGATCTTCCTATCTCAAACCTCCATCTTAACTATCTAATACTACTCAAATATGACTTCTCCAGATACGTGAGTAAAAAAGTTTATCAGAATACCCTGGGAAACAACTTCTTTGACTGACCGAATCTTTGTTGTAGATACGTGGATGTGCTTGTTATTGGAGCTGGCCCAACTGGACTTGGTGCTGCAAAGAGATTAAACCAGCTGGTATAGTAAAAAAATATATTCCTATATGCGTTGATCTCTAAAATCTCAGCTCTCTAAAAAAAAAAATGCCTTTGGAAACTATAGAATGAAGCTTCATGGCTATTGCTTGATTCTAGCGATACCCCCGGAGGTCTTGCTTCTACCGATATCACCAGTGAGGGATTTGTAAGTTCTTCAACCCTTCTTTAAAAAATTGCAACAATTCATATTAAGCTTCCTTAACAGCTCTATGATGTTGGCGGTCATGTGATTTTCTCCCACTACAAATACTTTGACGATTGTCTCAACGAAGCTCTTCCTCGAGAAGATGATTGGTACACACATCAGCGCATTTCATACGTTCGCTGCAGGAACCTTTGGGGTGAGACACCCACTCCAATTTTCCATAAATCCGTGCTTACCCAAACAAAAGTCCCATATCCCTTCCAGAATAACATAAGCATGTTACCAAAGGATGACCAAGTCAATTGCATGAACGGAATGATTGATGCGGCGCTGGAAGCAAGAGTATCAAACAAGAAGCCCCAGAATTTTGATGAGTGGATTGTGAGAATGATGGGTGAGTTGCTTATTTCTTTATTTATACCACCAATTGTCTTCTCAACTTGTTAATTCATATTCTTATCGTTGATTAGGTGAGGGCATTGCCGATCTCTTCATGCGCCCATATAATTTTAAAGTTTGGGCCGTACCTACCACTAAGGTATAAAAAAATTTGAGCCTTTCTCATGAGCACAATATCTATGGATATCCTACTGATTCCACGTAAAGATGCAATGCGAATGGCTTGGTGAGCGAGTCGCAGCTCCAGATCTCAAAACCGTCACTAAAAACGTTATCCTGCAAAAGACTGCTGGAAACTGGGGACCCAACGCCACCTTCCGCTTCCCCGCTCACGGCGGGACCGGTGGAATCTGGATCGCCGTTGCAAATACCCTTCCGAAAGATAACCTAAAGTTAGGTGTCAAAGGGACAGTCGAGAGAGTCGATGCCGAGAGCAAGACTGTAACCTTGAAGGATGGAAAGACCATTGGCTACAGTAGACTCGTCAGCACCATGGCCGTAGATTCTTTGGCTGAAAAGATGGGCGATGAGGAGGTGGTTAGGTTGGCAGGGGACCTCTTTTATTCTACCACTCATGTCGTGGGCATTGGTATCCGGGGTGTGAGGCCGGAGAATATTGGTGATAAGTGCTGGGTGAGCCTCCCACTCCTATTTATACATTAATTGCTCTTTATGGCAATCCTAATGAACCAAACCCCCCATTTTTCAGCTTTACTTCCCCGAAGATGATTGCCCCTTCTACCGTGCTACCATCTTCAGCAACTATTCTCCCAACAATCAACCTCAAGCCAACGTCAAGCTTCCTACAATCCGAATCGCAAATGGAACCGAGTCGAACAGCCATGAAGCAAAGGCGGGACCTTATTGGTCTTTGATGATGGGTGAATACAACCACCCCCAAGTCTCCCTCCCTACATTTTCACTAACTCTCTACTAGAAATATCAGAATCAACCATGAAGCCCATAAAACACTCCACAATCATCGAGGATACAATCCAAGGCTGTATAAATACCAATCTCATCTCTGCAGATGCAGAGATAGTCTCTACCTATCATAGGCGATTCGATCATGGTTAACCCCCCCTCCCGTAATGACCTTAATCCAACTTACTGACATCACATTTTTTTTAAAGGATATCCAACCCCGACCCTAGAACGCGACACCGCCCTATCCCAACTCCTTCCAAAACTCCAATCAAAAGGTATATACTCCCGCGGCAGATTCGGCAGCTGGAAGTACGAAGTTGGGAATCAAGACCATTCTTTCATGCTGGGCGTTGAGGCGGTGGATAATATCATGCATGGAGGTAAGAGGCAAATGGGTAGTTTTTTTGTTCTAGAATGTTGGCTAATGGGGATTAAATGATAGCTACCGAACTTACGCTGAATTATCCGGACTTTGTTAATGGACGGGCGAATGGTGAGAGGAGGTTGGCTGAGGGGAGGGCTGTTCTTTCTACACTTGCGGCGGATGAGAAGGTGGTGAGAAATTAGGGTAGAGCTGATGTTGTATGCTTGTTAAGGTTTGGATAGATGGATATGTTTCGAAGTGAGGATATTAGATGGTGTTGTGTTTCTTTTGCTGATGGCGTGGGATCTATCATGTTCATCTCTACGGGCGGGAATTTTGAGAAGACGTTTTCCCGTTGATATATAAGCTGTAGCAGTACAGCGATAAGCAATAGATACTCGTTACAGGGAAGAAGTACCCGAACATTGAAGGTATAATTTTGTTTGCGGGCACAGATACGCACAGATAATTTGGCATATATTTTTTCTAATCCCTGTGCTTGGGCACATCATGCCTGTAACGAGTAATACCCTTTGTCTACAGTACAGCACACCTCTTGTAATCAATCCAATAAGCCCTCATTGACATAAGTAGACTACATAGAAAATCACTCGCTTTAGTCTCACTCCTCACTCGCTCGCGCGAGTTACCAAACCGTAGAAATGATGGTCTGCATCCTTAGAATTGGATATCCCAAGCGCACTCATGAATAAGAGATTGAAAAGTCGTAAAAATCTGAGTGAAATTGTTTTTCCCGGCTAAGTGGACGCTTTATCATCCGGGATTACTCACAGAGGCAATCACTTTTTCAAGCATTTGTTTGTTCAGGACGCAGAATACCCTCTGATTTGTCTGTCTTTTGATTACAGCATCTTTATCATGTTTAAATTAAGGTGTAATACTGCCGTTCAAACCGCAAGAAGAATCATGCAAGGAGAAGGAAAAGTCCAAAGCGGAGTTTTTTTCTTTTTCTCTTCAACCTCCGGATTAACGCTACAGTAGTGGTGTCATACTAGAGTTACAGTAGGCGACATTATCTACCATCCCTCCAATCTAGGGCATTCACACCCACACGGTATGGATATCATTAATTCCCCCATTAACCAACAAACTACCTCAAAGCCCGGGGAGCAGTAGCACAAAGGCACTCCTTCTCCTCCCAACAGCACTTTTCGACACTCTCCATTTGTCGCCTAACCCCCATGACCTCACGATAAACCCACTCATCCTCCAAATCCCTTCCGACGGCCTCCACCACCTCCTTCTTAACCGCGGGCACCAGCATACCCAAAAAGCTCTGCATGCCAAACAAACTGAGGAGGAAGACCGCCTTCTCCATGCGCGTGAATTCCCCCTCTAGCCCGGCGTACATGGAGCTCTTAGCTTCGAGGTGCGCGAGGAAGGAGTCAATGTGTCGCTCGTAGGTGAGTTTGTTTTCGACGTTAGCGAGGAGCGTGTGTGAGTTTCGGCAGTGAAGGGACGGGAGTGCGTTCGGCGGCTCCTCAGAAGAGCGGGAGGTCACGGGTGTGGGGATTGCGGAGAGGTGGTGCGTGAGGGTTTGTAGAAGGGTTGGGTATGTGCTGCTGGAGCAGCCGGCCTTGTAAAGGGGTTTTGCGAGGGGCGGCCAGGTGGACTTTGTGGCATTTAGGCGGAGGAGGGAGCCGACTGGATTAGGGCTGAAGACGTCGGTGCGGTGGCGGCGGAGCATGGAGTAGCCTCTGTTACAAGAAACATGTTATTGGAGGGCAATGAGAAGGGGGGATGGTGTACTATACCTCGGCTGGTTGGTCGCCGGATCTTTCGGTATCAATGATTCGAAAAGCATCCCGATGGGGACCCAGTAGGATGGGTACCTAAGGTAAGTTTGTGAAAATTCGCATTTAGTAAAAAAAAGAACATATATATATGTCGTCAATACGAGAAGTTTGTCGATTTCCTACTTGAAGCGTGCAACGTCCAATATCAAGACCATCCCGCCATTCTCAGAAGTATACCCACCAACGGGCGAGAAATGGCCCGCACCGGTTTGCCCGAGAGATGCTCTCGAGTAGGATACCGCCATCAACTGGTCCGAAGAGAATGTGCAGACTTTCACAGCCTCGTGGAATGCTTCGAACGACCTATTTCTAAATACATGAGTTACAATCACTCTATCATTAACGCCGGGAGAGTGGACGAACGTGGAGTCCGCGAAACGAGTGATCGCATCGAGGCCATTGCACTTTGCTAGGCAGGAGAATTCGGCCAGTGTTATGCCTTTCTCTTTAACAACTTCTAAGGGCTGACAGCAATCCAGCATTTCTATATTTCGTTTCTATGTGTAAGTAAAGGGGTGTTTGAAGAAATGATGTTATTTAATAATTAAAAAGAAAGGAAAAGTTCTGGTATATCTGCCTTGGGTGAACCATCTCCACGGCTTTCTCCAAGTAACGGTTGGGTCGACTTTCAGGGCGTTTAGAATCATGCATAGAGTTCCAATTCCACAATCTGAAGGGTGTCCGTATGGAGATTAGTTTGTCTTTATTTCGCTCTAGGAATAGAACAGAGGTTGAAGCTAACATGCTGGCTCATTTTGCTGTCCACAAATAGATATATATTAGTCATTAATTCTACCCAAAACTATGTTGTTTGCTTGCACATACTGTAAGAAATTGTTGCGAGAGCGGAAAGAAAGCCTCCAATCCACCTTCGGCTAAAGCCTTAGCGAATAGGCGTTTCCCCTGGGGCGTGTCATAGCCTATGAGATGCTCTTTTGGGAGTTCCCTCATATAGAAGGTTTGAGATTGCTGTGTTGTCATTCTGTATAAAGGATGGGTAGTAGTAGCACGGCTTGTCGAGTAGCGGGAAACAGAGCTCCGACCTATAAAATTCTATATCTGAGTTTGGCTTTGTGTGCACGTAAAGGGGAAGAAATAACGATATAATATGTATTTGGAGGAGGGGCAGTTATCGAGAGTTTTCCCCTTACCTTTCTATAAGAAACGGATAATATTTGGTGTAGGAATCGATGGATTCGCCGCATATCTCTGCGAGAGAGCTGGGTTTCAGGTGTTACAGAGGGAAAGTTTTTGGTAAGGCTGGGATTTAAGGATGGACCCTTATCAATCTTATCTACCCGCATCTTGAAGATGAGGCGAAAACACCTGAGATAAGCCTGTTTTTAGACTCGAAAAATGTGACACGTCACATGGCCGAGTGGTTATGGCGCCAGACAAGGTCATGGATGCTAAGGCTTAGTATCCAGACAGTGTCAGAATATTCATTACACAAGTAATCAGGTGAAACCTCTAGTCCGTGAATCGATGATTTTATCGAGAACTCTCTTTTGTGACAGATCACAAAAACTTGCCGTAGTGAGCCCCTGACATGCGGCTCTCGTCGTCGGGTCAACCACACAAGAGCCAACCAACAACACAGCAACTCATGGTGCAATAGTGTGATTGCCTGTTGACAGATATTAACGGATAGGTTCTGTCATCCATCAGCCGCTCTTTGTCCTTGCATCGTATGTGCTTCACTCTTGTTTCTTCTCCCTTTCTTTGTTGTCTAATGACCTTACATGTTCACGAATCACGACTGAATTAAACATAAAGGTGCACCGGCCACCTCACTGATCCTATTTTATCTTTTTTCCCTTTAGTTGTTTGAGTAAAAACCTCGCGCTGGCTACCTCCAAATATACTTTGGCCGCCACGGATTCTCCGACCGGCGCTGAATTCCCCTCTGAACCTTTCCTAAAGACACCCGCGTCTGGCCTCGCTGGACTCTGGGCCAAGTTTACCTCTCGGAAGAGGTACCCTCTTATAACAATGTTAGTAACGATCGGAGTTCTTGCCCTCATTCTTGGGCTAGTGCTGGGCCTGCCTCAAGGGAATGATGGGGGGAATGGCGGATCTGCGGCATCTTTGGAGGGGAGTACTAGTCCGTCATGGTATCCTAGCCGTATGTTTATTGCTCCCTAGTCTCTAGCGTTCCATTCCGGTTAAAAAAAGTTTCCATCGCTAACCTACATTGTTTTATCTCTAGCTAAGGGAGGGACTGTGGATCAATGGGCGGAAAGCTATCGGAAAGCTGCGGATCTAGTACGAAAGATGAGTTTGGCTGAAAAAGTTAATGTCACTACAGGGACTGGGTGGTCAATGGGCCCCTGTGTGGGGAATACTGGGACCACAAATGTCGGCTTCCCTTCTTTATGTCTTCAGGATGGACCACTTGGTATCAGATTCGCGGAATCTATCACCGTGTTCCCAGCGGGTATTACAACTGCTGCGACATGGTCGAGGAAGCTTATGTATGACCGTGCAAGAGCGCTGGGCAGAGAAGCTAGAGGGAAGGGCGTTAATGTCCTACTTGGCCCCTGTGTAGGGCCTATCGGCCGCTCTCCTTTGGGTGGGAGGAATTGGGAGGGTTTCGGGAGTGACCCATATTTACAAGGAATTGCAGGAGGCTTGAGTGTTCAGGGAATACAAGATGAAGGAGTGATCGCAACTGCAAAGCACATTGTCGCCAATGAACAAGAAAAGTGAGGATATCCAGCACTAAGTCTTCACAACATGTCACTCGAATTGAATTTCCGGTTGAATGAGAAGCACATCAACTAATCTGAGGATTATATAGATTTCGTCAACTTTCCGAGTCTTTAAGTCAAGGCTTCAAAGATGTCACTGCCCCACTTAGTTCGAATATTGGTGAAAGAGCATTAAGGGAATTATACATTTGGCCTTTCATGGATACTGTTCGTGTGGGACTGGGAAGTGTCATGTGTGGCTACAATCAGGTGGATATAGCATACAACTACCACCCAATCAGTGATCTGCATACTAATCTTTTGACTTAGATTAACAATTCGAATGCCTGTCAAAATAGCCACATCTTGAATGGAGTACTTAAGGACGAGTTGGGCTTCCAGGGGTTTGTGATGAGTGACTGTATGTACCTCTTTGATACCTAAACGGGTACTTTCTAACCTTTCACAGGGCTTGCCCAGAGAAGCGGGGTGGCTAGCATTCTTTCCGGAATGTAAGTAACACTATGAGAGTTCATGGAAATTGGATATTAATATCAAGACAGGGACATGACAATGCCTGGGGATGGGCTTTTATGGGCTGATGGAAGCTCACTTTTGGGTCCACAGCTCACTCGGGCTGTTTTGAATGGCAGTGTGCCTATCGGCAGATTGGATGATATGGTTCTACGAATTGTGGCAACGTAAGCACCCTCTTGAAATTATGTGGGGTCTTAAAGCTTATTTTGTGCCTTAAAAATATAGTTGGTACCAACTCAAGCAAGATAATGCGTCTTATCCCCGCCCCAACTTTTCCAGTTGGTTCAGAACCCCCAGTGGCCCAACTTATGGCGGAGTGGGACCTTCTGCGGGACAAAGCTTGCAGAACTTTTTTGCAGACGTCAGGGATGACCACCACGAAGTTGCAAGAGCGATTTCTGCCGAAAGCATCACACTCCTAAAAAATACCAATGGGGCTCTACCATTGAAATCTGGCAAAGAAGCAAAGAAATCTATCATGATATTTGGAAGCGACGCTGGCCCAAATCTCCTTGGCCCCAATGGCTGCCCCGACAGAAGTTGTAACAATGGAACTTTAGGACAAGGTTGGGGCTCTGGAAGTGCTGAATACACATACTTGGTCACTCCTCTTGAAGCCATCCAGGCAAAGGCATTGGCTGATAGGACAATGGTTGAGTACGTTCTGGACGATTATCACTACGGTAGAATTAATTTTACAGCTGAAAAGGCACCAAACGCAACTTGCCTGGTCTTTGTGAGCAGCGATTCTGGGGAGGGATATACATCTGCCGAGGGCGTGTTAGGAGATAGAGTCGATCTGAAATTGTGGCATGCAGGTGACAAATTAATCCTCTCCGTTGCGGAAAGATGCAGCAACACCATTGTCATTATTCATTCCGTAGGCCCTGTTGATATGGAGGTAAGGTTTCCTGGATGATTGGCTTTTTGGCATCCACTAATGAGAAAAAAGGCCTGGATTGAGAATAAGAATGTCACAGCTGTTTTAATGGCACATCTTCCCGGTCAAGAGAGCGGTACAGCGTTGCTCGATGTGCTCTACGGAAGCGTCAATCCCAGTGGTAGACTTCCCTACACTATAGGAAAATCGCTAGCAGATTACGGCCCCGCAGCACCCATCATGCTGCAACCTGGAGGGCCTGTCCCACAACAAGACTTCTCCGAAGGCCTTTACATCGATTACCGCCACTTCGACAAGGAAGGGATAACCCCCCGCTTCGAATTTGGCTTCGGACTTTCCTACACCACCTTTGAATTTTCCAACATGGTAATCACTCAAACCCGCGCGCCAACCGAATTCCCGCCAGCCCGTCCAGTCGGAGTCCCAGCACCAGAGCTAAACTCCACAATCCCCCCCTCCTCAGAACTCGGTTTCCCACCGGACTTTAGACACCTGCGGGGGTACATCTATCCCTACCTCAACGACACAAACGTCATCAAATCGTCAAAACCATACCCATTCCCACCCGGATACTCCACAACTCCACACGAGCCTTCACCCGCCGGGGGCGCTCAAGGCGGTCATCCAGCGCTCTTCGATACGATCTATCACGTCACCGTATCCGTCAAGAACACAGGTAGCCTTTCTGGCAAGGCTGTCCTGCAATTATACATTAGCTATCCCAACGGCACAGGCGTAGACTTTCCCGTGCGCACTCTCAGAGGGTTTGAGAAAGTTGGGGCTGGGCCGGGTGAGACCGTGGACGTCGGGTTTGATATCACGAGACGGGATCTGAGTTACTGGGATGAGAAGAGGGCGAATTGGAGGATTCCCCTCGACAAGGACGGGAATATCGGAGCTTATGAGATTTTTGTCGGGGATAGTTCTAGAGGGAAGGGCGTTACTGGGAGGACGGAGCTTGTTAAGGTTTGAATACCATAAGTTAGGGATGTAAAGTTTAATTATAATCTTTTTTTTTTTTCTTTTTTTTCCCTTTCTTCATTTGGTGGCATCGATGGCTTTAGGCTAGTTGAGCTGGCCTTGAGTATGATATACATTTTTTCTTTTCTTTTTTCTTCTCGGTATTTAGGTCGGGGATACAATATGGTTAGGATAATATAATATAGCGTTATTTACGAGAATTATGTATTTTATTGGGATAATTTGGGTGTCAACGTATAAAGTTAACTTGAATGTGATATCCATCTTTCTTACATTGGTGTTAGGAAGTGTCTGTCAAGATTTTGTGCTGGAGGTTTGTTTTGTGTTTGGTGCGGTTGTTGGTGTATAGATTTGAAGTGCCGAGAATTACTATCTTTTCAAAATGACTGTGTAAGCTCGGTGGTAACTGGTCAAAGTTTGATAGAGGTGAAGAAGGGTTGTATAAATAAATATCAGCCTGGAGAACACGGTGTTCGTTCAGAGAATACTCCGTGAATATGGTACACCGGTGTGTCCCTTTCTTACATGTGTGTCGAAATACAATTTATGGGAAGTGCTCTATGCAAGTTATTGAGGAATTCGCGAACGGCGTGCTAAGCTTACTATAAGTGCTCTATGGATCTCTTATGTATGCCGTCTCTTTTTTCCATGAGGGACTTAGCTCTTGAGTGCCATAAGTCATTGGCCTTGGCTTAAATTAATAGACGATACACGTGGGAACCGGGAACACTCCACAATCTTTCCGTCTCGGAAAGAAAAGAAAAAAACACAACGCTACGAGTAGTGATGGAAGGCTGAAACTCACCGACAAGGATCGATCGTGACCTTCAACAATGGCTGGTTACTGTTCGCAGTAATTGGTCCTTGAAAGTGCTTTCCCCAGCTCGCTTTTCGGGCACTTGAGTGGCGAATGCCGTGATTTCTTCCCTGTTCGTATTCATATGCACTGATAACGAAAGTTGACACATGCGGTCAAAATAACCTGGTCTGCTAACAGCTACTGTGCTGTGCTTTACCGTACAGTGGAGTACTTGGTGCACCCGTGAAAGAAGGGGTGTTGCGGTGGTACTGTACTGTGCAGCTAGGTATCGTACTCCACTTATGTAAGAAAACTACAGTAGAAGTCTTCTGTGTAATAGATTTAAATTTTGGTGTATGGTACAAGTACGGCACAGCATGTCTTGAATTTTCCCCGAGAAACACCCCTGACACCTGCAGGTTACTCTACTCGAGTACCGTATCGTAGAAGTCTTGACTGGCATCGGTACGGTATTACTTCCGTGATAACTTGCACTCACTATTAACTTGTATCTCTTGACCCCGTGGAGAGAAGAGGGTGTTCGCCTGTTCATCTCGTCTACTACCATATCTTCTAGCACCGTATTTGGTTTAATCGGGGCAATTGATAATCATACTCAATTCGAATACTGGACGGCATACCAGTGTTGCAGTACCTACCCAACCGCTTCAAGTTCCAGCTCATACTTATTCCTTGTGTGAATAACCGCCCTCATTCAAATTCTGCACCCTTTGCAAGTTGCTGGTCCATGAATAGCGACGGCACCGTATCTCGCAAGTCCAGTATCAAAAGCTTGAGCGAAAATAGCATTTTCAAGAAGCAATTATTCACTTGTTACCATACGGCACTAATGTCATCGGTCATGTGCGATATCACCTCACACAAGCTCATGCATACCAAAAGCGTGGCCCTGCAGCCCGGCTTCTGAAATTCGGCCAAACAAAACGTTCCATCACATTACGAATAACGTCGTTTGGTAATCTGTGCGGTACCTACATCTGAGTCCGCAAGGGAGGGGTTTAGAACATAACGAGTGACCGACAACTAGCATTGAGTCGACATTGAGCTCTCAGGTGGGGTGCGTTGTGTTCACCACTCCACCGTAACCGCCATAAGCATAATTACGAATAGTCTGGACTGCTAAGATCTTGGTACAACAATACAATATACGATAGGTGAGCAACCAGGGATTCAAGAGTTCGAATCCCTCCTCTGTTGTTTATTGCACAATCCAAAAAAGGCGCTGGTACTCGAGTAGTCGAGTATTCGGATGGCTGCCGGCTTTGCACCCAAGAGTTTGGTGGCGGCGATTGCTCCCGCCCCTGCACCGGTAGGTACCGTGGGTGTCTTACTCTCTGCATACTAGAGTTCGAAATCTTCAACATTCCAGTTGCCGTGCCTCACAGGGGGTAGCCAATCAATCACTGAACAGTTACAGTCGCACCCCGTTGTCCCGGATGGTCAAAATCCGAAGAATCTGTCCGGGACAGCGAATGATCCGGGACAGCAGATCAGGTTTTGGTGCAAAGAAATTCAGAATTCGCAGAGATTCATCCGGGACAACGAAGAATCCGGTAGAGTGAGGTCCGGGACAACGGGGTGCGACTGTATTGGATAATACCGGTACTTGATAGGCAACATACATTATCGGTATCGTCCCGTATGTTAACTTTTTCAATAGAAGCATTCAGCCCCCGGGTCGGAAAAACATTTTTCTTCAAGTATGATACCAAGTTTCGAGTTTATGTCAGTTTTGTAAATTATGCACAAAGGATTTACACTTCCCAAATTCTCTCGATTCAAAAGGCCCGCAGGGCTTCAGGAAAACCAAAGAGGTTGGCTTGAAAACCCTACATAAGCGCTTCTCAATCATGGGGCTGAACGCCTCTATTAAAAAAAACCAAATAATACTATCGTACCTGAGGGGGGAAAAGGAGGGCAGGCTAGATATTATTGAACATAAGACCCCTGTGGTAGCACACTCTGCAGGGGCTCTCATACAGGTATCATACAGATTCATACATGAGTTGTGAGTGGGTTTCGATTTGGAGAACTAAGACTGTTCCGAGAAAAGATTGACGGATGGGTGATACCGACGCTCAAATTGAATCGTCCAGTAGTATTTTCAACAGGATACCCGAAATATTCAGGCCATCCTGACCCTACTGTGTACAAATTCATGTCCATCCCGAGCCTGGGATGATTTAGGTGCATAGAGTCCCGTCTACTTTTATTCCAGGGTTCTCTTTCCCCACCACAGGTATGTCTCTTCTAGATCCTTATCACCAGGCCACCATTGCGGCCTCTGCTGCGTTTCTCACTCAACAAGTGCTCTCCCCCATTCCCGAAGTCTCAACAACGAAATCAATCCTCTTCTACACTATCGCAAATGGCCTCTTGGCTCTTGCACTGAAGAGGGCAGGAGTTGGTATTTTGTACTTCTTTATGCACATGACCCTAATCAACTTTAGCTATCTCACAAGCTTGACATTCTTCACAATCGTCCACCGTCTATACTTTCACCCTCTCAGTAATTTCCCGGGAAATAAGGTTGCACGCTTATCGAAGCTATACGAAGCCTGGCTCAATTACAATGGCATGAATGGCCCAGTTGTGCGGGATTTATGTCGGAAACACGGAGACTTCATACGAACCGGTCCAAATGAACTTGCTATTAACAATGCCGAAGCGGTAGAGATTATCTGGGGGAGGACGCAGCCCACGGCTAGAGGCCCTTTCTATGAATTTGCAAACTTTGTAGGAGAAAAGCATTTGGCTAGCCAGAGAAATAAAGCCATACATGCTTCATGGAGGCGCATTTGGTTTGCACCCCGCTTCTTGATATTTTAAAAAATTTCTTTACTTATTTGATTTGTACATAGGGACAAGGGGTTTACGAGTCAGACAGTCGTTAGCTACAGCCCCCGAGTGGAACATCATGTCGATAAGATGATTTCGATTCTCGAGAAGCTCAACGGCAAGGAGACTAATTTTTTTTTTTTGTTAAATCCATGGTCTTATTCGTAAATACAGGAAAACACCCGGCATGTACCCTAAAGTATGGCCTAGAAAACCTAGTTAAACAAAAGAAACTTCAACCCCCAAAAGCAAACAAATATCCGATAACAATCAATGTTGTCCATCATAAGCCCAAAGGGCTACAAAACCATTATTTTCAGGAACCCAAATTGGAACCTCTCGTAAAAGGAAATCCTCCAAGCTTAACCGGAAAATTCACCAAATTTTTTGAAATAAACATAGAAAAACTCCTAACCAGCTTTCCTCCTGCTTCTCCTTCCTTCCACAGGGCCAACTCTGGCCCTATGTCAAAAACTTCTAGATTTACCCCAACCCTCCCAGCCACCAGAGCCGAGCAATCTGTAATGATATGACGAAACATCTAGTCAGCTATGCCACACCGATCACAGATGGGGTTGTGGTCCTAAATAGACCAATCTGCTTGGGCATTCAAGTAGCTTTTATTAGCCCTCATCTGGTGTATTCGGCGAGCTTGAAACTTAGGCAGGAGCATGAAGTTCTAGCAGCTTCTGTAAGGGGGCCTATATTTGTAGTATGGTGGGTAGATGGACACCGCCCACTCCCTGTGAATTTCTTTCCTTAATTTCTCCTTCGCCTCAGCCCAGCCCTTAGCGCTTTCTTCTGTGACAGGAGACAGTCTGCTCGGCTTCTTGGGGAAGTGCCACTTTTCAAAAATCGTAGCTGCCCTCACCGCTATCTCATCTATCGGGAGGTGTCTTTGGATCTTGGACCTGAACGATGAGTTCCAAGTCTTTGGCCGTGCACTTCCCCTATTTGAAAACACCAACCTCCTGTTCGATTTCGAGCCCAAGTGTTGAACTATGGGGAAACCCCCTGGGAGCATTGCCATTGTGATGTTGTTTTTGGGTAAGGCTATGGTGATTCGCACTGTGGTCATGAGCGAGACTTGCTTAATATACAGCTCTATGGGTGCCAGGCAGGCCTCGACCAATAGTACCACCAGGTTGGTTGCAAAGAACATGTTGGTAATCCACCTTGCCACCCTATTCCAAAACATCTGCATCTTCTTTCTCATTGTCACTGTCGGGGTAAGAATTTCTACTCCATACAGTAAAGTTAGTAGAATAACTTGAACTCCCTTCGCTAGCCTGCAGGCTCCATATGGGGAAAGTCCCTTACCCAGTGTCGAGAGTCTTTTAATTCTGAAAAAGGCCATCTGAGCTAGGGCCAACCTTTTCATAAAATGAGTCGATGTTTCAGTGTTATCTGAAAGCTAATAGCCCAACCCCTTGAGTGTCCTGCCTGCCAGTTTCATACTGTGGGACTGAATTGTCGCCTCATCCATGGGTCTCAGGCCCTGCTCCTTCAGTGTTCGCCAATGCATAAGTTCGGTTTTGTTGATACTGAAAGAAAGTTCCAAGGTGCTTGACTTCTGCACAATCTAATAGGTCTTTTCCTCCAACAGTCTTGTATTCCTGTACCATGAGTTGCTGGCTACCATTATCTAGAAGTTGTCAACGTAAGATAAGGAATGTGTGAATTGGTCGTCCATGTCCATGTGTAGTGAACTCGGGTAGATCACGAACAGGAGAGGTGATAAAGGAGAGCCTTAAGGTATCCCCATGTCAACTACTGTCGGGGTCCTCAGGCTTCCCGGGTATACCAGTACGATTTGGTGGTTGCTGATGAAGTTCCTGATCCAGTCTAGCAGGTAACCTGGCACATTGCCGTCCCTCACGGCAAGGAGACTAACGCTGTGGATATTTATAACAATATGGCTTTTGATGTGTAAGTTCCTGGTCGCCGTGATTAAGGTATATAATTTTGGACATCATCCTGACAACTAGGTAGTATGGCAGATCTTGGGTTTGGCCAGAAGCAGGAGGAGTCAATGCAGAGCGGAGCTGGCGATCCCTCATATATGGAATTTTTGCATGGCTGGATGCGCGCTTCTACTGTAAGGATTAGACCTCTATTCTCCGAAAGACAGATTGGGGAAGCCGTTTTTGACCAGTTCCGTTAGGTCCTAACTTCATTAAGAAATCTATGTTTGTTTACCAATCCACACTCTCCCTGCCCCAACTGACCGAGCATAACAGGTGAACTCGGGGCCTATATTCCCCAGGATGCCGAAAGCAAAGAGTTCAACAAGATGGGCGAGAAGATGCTTGGAGCCCGGCAGAAAATGGGAAAATCACGTCAAGATATATTCACTCACCTCCTTGCAGAAGACAAAGAAAGCGGCGTGAACTTCACTCAGGCCCAACTCCTGATAAATGCCCAAATGTTAATGGTGGCAGGTTCAGGTGCGTCAACTACCACTTGAATACCACCCATCTATAAGTACCAAATGATTAACATATTCACTAGACACAACTGCCGTAACCCTTACGTGCCTATTCAGACTTCTTGCAATGCACCCAGAGAAGCAGCAAAAGCTCCGCAAGGAAATCACCGAAGCCTTCCCCAATGGTGAAATCCCTACATGCGCAACCACGGCAGCCCTTCCATTTCTTAACGGCGCAGTACAAGAATCCCTACGCATGTGGCCGGCCGTACCATCGGGTCCTCAAGCTACTACTCCACCAAGCGGATACACCATTGCAGGCACATATGTTCCCGGAAATGTCGAGGTTCGAATTCCTCATATGACTATGATGTCTGGTTAGTTTCTCCTTCCATCTTTCCTCCATCCCCCGAAAAGAATTCTAGGTCTAACAAAACAATCAGACGCAAGATACTTCCCCCGGCCCGACGAATTCCTCCCGGAAAGATGGACCCCCGAAATGCCGGAGTTGGTTAAAGACAAGAGGGCTTTTATCGCTTTTGGATTGTATGTCCCTTCCTTCCTTCCTACCTCGTATTTTATTATTCTCCGGTAGCTAATTTGAATGATAGCGGCGCACATTCATGTATCGGCCGACCCCTCGCACTGAACGAAATGCGCACCGCGGTGGCAAGGGTTATTCAAAGATTTGAAGTCCAGCTTGGCGAGTCCTACGATGATAAGGTATTCCGGGATGGGTGGAGAGATTATTTCTCTGTAAAGTTGGGGCCTTGTCCACTTAAGTTTGTGCCTAGGAAGATGTGAGCGTGGTGATTTTATTTTATATATATATATATATATTGGAAGTTTGGGGGTTCTTTTTGTTTTTGTTGGCTAGGAAGGGGTAAAATTAATGATCTATGACGTTTGTGAGGTGTTATCTTTTTTTTTGTGATCCTGTCACGGAAAGTATGGACATTGTGCTACTTATCTCCCAAGGATAGCATAAGTTAACATATTTCTTATTGCTCAGAAGGCTCAAACCAACTCTAAAGAGGAGGTACGGTAGTGGGATAAAGTATTTAACATGACTCCGCCAACTACCACCGCCGTTGAGCCCATAACCATATGGTTAAGCTTAAACCCAGTGAGTACTATATATCTAATTCCTGCTTAGAAGTTAGAACCTATTTGTGCAACTCAGCCAAGTTACTGGGGACATAAAAAAACCGAAACACCATCCCCTCTGCCCCTAATCTCCCGCTTACCAGAAATTAAACTAAATCCGCATGTCAAGTATCTCCTCCTACAGCTCTGTGAGTCTTTGGAGTAAGTCTTAAGGCCTACAACGGACATCGTTGAACTATGGTACCCAATGATATCGAGGCGTAAGTGGCAGGGTAGAATACACAGGTAAAACAATAACCAACACCAGAGATATTAACTAGGCAATTAAAAAGCAGTAGCGTTAGAGAGAAGAATTGTTTTGAGTATACCTTTGAAAGTGTTTTTTTCTAAGCGTGGTATACCACCAGTGCATGATAATTTAGACCAAGGAAATATCAGGAGTGGAGGTGTAATTCCGTAAGCTAGAGCAGTGCAGAGAAGGACTTGTGTTGTAAACAGGTTATCGTAGAGCCGTGCCTATCTGTACAGTAGTTTTCTCTGTAGCCGCAGCTGTCAATATTCCTGCCGCTTGAATCCTGGGTGGGCAGTGGTTTCATGGATTGTCACTCGGGAGTAAGTGGATCTGAGAAAGCTGGGGATTTATGGGGAGTTGGCTAAGTTTGATTTGATACCGGGATGGATAGATTGGTTTATTGATAGAATTGTATTTCTTTTTTTTTTTTGCTAAAATTAATGCTTGACTGAACGGTGGAGAAGGAGTAGTGGAGGAGGGCGTGGGTCAAAGGTTGAAGGTTGATCCAGTAGGGCAAAAGGGAAAGATAAATAAAATTATCCTACTAATACTATCGGTGCGTATTTCTATGGTAGCCCTAATTTCTACGCTGAGGGTTTTTGGTCGACGTGTCTATATAAAGGCGGAGCTTTTCCCATTTTTTCCTCCTTTCCTTATTTCCTCCTCCAAGAAATACGACAACCACCACCACCACAACAACCACAACCGTGGAGCGCCAAAAGGACAACAAAAATTTACGAATCAGCAAAACACGACAATCAGAGGAGGGGAAGGGAGGAGGAGGATGGGTTGATGGTTTTGGTGTGGAGAAGTCCGATCAGTCTTGATGGCTAAAGTGGGAAGAGTGTCAGGCTTTGTTAGCTGTTCACGCAGTTAACAGAGTCTGGCATTAGTCTCACAGGTTATTTGGCTCAGCTTGTCTGAGCCTATATCCATTTGGTTCATCAAGGCTAGAGTCGGAGGCTGGAAGGGCAGGTGGAGGAAGGGGGGCTAATGGTTGGGATGGGAGGACCAAAAGGACGACAATCCATATCGACAAAAGGACGACAACAATCAGCAAACGGCGGACTAGAAACTCCGGACAACAATCCCCATACTCCCCGTGTTCTCATTTTTTTTCTTATTTTTTTTTTGGTGACAATTTATACTAACATTGGTGGGGTTTTCGGGGGCTCTAAAATAAACCTTACGTTTCGGTACCAAGATTTCCATTGGAAATCGAAGGACTTCCAACTCAAATGATGACAATCTTGGACCGAATCTGCTTTTCCCTGTCTGATGGTTTCTTATTTTGAGAGCTTGAGGATGGGGCAGTGGGATGAAGAGACTATTCTGATGAGTTTTGAGATGCTGTTTTTGGTTTTCTTTTGCTTTGCTTGTGGGGGTGTACGGAGAGGAGGGTGATGTCATATACTTTTTTTGTATTTGTTTTTCTTTTGACCCGGCGATATTTTCATTTCTTATTCCTTTTTGCTTTATAGAATGTTGAAAGAGCGTGTGATTTACTTGTGGAGTATAGGATAAAATAGTTAGTCTGATAAGGTTTGTGAAGTTGCTTTTGATTTCTTTTGCTTGCGCGGGTGTACAGAGGAGAGGGTGCGGTGGTGGTTCAGAAATGCGCAACCGGTGTCATGTACTTTTTTTTTTTTTCTTCCTCTTCTAATTTTCTTTTGAGGATGGGGTTATCTGTTGTAAGCCTTTGTTTTATGAAAAAAAAAAATTAAAAAAGAGCATTTGTTTTATCTGTTAACGTTCGAACCCTACCTACTGTATTCGTGGAAGTTCTAGGAAAGTTAGTCCAGTAATTGTACAGCCACTCTGCAAAAGTGTTCGTGGAACGGAGTTTCCCTTTGACGGAGATTAAAGCGGACTAAGGGGGGTAATTGCGCAATTGGGGCCTCTGTGCGGGAGGAGTCCCATTCCCCGGGGAAAGGGGAATGCCCTTTCACGAACACTTTTTCCAGAATAGCTGTAAGACAGTCATTTAAGTATGGAGTAGGGGTAGCCTGTTGAAATGTGAGCTCCGTGGGTGGTAGAAAATCGAGTACTAACTCGCCTTTGAAGCTCTATCCAAATTTTTCTTAAATATTGAGCTCAATGGGGAGGTTGTCTATAAGACTGGATCTCGCTAACAAATTCGGAGAGCAGAGGTTTAATTCCGCAGAGCTCTAGGGGGATATTCGCGCTTTGCATT
The DNA here is from genome assembly GCA_003788595.2 of Choiromyces venosus 120613-1. Taxonomy (NCBI): domain Eukaryota; kingdom Fungi; phylum Ascomycota; class Pezizomycetes; order Pezizales; family Tuberaceae; genus Choiromyces; species Choiromyces venosus. Next base: position 356,210 of record ML120395.1, read on the forward strand.
CAAAGTAGACTATGATATGCCAAATCTGCATATTTATCTGCCATCACAGCCATTTCGTGATTCTTTCCGTCTGCGATCGCTAATTGCGACTACGGTGCTGCATCTCGAACCTTCATCAGTTCTCACTCGAGATGTTGTAAACTCGTGTGTTGATACGTGGATGGCTTTATGCTCTCAAATACTTCATTCAGTTTCTTGTTCGACGCCTTAGCCAAGTCCTAGTCTGGGCCCACGGCTATTACTCTCCGTTCTTCTCGTTTTTCCCTCGTCAAGCATTATCTATCGCTTCGTCAAAGAAGGTGTTCGGACAACCGGACAATTGAGAGTGAGCATGGAATACTTCGATAAATAGTAGAACTTTTTTCTCACTGTCATTTACTATCTTGGTACAGGCTAAACCTTTCTCGAATAACCTATGGATAATATCCCGCTACAAGCTAAGTTATCTAGCATTGCTGTACTAAGTAATGTGTCACCAAGAAGAATGCGTTATTCTTCTTGCAGTGGTATCGAGATGAAATATTGAACATTACTCTGTCAACTACTACCGACAATAGATCCATTACAATTTCCTCAGAATAGAGTCATGGGACCATGTAGTATGTTCCGTTCCTATTTGTATAATCTGTAAGGTAGGCTAACTCAGGGGAGATATAATGTATCGAAAATTCACTCCAATTCAAACCCAAGCCATTCATACTGGAAAGTACACCTAACGCACATAATAGCTTGAGATACCTCCGCATACACCTTCACCGTCCCAAGAACAACCCCCAAAACCTACAATCCACATCTTTCAACCTTTACCAAGAACAAGGCACAGTGCAATCGCCGTTGCACTATAAGTTAGTAGATCACACAGGTAACGTAGTAGGATCTAGCTTCTCCTCCAGCTCAACGCCCTGAACGGAACAGGCTACATCCGCATTAACCACCAACGCAGGACTCGACAACTTTTACGCCTTGTTGCAAATCACTGGATGCTCCATGGGAGCTAGAAGGGTGCGGAGTTAGAGTGGGACACTTCATATGTGCGTGATCTTATTACGAGTAGTAGCTTTTTGGGTGGAGTAAATCTCGATTTAGGGATCTTGGATTTATAGTTGGATATCTTAGTGGAAATAATACAGGAGGCGGAGGTATACAGTGTGGAGAGAACAAAAAGAAAGAAAGAATCTGTCAGATGGAGAGGCTGAGAAGAGTGCGCCCAGAGGAATGTGGCACATGGGGGGATGGATGGAGGAATTAGCGGGAGTGGAAGTGTATTTGTGTAGAGCACTGTAAGGAGTGATAGTTCTCTAAGTGCCTTTTCGCAAAGCTGTACATATCTGTACATTGCTCTGTCTCCACAACTGTCCTGCCATTCCTTCCTCATGAATCCGGGGGATAGGCAATGCTTTCATAAATTCTCACTCGAACCGAAGCAAACCTCCGTAAACCGAGAGGGTATGGGGTTAAGCACTTCAGATCTGCTACCGTGAAATGTATTGATGGAATTATTTTCCGTTCTCGAAATTAAATTAAAGCACAATTGAAAGTAAAGGGATGGGCGTCGCTGATCGAGGCTATAAGATTGGTCGAATCGGAAAAAAATAAAATAAAATAAAACAAAATTTAATAACTAATACTTGGCACGTATTTCTATGGAAGCCCTAATTTCCACCCCGAGGGTTTTTTAGTCGACGTGGTTATTTAAAGGAGGAATTCTTCCCATTTTTTTCCTCCCTTCTTTCTTTCCTTCAAGAAATACGATAACCACAACAAAACAACCACAACCATGGAACGCCAAAAGGACGACAATCCCATCAGCAAAAGGACAACAAAAATACGAATCAGCAAAATACAACAATCAGGGGAGGAGAAGGGAGGAGGAGGATGAAGGGGTTGATGGTTTTGGTGTGGAGAAGTCCGATCAATCTTGATGGCCAAAGTGGGAAGAGTGTCGGGTTTTGTTAGCTGTTCACGCAGTTAACAGAGTCTGGCATTAGTCCCACAGGTTATTTGGTTCAGCTTGTCTGGGTCTATATCCATTTGGTTCATCAAGGCTGGAGTCGGAGGCTGAAAGGGCAGGTGGAGGAAGGGTGGGGAATGGATGGTTGGGATTGGAGGACCAAAAGGACGACAATTCCTATCAGCAAAAGAACAACAATCCCTATCAGCAAAGGACGACAACAATCAGCAAACGGCGGGCCAGCAAACCTGGATAACAACCCCCCCCCCATATCCCCCATGTCTTCATATTTTCTCAATTTTTGACGACAATTTATACTAACATTAGTGGGGGCTTTCGGGGGCTTTAAAATAAACCTATGTTTCGGTACCAAGATTTCTGTTGGAAATCGAAGGACTTCCAACTCAAATGATGACAATCTTAGACCGAATCTGCTTTGCCCTGTCTGATGGTTTTCTTATTTATAAGAACCTGATGATGAGGCAGTGGGATGAAAAGAATATTCTGATGAGTTTTGAGATGTTTTTGATTTTTTTGGTGGCAGGGTATAGAGAGGTGGGTGCTGTGGTGGTGTGGAAATGTTCAGGCGAGGTGATTTTTTATGTTTCTTTTTTTCTCTCTTTTTGGCTGTGGGGGTTTGTACTGAAAAGTGGAGGTGGTGGCGGTTAGAGTCTGGAAGTTCTCACGTGGTGTATCATATGCTGCTTTTTGTTCCTCTCTTTTTTCTTTGGTAATATGGGGGTGTTCCTATTGCTTTTTTGTTTTATAGAAAATTGGGAAAGTTGGTTTGTCTGTTCGAATTTTATACCTCCGTGAAAACTCCGGTGTATGCCGGCCAACACAGCGGCTTCTGAGGGACTGGGCATATGCCATTGCGATGGGAGGTAGTGGGGGCGTTTGCAGAGGTTTAGCATGTTGTCTCTGGCGTTCGCTGTATCCACCGAGTGGACTTTGTGAGCAAAATATCTGAGAGTGTATGATAGGTGCAATTCCATACAGAAATTCTTGTTTTGTCAAAAAGCAGTCCACGAGAAAGCTAAATATCAATCCCTCTAGACCTCCTTCTCCATCTCAACTTAACACCCTCTTTGCGATATCCTCTACCCCGATTGATGGCTCTTACCTAGGCAGAATACCTGCAAGCAGCGCCTTCATTGATTCTCACTCGAAATAAAGCAAACCTCCGTAAACTGAGAGTAGAAGGTGAACAGATTGATCTCTCATATCATGGTATGTATTCAAGGTATCGCCTTCCAAAATTTAATTAGCACTCTGTTTACACAAAGTGGAAAGAGTTACAGGCATGGAGGTCAGCTGAATGCTGTAGGTTAATGGTCGGAATGAAACTCCAGAGTGCCAGGAGGAGGAAGATGCTGAGCAGCTGCGGCTCAAGGAGGGGATCTATGGGGAGGTATAAAAAGGTAGTACTGGGAGGAAGAGGGCGCGGTGATACAGTACACTTTTAGAGTGAGAGGTTTAGATGGTTGTTGAAGGCGGGGTATTTACAGGTAGGACAGGCCCGGAAAAGGCCGGAGGGGAGATGTGATTCCGGAAGCAATATCACGAAATTTTGTTTCATAAGTAGTTTATCGTAAAGCCGTATATGCCTGTATACAGCTCTATCTCTTATCATCCTTTCCTCTAGAAATCCGCTAGTTCATGTTCAAGCACAATTCGTGCAGGCGGCAGAGAGAGCTTTCGTTGATTCTCACTCGAAACGAAGTGAGCTTCTGTATACCGAGAGAGCATGGGCTGACCGATCCAGATCTGCTACCATAAAACGTATTGATAAAATCGCTTCCCGTTCTCGAAATTAAATGAAAGTGTATTTGAAAGAAGGGGGAAAGTAATGGTATGGAGCGGAGATCGAGGTTAAAAAGACTCATAAAATAGGGCAAAAAGGAAAGATAAACAAAATTACTAATACCGTGACACACATTTCTATGGTAGCCCTAATTTTTACCCCGAGTGTCGTTGGTCGACATGGTTATTTAAACACTGAATTCTTCCCATTTCTTCCTCCCTTCCTTCTCTAAGAAATACGACAACCACCACCAGTACCACTACCACCACTATCACCACAACCACCACAGCAACACCACAACAACAACCACAACCGTGGAACGCCAAAAGGACGACACTCCATATCAACAAAAGGACGACAAAAATACGAATCAGCAAAACACAACAATCAGGGGAGGCGAAGGGAGGAGGAGGATGGGGTTGGGAATCTTGGTGTGGAGAAGTCCGATTAGCCTTGATGGCTAAAGTGGGAAGAGTGTCAGATTTTGTTAGCTGTTCACACAGTTAATAGAGTCTGGCATTAGTCTCACAGGTTATTTGGCTCAGCTTGTCTGAGCCTATATCTATTTGGTTCATCAAGGTTGGAGTCGGAGGCTGGAAGGGCAGGTGGAGGAAGGGTGGGGAATGGATGGTTGGGATGGGAGGACGGCAATCCATATCAACAAAAGGACAACAATCCCTATCAGCAAAAGGACGACAACAATCAGCAAACGGCGGCCCAGAAAACCTAGACAACAACCCCCATATTCCCCATGTTTTCATTTTCTTTTCCTAATTTTTGATGACAATTTATATTAACATTAGTGGGTAATTCGGGGGCTCTGAAAAGTGCTCGCCATGTCTTACCCTGGCAGTAGGCCATGTTCAGTACCAAGATTTCCGTTGGGAATTCCAACTCAAATGATGACAATCTTGGACCGAATCTGCTTTTCCCTGTCTGATGGTTTCTTATTTTGAGGGCTTGAAGATGAGGCAGTGGGATGATGAGACTATTCTGATGAGTTTTGAGATGTTGTTTTTGGCTTTCTTTTGCTTTGCTTGTGGGGGTGTATGGAGAGGAGGAGGATGCATGTACTTTTTTTGTATTTGTTTTTCTTTTTGACCCGGCGATGTTTTTGTTTCTTATTCCTTTTTGCTTTATAGAATGTTGAAAGAGCGTATGTGATTTACTTGTGGAGTATGGGCAAAATAGTTAGTCTGATGAGGTTTGTGAAGTTATTTCTTATTTCTTTTGCTTGCGCGGGTGTACTAGTACAGAGAAGAGGAGGCGGTGGTGGTTCAGAAATGGGCAAACGGTGTCATGTACCTTTTTTTTTTTTTGCTTTTTCATTCTCTTTTGAGGATGGGGTTATCTTTTGTATACCTTTTTGTTTTATAGGAAAAAAATTGAAAAAGGGCATTTGTTTTATCTGTTAACGTCCGAACCCTACCTAATTTACTGTATCCGTGGAAGTTCTGGGAAAGTTAGTCCAGTAATAATTGTACAGCCACTCTGCAAAAGTGTTCGTGGAACGGAGTTTCCCTTTGACGGAGATCAAAGCGGCCTAAGGGGGGTATTGCGCAATTGGTGCCTCTGTGCGGGAGGGGCCCATTCCCCGGGGTGAGGGGAATGCCCTTTCACGAACACTTTTGCAGAGTGGCTGTAAGACAGTCATTTAAGTATAGCGTAGGGGTAGCCTGCTGAAATGTGGGCTCCGTGAGTGGTAGAAAATCGGTTACTAACTCGCCTTTGAAGCTTTGTCCAATTCTCTTTTAAATATTGAGCTCAATGGGGAGGTTTCTTATAAGACTGGATCTAGCTAACAAATTCAGAGAGCAGAGGTTTAACCCCGCAGAGCCTTAGGGGGATATCCGTGCTTTGCAGTCAAAGTAGACTATGGTATGCCAAATCTGAATAGTTATCTGCCGTCACGGCCATTTCGTGATTCTTTCCGTCTGCAATCGCTAATTCTTGGGCGACTATGGTGCTGCATCTCGAACCTTCATCAGTTCTCACTCGAGATGTTGTAAACTCGTGTGTTGATACGTGGATGGCTTTATGCTCTCAAATACTTCATTCAGTTTCTTGTTCGATACCCTAGCCAAGTCCCAGTCTGGGCCCGCGGCTATTACTCTCCGTTCTTCTCGTTTTTTCCTCGTCAAGCATTATCTATCGCTTCGCCAAAGGAGATGTTCGGACAACCGGACAATTGAGAGTGAGCATGGAATACTCCGATAAATAGTAGAACTTTTTTCTCACTGTCATTTACTATCTTGGTATCGGCTAAACCTTTCTCGAATAACCTATGGATAATATCCCCTTACAAGCTAAGTTATCTAGCATTTCTGTACTCAGTAATGTGTCACCAAGAAGAATGCGTTATTCTTCCTTCAGCGGTATCAAGATAAAGGATTGAACATTACTCTGCCAGCTACTACCGCCAATGGACCCATTAACAATTTCTTCAGAATAAAATCATGGAACTAGCATGTTCCGTTCCTATTTGTATAATCTGTAGGGTGGGTCAACTCATGGACAGTATAATGAATCAATGAATCGAAACACCCTCCGACCAGGACTCAATACCCTTGTACTGAAAATTGCTCCCAATGCATATGCTACCTTAAAGCACTTCTGCATACACCTCCACCGTCACAAGAACAACTCTCAATATCCACGGTCCACATCCTTCAATTTTTTCCAAGAACAAGCTGCAGTGCAAGCGCCGCTGCACTAGAGCAGATCGTACAGACAACATAATAGGATTTAGTTTGTCCTCCGACTGAAGCCTCTGAGACTGAATACACTACTCCCCCATCAGCACGGGATTCGACAACCTTTCCGCCTTGTTGTCAACTACCGGATGCTCCGTGGGAATTCGAAGGGTATGAGGTCGAAGTGGGAGACTTCGTATCTACCTAGTCTTATCACAAGTAGCTTTATGAATGAATTGAATTTAGATTCAGAGATTTCAGATTGATTGTTTATTAGCCCCGAGGGGAGGAAGCTTATACAGTACGGGGAAAAAAATGAAAAAAGCAGTCGGATGTGGAGGCTGAGAAGAGTGTGCAGAGAGAAATCTAGTGCCTAGAGGTGGATGGATGGATGGATGGATGAAGGAATTGGCGGAAATGGAAGTGTAGTTCTGTAGAGCACTGTAAGGAGTGCTAGTTCTCCAAGTGCTTTATCACAAAGCCGTACATACCTGTATTGTAAATTGTTCTGTCTTCACAACTATCTTGTCATTCCCTCCTCCTGAATCCGGGTGATAGGTAACGCTTTCATAGATTCTCACTCGAAATGAAGCGAACCTCCGTAAATCGAAAGTGTATGATGTTAACAAATTCAGATTAGATGCCATAGGATGTGTCGGTAAAACTGTTTTTCGCTCTGAAAAGTGTATTAAAGCGTAATTGAAAGAAGAGAAGTGAGGAATGGTTTGAAGCTTGGATGGGGGGTTTATTGAAGGCTGGCCCGGGTCCAATCGGGCAAAATAAAAATTACTAATACTATCGGTGGGTATTTCTATGGTAGCCCTAGATTTCCATGCCTAGGGTTGTTTGGTCGAGGTGGTTATTTAAAGGCGGAATTCTTCCCATTTTTTCCTCCTTTCCTTCTTCTTTCCTCCCCCAAGAAATACGACAACCACCACCAACACAACAACCACAACCGTGGGGCGCCAAAAGGACGACAATCCCTATCAACAAAAGGACGACAACAATACGAATCAGCAAAAGGACGACAATTAGAGGAGGAGAAGGGAGGAGGAGGATGGGTTGATGGTTTTGGTGTGGAGAAGTCCGATCAGTCTTGATGGCTAAAGTGGGAAGAGTGTCAGGCTTTGTTAGCTGTTCACGCAGTTAACAGAGTCTAGCATTAGTCTCACAGGTTATTTGGTTCAGCTTGTCTGGGTCTATAGCCATTTGGTCCATCAAGGCTGGAGTCGGAGGCTGAAAGGGCAGGTGGAGGAAGGGGGGTTAATGGTTGGGATGGGAGGACCAAAAGGACGACAATCCATATCGACAAAAGGACGACAACAATCAGCAAACTGGGGACCAGCAACTCCGGACAACAATCCCCATGCTCCCCATGCTCTCATTTTCTTCTTATTTTTTTGGTGACAATTTATACTAACATTGGTGGGATTTTCGGGGGCTCTAAAATAAACCTTACGTTTCGGTACCAAGATTTCCATTGGAAATCGAAGGACTTCCAACTCAAGTGATGACAATCTTGGACAGTATCTGCTTTGCCCTCTCTGATGGTTTTCTTATTTATAAGAAATTGATGGTGAGGCAGTGGGATGAAAAGAATATTCTGATGAGTTCTGAGAATTTGGTTTTTAGTTTCTTTTGCTCGCGGGGGTGTATAGGGAAGGGCGCTGAGGTGGTTGTAGAAATGTTCAAGCGAGGTTTTGTCTTGTGTTTTTTCCTTTTCGCTTTGGCTGTGGGAGTGTGTATCGAAAATAAGAGTTGGCGGTGGTGGCCAGAGTCTGGAAGTGTTCAAATCGTGCATCGTGCTTTTTGTCCCTCTCTTTTTTTTTTCTTCGGTAATATGGGGATGTTTATTGTATGCCTTTGTTTTATAGAAAATTTAAAAAGTATTTGCTTTGTCTGTTCGAACTTTATCCATCTGTGACAACCCCAGCGTTAGGCCGGCTGACACAAGCAAACAACTTTTGAACAGGGAATAGGAGTATACTATCTCGGGGGGCGAGTTTTGTAGAGGGAGGGGGGCGCTTTCATATATTCTCACTCGACGTCACGTAAACTTCTGTTGTAAATCTGGATACGTAAACGGGAGACAAAAGTACTATATCCTTGTATAACTTGAAGAATACTCTTAGTATCCCACACTCATAAGACCAAGAAAAAACTTTCTTAAAATAACCAACTATCTTAAGCTATCATAGAGCACCATACACTTCATTAAATTCATCAAGCCATGGTTTTATAAATCCATCCTTGTAAAAAGTATTCCCATATTTCCCATTAAAACTCCCTGAAAGTGAAGAAAAGAAAAAAATAAATACGCCATACCCATACCGATTCCTTGTTGAAAACAATATGTAAATAAAAATAAAAAAAAATAAAAAAAAGATTTGTCAGGTCATGAAACCACTCACCCTCCTCTTCATCAGCTCAAGACAAACTTCAAATCCAAGATCAACCCTCAATCTGCCTCGCCTTCTCATCCGCCTTCTCATCCGCCGACATATCGATCCTCCTCTTGCCCAAAAATGCATTATACAGAATTTCCGAACGGGTCTCCCTCTTGTGCATAGTGGGGTACTCCCTCCTCGGTGACGGCGGCCGCCGCGGAGGCCGTGGTGTACTACTATCACTTCCACCGCCCGCCACCATCTCAAACACCGCAACCAGCCCCTCCCAGACCACGCGCCAAAATCGTGTATGCAAGCGTGCAAGAAGGACAAGTATAAACCCGAGATACCACCAATTGCTTATAGGGGGCTCCTTTCTTTTCGATTTCTCTGCCTGGCGAAGTTTGTTGCCGCGCTCTTTCCAGGGGGAGTCTAGCGGTCTATCGCTCAGCATTAGGGATTGGAGGCGGTCCATCCAGCCCCCGTAGAGGCTGCAGAAGAGCCGGCCGAGGATTTTGAGGTTCACGGCTATGAAGACGGTTGTCGTTGTTAACAGGATTAGGCAGATTATGAATGAGAGCATGTTGGCGGCTTCGGGGAGGATACGCATGCTGTAGACTGACTGGGAGGCTGTTAGTGCATTGAGTTGGTTGGGGGAGAAGCGGGGAAAGGGGCATTTACAGTTATGAAGGTCATAGGAAGAAAGGTTACGGAGAAGAGTGTTAAAAGGCGGATGTTGTTGTTCTAGATGGCGGCGAGGCGGGCTTCTGCGACTGAGGATGCGGAGAATAGCTGTGGGTTGTACAAAGAGGCACAGTTAGTATCAATGCTAACACAAAATTACCGTAACATAGGCGGGACCTGAAGTCGCCGCTCTACATCTTCTAGAATTCCACTCACCCCATCACTGAGCCCCTTGACCTCCTGCCGCTTCCGCTCGATACGGTCACGAATCTTTTCAAACTTGGCCACGTGCTTTGCTGCGACATCACTTATCTCGCGATTGAGTTCCTCCATAGTTGGCAGGTCGGAGTCGCTCTCCCCCTTCTGCTTGTCAACGCCAAGGATATAGAACTTTTCGAACATGTGCGGGAGGAATTGAATTGTCTCCTCCATGGTCTCCGAAAATACCCTGAGGGATTGCAACGCCCAGAAATAACGTTTAGAGTTATTGAAGTTCTCATCGTCGAATAGGAATTTTATCCTTGTTTCTTCGTCGAATAGGACTGAGTTCTAAGTTAATGGAAGTAAAGAAACACTGTTAGCCCATACGATACTTGCCGTGCTCGCGTCCGAATAACAAGGGGCGTATAGACCAACCGTAACACTAATCTGCCTATCAAGCTCATTTAAAACTTCATTCCATTTTTCCCTTATCCCATCAAGGCAACTCTCGACCCAACAGCGTAGCGACAACGGCTCGATCTGTGTGCTTATCCCGGTAATATTGTTCTGCAGGCAGTGCATCCGCGGGGGGTTGATCGCAATCACTTGCCAGAAATTCCGCTCACGCGGACTTAGGTGGATGTTTTCCCAGTCCCCACATATGGAAGTGAAGGAGAAAGTAAGTTTACCCTGGCGGATATATTTGTCATCGCCGTCGTGTGTTGGGAAACCGCTTGTGAAAACCCCTGTTTCTGCTAGCGGGACGCAGCCCTTCCCGGGTCGGTCTCGGTAGACTTGGTAGAAAGACAGTGTTGTTGACCAGACCTATTACCAAGATATACAGTCCATTTAGTCAGTGAGTGTATAAAACAAAGTCAACTCATAAAGTAATGCGTAAGCCTGGACTTACTGTGCGATTAGCTTCACCGAAAGAGCTGTGGTGGAAGAATCGGTCTTCACTGTTAGTACTAATGTGCCGGCGCAGAGCCAATACATCATCTGGCCGCTCGCAATACTGATAAGAGTCTGGACTGTCCCTTAATTGACTCATGAAAATCGTGGCGATAGCACTCGATGTGATGTCTCGGATGACTATCTCGCGCCCTTGGGCACAAGTAGTAGATCTCTATTTGTTTGAAAGAACATCAGCAAGCTTAACCACCGTTAGGTTGACACAAATTACCTGTTTCTTCAATCTTTTCAGGAAATCGGGCGTGGTGAGCCCACTCCTGCACCAAACCATCCGCTCGCCATGATTTCTGGCACGAGACACCGAAAGCAAATCCAGGCCGAAAAAGTCACGAACATGAAATGCCGAGTCCCCGTCACTCAACTTCTCATGCGTCATTGGATCACCAGGTACTCCACCCGGCGCCACTGGATCCCCGCGACCACGCTCAAAACTTAGCATATTGAGGCTGCCAGGGATATTCTGCATGAGAAACATAGTCGCTCGATCAGCGGTGCTGGCTAAATAAGTTACATGCACATTAGCATACGAATTTGTGACAGTCCATGAATCTTGGACTTACAGTTTTGGTGATACTCTCGGCGTAGATTATCAAAAAATACAGCTTTCCTCTCGTCAAAGTTCTCTTCGTTCCAATCAATGTTCCAACCTTGGGGAAGATATGCATCGGCCACCTGGTCCATAACGTCCGGAAAGGGTCCATATGACATTTTGGCTAATTGGAAGGAACTGATGCCGTAGGATAACGACACTGCCTGAGAAAAGTTGACGGATAATTTAGAGTTTAGATCCAGAAACAGCAGCAATTACGGACAGGAAGTTTTAGTACTTAAGTACGCACTTTTTTTTTGGAATTGCTTCTTTTTGGAGTAACGTTTCACAATACCCGTCCCCCTGCCCCTTCTTCTTTGGCTGCTGCCCACGGTACAGCCGGATGTAAGAAGGCTGCGCCAGTTCTGTGGGATTATTTTCTTGGCCAAGCATCATTCATGAAGTGCCCTCCGATCATGATCCCAATGTTCAATCCTCGGTATAGCCCTTAGTATGGCATTGGTGTTAGCCTATTACGCTGTTAGGTTGCTAAATTATGTTTTTACGCGCCCAAAAGTGGAAAAACGGAAACCTGAATCAAGCATGATTCGCCATAGTTACCTTCTGAAGCAACCCCCTCGTCTACCTTCATAGTCAGCCTTGTAGAAGAACAGCACTCCTCGCAGTCTAACTGGAGAACACTACCGACACATACTGACAACACCCTGCTTCTGATAGCTCGGCCGTCATCCAAAAGAAGGACAGGCATCTTGGCGTTCGAATAAAGCTCGCTAAGAGCTTAATGCGTGTATGAAGCAGATATAATCATACTCGTGTATCGAAGCATTGAGTGCGAAACGCTTACAGCCGCAGTGGGCTTAGTGTTAGGTGGGCAGGACTAAATCCCCAAACAAGGCTGAAAATTCGTTTGACTGGTAAACGACCCTGTCAGGACTCGTACGGGTTGGGCCTTAAAGTGCGTTTTGAGTGCTGCCTTGCTCAAGAATGCTTGCTTGAAACATACTCTCGGGGGAGAGGTATTTGCGCACTTGATTTGGAGGATAAGACCCGAAATGTACCATATCAATCAACGATCTCTTGATACCAGGCGTCTAATGGTGAAAACGACTTCAGACGAGAACGCCTCAACACCTCTTAATCTGCCTAATAGGGCAATCGCTTAAGCACTTAAGCTTCTTGGTAAGACGAAAATTTCAAATCGCCAACTGAACTGCACCACATACCATACCTTCTTGGGCGTTAAACCCGGGCGTAAGTCTAGTATCATAGTTTTCCCAATCGAAATTATTCTCGCACAATCGCTAGACATCCCATCCGGCACTGTCGTTGACCAATGGTCCATACATGCAAAGTTGGACGAGGCTGCCAATGATCAAAGCATCTTTAGGCGAAGCTGGATCACCCCAAACCTAAAAGAGGCCATGCGTTCCGGGTTTGACGGATATAGGATATGTAATAGTGGGGTGCAAATTGCGGAGTTTTTCGCTCGTACCAGAAATACCTGGATGAGAATTACTGTAGTAGGAATTGGTCCCGAGAAAAAGGAAAAGAAAAGAAAAAAAACTAAAGATTACCAGAATACCACAGTTGCCACACCGGTGTCAAAATGATTCCCTACCTTTTTGCACTTGATAGTGAGTCATAAGAAGGGCGCAGGGGATGTTTGTTTTCCAGCGGTTCGAAGGATACTGTGGGGGGGAAGTAGATGTATGTCATATCGCGCCCGCGAGATGTTTCCCTTGACAAGGAGAATAAGCGTCTTACCAGACAAGAAGCAAGACCTCTTTTGCTCCGCATTCCAGCTTCAGCAAGGCTTAGCATGAGCAGTAATCCCAGTAGAAAAGACCAATTAATCCCAAGGAAGATACGATTGTACCGCATGTGTCCCGGGGCTGCCCCCGAGTACATTTCTAAGGTCCGACATACCGTATCTTTTCGTAAAAGTCGGACTCGTGTTAAGGAGGGCCTGCCCAATCGCAGCCCGACTTTTGCTCAAAGTATGGCAATTTGGAAGTCTTCGTGCTCTCTCGTTGGCCCGGTTGCCCTTAGCTCCAATCCGACCTTGACGAAAATATACGGTATGGTACTGTACCAGTATGTAGGCTGACTCGTTCTCATTAGCGAGCAGTTATGGGTAACGCATTGGAAGATCAGTGTAAGCCACCGCCACCGCTGCGCCGGGGAGCTCCCACGTGGTAGGAAGGAAGTGCCTTCTTTGCATCAAATAACGAAAGATCAACTTCTGAGGCATCAGGTATCGTCCTGTGGGAAAGGTAGCAGTTAAGAACTGCTACTGATTTTGAGCAACTTTGTTCCAATGAGCCACTGAGTATGTTGCCGCCAGGGGGCTATGATACTTGAGAGCATCAGCTCAGTTGTTGGATCGCTCAAATAAGATCTATGTTTTCCTTCTAATACACCGTTATGCACGGCCCGTCCATCGACTTTACTTGAAAGCCCTCCCTCCGCCACTGTAAGCGAGCTTACCGAACCTATCGAACCTTAGGACATGCATGTACAGCCGCTGGAACCTCTAAATCTCAATGGAGCGGTGTCACCGTAACTAACTTAGGTCTCATGGCGCGGTGGAAATTTAGAACATTAGAGGACCGTATTTACGGTAAAATAAAAAAATTGAAAACACTAAGCCACCAGATACTCACTACCAAATATGCGAACTCGTCCTTGGCTCGCTGTGAAGTCAACCGCTGCTGTCTTGATCACACACAATCATTCATCACCCAGCTCAATGGGAGGATATGAAAGAATGGACATCAGACTTGGCACGCCTAATCCGATTGATTTTCCATGAATACCGCAAGAACTATGTTATACCATCCAGTAAGAAGAAATGAGGAGCATAAAACAAGAAATTCCCGGGGAATACCAGACGCTGTGAGCGACATACATAGCGATCGACTTCTCGCTCCACCCCATTGCGCAAGGACAACCTCACAGTCTCTGGTAACCCCACAATCCTTCCAAGTAAAAAGTACAGATATCCCATAGCGATGCCTCTCACAAATCTTATGTGAATCCTCCCTTTCCCGCTTTCACAATCCCTTCCGATATCATCTCCTGAAGTGAAAACTACTTCTCAACGCGTATGCCGAATTCACCGTCCCCCAATCTCCAGTCCTCTCATAACAACCAGCACCACCGTTCCGTTCGAAATTTACTGAAACAGTCGATCTAGGGCTTCCGTTTTATGAAGCGTACGAACCGATTCTCCTTCCGAAGATATTTCCCGGCAGTCTTGGGATGAATCGGGAGCCCCGCCTCCTTGACAAGCTCTTGCAAAGTAGCTCGAGGGTGGGCATCTGATAGTGTCACCAGCCTCTGCTTATCCATCTCGTCCAGCTTGGACTTCATGCCGCGTCGGCTGTGAAGTTGTGGGATGATGTCGTCGTCCTCTTTGAACCGGCGCCATATGTTTGCCGCCTGGGACTTTGAAATTCCGGTCTCTCGCTCGATAGCCCGATAGCTATAACCCGCGCCCCTGAGTTCTACAACCTTGAGCCTTTCCGGTACCGTCGCTTCTCGTCGCTTTCCATCGGGTTCTCGTGGCATGGTGTGATTTGCGTGAAGTCACTCTGATAGCGGAGCTTTCTGTAGGCGATGGATGTTGTTGGGGAGGTTCTGCCACGCCAAGCTTTGTTTCCAGTCATTTGTGTTCCCCTATTGCCGCCAAGCCGCCAAGAAAATACAACGCGACACCCAATCACGCCCTTGCCCATCGGCACACCTAAACCACAGAAACGCAAACCATCCCGCAAACCGGCCAAACATTTTTTTCCTAGCTAGCCAGCCAGCCAACAAGGGGTTGGAAAGAAAAAAAACCACCACCACCAACATCATAACCACCATAGTCATAAATTCATTCACCCACTTAGCTTCATCTCCAGTACCAACGACCGACAATGGAGCACCACGCGCGCCCATCGCCACACTCCCAACGCGTTCCCCACGGCCAAGGCTACGGACCACCACCCACCGCCGCACGCAGAGGTCCCGGTCCCATGCTCGGAAACACCGCAGTACCGCACCAATCTGCGCTCTCGCAGCAGCAATTACACCAGCAGCATCAAGCGGCGATGGCCGAACGAGAACTTGCAAAGAGGCGGGCGAGGAAGCCGACGGACAAGACGATCCCGGAGGGTGTCGATGAGATTGTTCCCAATGTAGCGCTGTACAAGGAGCTCAGGGATATGGAGAGGAGATACGATGCGACGATTTTGAGAAAGAGGTTGGACGTGCATGATGCGGTTAATAGGAATGTTAAGGTTTGTCCTCGTCCTCCTTCTCCTTGCAAGAGGATGAATGATGGGGAGGGAAGGAAGGACTAACGGGGAACAATAATGGCAGAACTACAAAACCCTCCGAATATTCATCTCCAACACCGCGAAAGACCAGCCATGGCAGAATTCCGATCGCCCACTGGACGAAAATGCATTCGACTTCGATACCGGCCAGATCCCGACATTCCGCGTGCGGATTGAAGGCAGACTACTGGAGGATGAGGAAGACGACGCAGCCGAAGTTGATCCCGATTCCGACCTCAACCTCGAGCCCCCACCCGGATTCACGGGCCCCGTCCAACCGCCCAGGAAGAAATTCTCCCACTTCTTCAAGGGGATCACTGTCGAGCTGGATAGAAACAAGGATATCCATCCCGAGGGCAACGTGATCGAGTGGAGGAAGCCGGCGCCGAATGCACCGCCGGGCACAGTCCCCCAGGGACCGCTGGAGTTTGACGGATTCGAGTTTGAAAGGAAGGGGGATGAGAACGTTAATTGCACAATCAAACTTATTCGTGATGAGGTGCCCGATCGGTTCAGATTGACCCCCGCTCTCGCAGACTTGCTGGATACGAAGGAGGATACCCGCGCGGGTATAGTCATGGGGATATGGGAGTACGTGCGGATCAACGGTCTTCAAGATCCCGACGAGCGGAGGACCATCAATTGTGATGAGAATCTAAAAAAGGTTCCTCCCCCTCCATACCCCATTAAACTTGCCACCCACTAACATTTACAAAAACAACCAGATCTTCGCTCAAGACCGCCTCTACTTCCCACAAATCCCAGAACTAACCCTCGCGCACATCCTCCCGCTAGAGCCCATCTCAATAACCTACACCATCCGCTGCGACGTCCCACAACACTTCTCGCCAACAGTCTACGACGTAACCGTCTCCGTCGACGACCCCATCCGCGCCAAAATGAGCGCGCTCCTCGCCTCCCCTTCATACTTGCAAGGCCTGCGCGAGATCTCCACGATCGACGAGCAGATCGCGCTCCTGGTGCAGAGCATCAATCACTCCAAGGCGAAGCGCGACTTTTGGCACGCCATGAGCGTGGATCCCGCGGGCTTTGTCAAGCGCTGGGTCAGCTCGCAGAAGCGGGATCTTGACACGCTCAACGGCGAGGGCATCGGCGTGGGAGTTGAGGATGAGGAGGCGAGGAGGAAAGAGTTCTTCGATAGAGTCGGGGAAAATGTATACCTTTTGTTGTCGAAGCAGGGACAGAAGCAGGGCGGGGGACAGTAAAAAAGCACCTAGGTGGTAGGAGGGAAATTGTACTTTTTACGATGCAAATTATAAACAATCTTCATTCACTATGAACCGCACACTTTGTCTTGATTTTTCACATTATTCATTCCTATAACTATCATACCTCCTATTATCATCCTTAAAATCCACCCTCCCTCCCAACCAGCAGACGCAAACTTCAAACTCACCCAAGTCAGCAAACCCCAATCCCAAAAATCCAAAACAACCATTCCAAAAGTATGCAACAAAAAAAAAAAAAAAAAAAAGTGTAAGGGCTGCTCATATAGATCATTTGAGTTCAATTCTCATCACCGACTTCCAAAAAGGAAAAGTCTGAGAGTGGTGCATGAAACATTCTTAATCATTGCAGGACGTTTTGGGGGGGGGGGGAGGGGAGGTACAAAAAAAAACACAAACTAAACGAAAGAAAAGAAAAGAAGGGATTGACTGAACTGACCTTTTGTGATATTGCGGTATACAGAATTCGTAAATTAGTTCATTAAGCGGACAATGTTAATGTGATGGTAGTCGTGGTGGTGGTGGTCGTTGTTGAACGAAGGGAGGAATTTTTTTTTTGCTCTCTAGAGGAGCGATTAAATAGTGTTTTTTTTTTTTTTTCGTTGCCAAGACAAATCCCACACCCTAGAAAAGGTAACATCGATAACCAACCACCACCCTCACCTCCACCACCTCAATTCCCCCTCCCCTCAAAAAATAAACAATGGCATCCACCCTCTCCTCAAATCCCAGTCCACTAACCCCCTACCGCCTCCGCCCCTCATCCGGCGCAACAAGCCTAACACCAGCCGGCAGCACCAGCACAACCACCGCCATCCTCCCACTCCCCCGTCACTCCCCATCATCAGTCCTCCACCTTCACCACTCCGAAGACCCCCTAATCTTCCAAATCGGCACCCGCAACCTCCAAGCCGGCTATCCAAGCGAACCCCACCCGCGCTGCATCCTCCCGTGGACCAATCCCGAATTCTGGAAACGTTCTGGCGACCTCTGGGGTCTGGGGATGTGGTACTCACCTACGGGCACATCATCCACTTCCCGCGGCGAGCTCTGGCATAATCCCGAGACTGTCGAAGATGTGCTTGAGCGGGGGGTGAGAGTCGCGTATAACAAGTACTTACTCCTTGATTCAAAGACGCGGAGGATTGTCCTGCTGGTGAAGACGGAGGTGGACGTTGGCGTTTTGAGCAAGGTTGTTAAGAGCCTATTCGTGCACTTCCAGATGCCGGCTGTGATGTTGCTGCAAGAGCCGGTTATGTCGGTCGTTGGCGGCGGGGTTAGAAGTGGGGTTGTGCTGGACGTAGGCTGGAGTGAAACTGTCGTGAACGTGGTGTACGAAATGCGAGTTGTTGGAACCGGCAAGAGAAGTCGGAGGGGAGGACGCACGTATAGGGATTTTTGGAGGAGGCTTTTGAAAGAGGAGGCGTCCCCCCTCGACGATAAAGATGATGATGAGGGTATCGCGGATTGGGAGGTTGAGGAGGTACTTAGCAGGACCGGGTGGTGTAAACCCTTCTCTCATGCAAACCAGCACGATGATGATGCAGAGATTACCATCCCCCTAACCACAACTACCCCTCCGAAAACACTCACAATACCATTTCCTAAACTCTCCATCCCCGCTGAACAAGCCTTCTTCGCACCTACCACTACCCCCTCACCGAGTCCAAACTACCCAGACGACGACGACTACGCCCTACCAGAACTACTCTACCGTGCCCTCCGCGATTCCCCAATCGACGTTCGCGCAGCCGTCATGCAGCGCATCATCGTCGTCGGAGGGGGGAGTTACGTCCCCGGCCTCAAAAAACGAGTCGTCGACGAAGTCCGCTCCCTAGTGAGTTCCAGAGGTTGGGATCGCGCCGGCAAACGAATAGTGCGAAAAAAGGACAAGGGGAAGATGAAGGAAGAAGAAGAAGGCTATCAATGGCGCAAAGACACCATAGCGGAGCAAGTGAATGATAGTAGCGACGCTGGAGATAAGGCAGATGGCACCACCGGCCGTGGAAGGATCGCGGGCGTGGAGAGCTTCGGAAGTTGGGTTGGGGCAAGTCTTGTTGCGGGAATGAAAGTTCGTGGGACGATTGAGGTTGAGAGGGAGAAGTTTTTGGCTGCCGTGGCGGCTGGTGGGACGGGGCTTCCTTTGGATGTTTGAATTGATACCAATATATAATAGTATTATATAATAGTATTTGCGTTATGGGGGAGGGGGTGTTTTAAGGTTGGGGTCTTTTTTCTTTTTTCAACTCTTATAAAGTGATGATGATGGTCACAGTATCAGATTTTCTTGCTGAAGTGTATGATATGACAGACAGATGATGTTAAACTAATATATAATAATCGAATCAAATCAAAGCCCAACTATCGTACCAGAGGTACGGTTTGTTGGTAATGATGATAACGATGCTAGCTACTTTTATGATACATATACAAAGTGCTCACAAAGAGCAACGAAGTCTTTTTTTTTTTTTTTTCCATTTTTGATATAAATATCTCCCCACCCCCCTCTCACGACTGAAAAATAACAGAAAGAATAGAAAAAAGAATCCTACCAACGATAGTGAGAAAACGCCCGCCATGAAGTTTTGAAATAACCAAGAGAAGAAAAGAATAGGAAGGAGGAAAAACGAATGAACCCATCCACCGAGAAAAGAAATGCTCGAAACGCCTCACCCAAGAAATGTTTATAAAAAGGAAGAAAAAAGGAAGAATAAAAAGCCAATCCCTACGACATCTTTAGTACAAACGAAGTAGATAAAAAAGAAACAAAAAACCAAGCGACGGTCCATGCCATCCCATCCAATGGGGCGAAATAAAATAAGCCCCACCAATAAGGTCAATCCACCTCATGACCAATAGATAAAAAAAAGAAAAGGAAACACCGCACGCTACCCGCCACGCCAACACCGTATGATAAGATTGATAAAAAGGAAAAAGCAGAGGAACAACTCATGTAAAGCTCCCAAAGTAAGTTCCATCGCCGCCAAACATTGTATCTCTGTCATGTCCTATCGTCCCCTGTAGCAGGTCCCTAGAGTACTTCTGGCCAGAGGGCGAGGCGGTGGACGAGTGAGTTCTGATGAGGTCCTCCACTAATTGGGAGAAAGTTTTTGGTAGACGGTTATTATTACTACTAGTTGGAGATGTAGAAGTAGTAATTGATGGTGATGATGAGGATGATGATGATACCGATGATGATACCGATGATGATAATGATGGTGGTGGTGATGATGGTTCAACCGCTGTCAAGAAAGAAAAACGTCCCCATGGTTAGTTGCTAAAATTGCACTCGCAAGACTCATCTTTTTCCTTTCTTCCATCCTTCTTCATCATGACATTAAAACAAACAAACACCTCCATTCGTTCGATTTAGCGACGGTAATTCGCAAGGAATGGATAGGTAAGACATGTGTTCTTCCTCAATTTTCTGATTTCTTTTCTTCTCAAATATTCACATTTTCAAACGCAGGCAAGCAAGACATACCCGCAGCAGTAGAAGCAATAGTAGCAGCAGTAGTAGAAGTTCCGGTGATCACAGTAGCGGTAGAAGCAACGGGCGACAACCCAACCATCATTTTAGGAAACTCCTCAAAGTGGTGTTGTTGCTGAGCAACAATGGCCGGATTTTGCCGAGGAACCGCGACCACGGTGGCTGTCGGGCCGGGGTAGGATAGTCCCCGTCTTAGATAGAGTTGTCGACGGAATTGCTCCACTTCAGCTTCAACCTCAGCGACTGCATCCTCTGGGGATTGGGGCGGTGGTGTTAACGACGGTGCGGGTGTCTCCATCTTTGCATGATGAGGATGATGATGAAAATGAAGATTGTTGTGATGATGATGAGAAGGGAGGAGAAACATTTTCGCGGTTGGAGAAATGGTAACCGTTGCGGTGGTCATAATCTGAACTTTGAATTAAATCTCGGAAGGAAAATGGGAAAGGAAGAGGAGAATTAAAGAAGAAGAGGAAGAGGAAAAGGGGAAAGAGGAGTAGAAAGAGAGAGGGGAAGGGGTAATTGTATGCAAATTATCGTGGGTGTGTGTTAAAACGTTGGGCTTGGGATTGGGTTGGGGGCTGGCTTAGGCTGGGTTGGCTGGTGGTCTGTTCTGGCCTGTTCTGTCTGGCTGAAGTGAAAAGAAAGCGAACCTCGTGAGCAACAACACCAGAAAAATCTCAACTTTTTCCACGATGCGAGGGCGAGACGAGCAACCGCTTACCTCCTTACAGGGTCCTCTCCACCTTTCCACCCCCATACAATACCGTATCCCATACCGTATTGGACATACTCTACTGAGAAAATTTCCCATTACTTACCCATACAGTAGGCCTTACCTACGCCGCAAACCATTTCCACTCACCGCCTCATTCCTCCTCCACCCTCCTCCACCCGAGGAAGGGCCAAACAACCCACCCTTTAATTTGTCATGATAGCGGTCCGTGCGACATCATACCCTCTCACTCGAAATCGCTGGATAAAATTCATTTTTCCCATGAATTTTCTTTCCTTTTTTTTGTTCCTCTTTTCTTCTTTTGATAATCCCCCCCCCCCCAATGATATGCAGGCTTACGTGTTTACCATACATAACCCGAGCATAACATGCTATCCCATCGTCGACGACGAAGATATTCCAGCGTCAATCAATCAACAGGTTAGGTATCGTGGTTAACCGGCTGTTTCAAAGAGCGGAACCATTCACCCACTCACCCTTCATCACATCCTCCCTCCCTCCGTTCCATCAATCAGTCCACCAATCAATCAATCATGCATCGACAACCAGCAACCAGCAAGCCAAAAGCAGCACGAAATCACATTAAGAATAATAACGGCAGAAAACGGGACACCCAATCCCAATTGACCTTACTTTTGAACTTGCACGGTAATGATTGAATACGAGTAGATTATAGTATTGTATCGTATGCCCCTCACCCACCGTACCCTGGTATTATACCTGTAACCAGCTGCGCACGAATGGAGGGGACGGGGATAATCCTTTCTCCGAGCAAGAGCGGTGAATGGAAGAACCGTATCGTACCCTATCATTTTAGCGAAAAGCAAGAAGAAAAGTAGCAATGACATATATTTCCTGCACGCGCCTTGTTGTAACTTACAAGAACTTGTACGGTATTTACTACCGGTGCCCTATCGTATCATGCCATGGAAACCTCCCTCCCTCCCTCCCTCCCTCCCTCACTTCCTTCCCGGGATACAGTACGGTAGGGATGGAGACTACGAGTACTACAATTACACGTCGATGCCACTTTACTGTACTCACACTCATCATACCCATAATACTTTAAAGAGAAAATCCCTAATACCCACCAACAAAGAAAGAATGAAAACCACCTACCGTATCCCCCCCGCCGCTTATCCATTCCACCCTATCCTTCTCCAAGTCCAACAAAAAAAAAAAAAAAAAAAAAAGAAAAAAGAAAAACCCCTCTCCTCCCATACGGTACCCCACGCCAATCTAATCCAATCCAATCATTAAAATTTCAAAACCAACCACTCACCACCAGCATTGACTTGCTTGCGCATTTCATGATTGATCACGATCATGATCGCGGCACGTTCCTTCGCTCGCCAGCGGCGGGTGCGGAATTGTATGATTGGAGTGGAAGTGGATTTGCGGGTGTGCGTTATTATGGGTATGGTAGGTAGATAAGTGCCGGTATGGGATGGGGATTGTTAATTGTTTGTTTGTATGGTAAAGTGCCGCAGGTAGAGTATACGAGTATTAGAGCGGAAGGGAAGAGCGGGCGGGAAGGAAGGAGGGAGGGAGGGAGGGAGGGAGGGAGGATGGGGGGGTTTGTTTGGACGGGAGCTCCTGAGGCGATATTCTTTCTTTCTTTCTTTCTTCCTGCCTACTGCCTACTGCCTACCGGTACTGCCTACCGCCTACCGGTGTCGTGAAGGAGGGAAGGGTTGTGGCTACTTTTTTCTTTCTTTCTACAGTGCTGTACTGTATTGGATGCGCAAGGAAGGAAGGAAGGTGGGCTTCGTTTCCGGAGCTGTTTTCATTCTGACCATGCGATATGTTAAGTCTGGGGCTCCGCCAGTTATCAGGCGAGAATTCGCTTAGTCTACCGGTATTATCTTTCGGATGTTACCCGGGCTTGGATGTCTTGGACGTTGAATGATCCACGGTAGTCTAGTACAATACGTAACTAACCTAGGCGCGCCGTGGTTGGAAAATGCGGTCAGTTACAAACCATCTGGTTGTGGAACCATGGTTGGAAGATATGTGCACACCATGGCTTGAAATCACCTCACGTCGAAAATGAGTAGAATATTTTGGCCTGATTTAAGAGGGAAAATATCAATTCAATGGTGAATTGCAAAGGGTTAAGATCTAGTTTCTGCAGACCCATGGTTTGCAAACGGTGTCTACCAAACAGGCCAGAAGTTTCAAACCATGATTTGGTCTGCAACCATGGTTTGCAAGCCCAACTACATCACGCCAAACAGCCCCTTAGTGTCTCTCTCTGTCTGTAGCGTACGGCATGTATTTGCTCTCTCGTTCTTTTTGCTTGGGTTAAAGTTACTATGCATGGAGGCTGGATTAGTATTGTTTTTGACGGCGATAGCGTAATGCTCCGACTCACGGGAACTTACAACTGTAAATGTGTAAAGTAAGTTCAAGTTGGCCGGCGGGGATTGAGTAATGCCGGTATGGTACAATGCCGAAAACTACCGTGGTCTACATGTCTTTGGTGTCTCGCTTGTTAAAGCTCGATGTACTCGAGTATCTCCTATTTTCCTAGGAGATGGGATTTCCGAGCCAACGGTAGACATGTTTATCAACGTAAATGTTCAATTCTGCTAGTAGAGTGATTACCCCCCAGCGCCGTTAATAAAATACCGAATTGGAAGTGAGTTAATGTAAGACAAAGTCCTAGGTTCCAGACTAACTTAGGACAATGTCCACTACCCATGAGCCAATCATATGGTACTTGTACTATAGCCAGCCAAGCCAAACTCTTCTTCTGGGCAGTCCAAGATCTCGAGGCCGAAGAGCTTTTTCTTCGGAGTGGAGCAAATAAACAGTGGGGCCAAGTTATTATACCTCGACACTATCATACAGTCCCGGCATCGTGATAGGATGGGGTTGGTTCTTCGGGCCGCGGAGCCGGGGGTTGGGACTCTTTTTTTTTTTGTCTTTGTTCATAAGCGCGGTATGTTTAAGAGCGTGAAAGGTGAAAGAGTGAAAAACAGTACCGGGCAGGTGAAGCGGTTTTGTCGCTTTTGTCACATTGGTTTTCCCAAGCATAGGATTGAATTTTTTTTGTTTCTTTTAACTCACGGAACACCGGAATCCCGCCCGGACTTCGTCCATCCGTCCAACCAGCCAAGTACCGTAGCCTAGACCCTGGGCAGAGCGCCAGCCACCAACCACTCACGCCATAAATAAATATCATACCACATACTGTACTAGCACTTGTGCGGTAGCAGATCCCCCGCAAGCGCAAAGTCCTCTTCCTCCTCGACTGCACTTGGCGCAGGGGAGTAAGATTGATTGCGCTCGGGTCCGTGCGAGATGTGACGCGAGTGACCGAGCGTGAAGGATATGAAAGGAAGGTTAAGAGTGGGGTTGGCTTGGGTTGATTTCATCTCACATTTGTAAAAAATTTTTTTAGCCAGGGGTGGATCTACTGTACGTTGTGGGGGAGTGAAGAGGACGGTGATGTGACGTGATGTGTGGTTCCGTGCGGTTGGGAGTTTGTAAGGGGGAAAAAAATTAGGGGCCCGGGTTTGAGTGGTTGTGTTGTGAATATGGTACCGGGTCGGACCGGTGTTAAGTTTGCTTGCTTGTCTATAATACCGCTAGAGTTAGCAACGACCGGCAGACTACGGTAGTTCCTCATAGATTGTGGGTTTCTTGGGATATGGTAATTTGAAACTTGCGCATACTTAACTGACGCCCTGAGTTAATTAATGGCTTTACAAAGTAGTCCGCCAGCTATCAAACGCCATGCATCCGAACACATACCGTAAGTTACGTTCCTGGCACACATAGCACAATTGCTGCAGTTGTGTTTGCTATTATATTACCGTCTGCGTTGTACTTTAACTTAGCGTATCATACCGTGATTGCTGCGGTTGCAACAGGCAGGGTCTTGGATGGTGAAATTTTTGCGAGTGAGTTTGTGCTTTCTTTTTCTGGCTCATGGGCTGGAAGGGCTGGATGGAGAGTTCTCGTGCCGTATAGTGTGATGTAAGGAACGTCCTACCGGCTCCTGGGTTGCTAGAGCGGGAGTTGTGCTATTGCTGGAGGACTACAGGTTGAGGTATGATAATTTGTGTTAAGGTGTAGAAATTGTGCTTTAGAGTAGCAGAAAGCAGAAAAGGGGAAATGCTATGCGGAGTTGATGGTTTTGTGTGGTGCTTGGGTACGATAAGTGAAGGTGGGCTTGGACAGGTACGCTTGTATGATATGACTGAAAAAAAACGAGGTATGGATACTGGTGTTCAGGGAAGTGTGGTTGGAATTGACTCCATACCATATAATGGCTTTCTGGATTGATTCTTCAAAGGTGCCGCGTTTCGGCCGACGGAAGTCTTGTCGGCATTATCAAGAGAGATGTGAGAGCTTAAGATGGCTAAAAGTCTTGATTCGCGATTGCTGTCTTTATTCCTTCTTTGATACCGGTATCTCCCTCTTTCTGTGTTTTTTACTTTGTGGTATAGCCTGGAATGTCCGTGGCCTACTAGGGGTGAGATTAAATGTCCGTAAACGATAACCACAAACAGCCAACTCTACACCCTAACAACGTCTCTAAAGACTGTGAAAACAGGAGAAAAGAGGGTTTCCCGGGGGGGAGGGGGTTATGAGAGCTGAATAAAACCGATAGATAGATAGATTGTACACTTTTTTATTTGACGTTGAGCATGTTGTTGCCAGTGCATGTTTGGT
Source organism: Choiromyces venosus 120613-1 (assembly GCA_003788595.2). Classification (NCBI taxonomy): domain Eukaryota; kingdom Fungi; phylum Ascomycota; class Pezizomycetes; order Pezizales; family Tuberaceae; genus Choiromyces; species Choiromyces venosus. The sequence continues at coordinate 381,930 of ML120395.1, forward strand.
TGCAGTTTACGGACATTTAATCTCACCCCAAGTACGAGTACCATATAATAATACCGGACTATGATATTCATTTCACAAATCTCAGATGTGTTGATCGGACCAAGTGCCCATCTATAGTATAAGGTTTTACATTTATGAAAACCCTCGTATTCTCTCGGGATGTTTGCTACCTGAGCTGACCCAAGAGTTCATCCACTACAGCATTCTCACCAGCAATTGTCAGAAAACGGCTGAATCTTTTAGCGATGATATCGACTCTTTCAATGTGTCTGTACCAAATACTGACCACACTATCTTCTTTATAACCCCGGATACGGAATTAGGATATCCGGACCCATCAGGTAGAAAATGATGCATGCTGGATCCGGCAACCCTATGTACACACTATGCAATGGGTCCAGGAGAGAAAGGATTTCCGTAGCAAATTTCTTAACCGGCTTCGTCGCATAATAACAGTTAGTAGCTATATGCACAAAATCTACTGCAAAAACAAGTTGACGAATTGGAAGCGATTCCGCAAGAGATAGCGCGGGATCTTCGGGGGCAGGGAAAGGGAGGGCCGGAGATTGTTCGGAACTACGGTTTTCGGGAGACATTGGAGGTACTGACTTATTGAGTATGCGGTCGAAGCGGGGATGTGCCAACCTTCACGGGATAGAGAATAAAGCATCGACTTTCTTCCCTTGGTCAATTTCTTGTTTGGCATCCCAGAGAGTGTGTTACTATCTCCTAGATATCACCATATTCCGGAAATGCCAGATGGAAAGGAGAACCATGCAGAATAGTCAGGATTGTAGATGAAATTATTTCCTTCATTATACTTTATTCAAATTTTCTGTCTTTTATTGGAGGGGATTGGGGCCTTTCCCAGCAAAGTTAAGTTAAACCTCCTGTCGATGTTCTTAGACTTCTTTATTCCTTGGCTTGATGATAGGGCGGGGTGGAACAGGGAGTTCCGACTATCATAGAGACAAACAAACAAACAAACAAGCAAACAAACAGTCTATTTGATTTGCGGGTGTTATTTTCCCTTTCCCTCCTCATTAGAGTGGTATAGGATCTTTTACAAAATTGTGATACTTCAGTCTTCTTTCTCGAAAGGTAGGGATGTGAGTTTGAAATAGGATCTGTGAGCGGGTGATATTTTGTGATGAGAGAACCTCCCTCTTGACTACCGGAGCCAGATCTCTGGGTGCATGAATCTTGGAGCTTTCTTGAAAGCAAATAGACTTTTTCTATTGTATAATCAGAGGCCTTTTGGAGTTTGAGGCCCTGCTCAATGTTGCATTGATATGATACGATATTTTACTGGTATCACCGTATGGATCAAGTCCAGAAATGAAGGAGGAGACGGTATTGGACGCCGACAAGCCTCCAAGGTTGAAATTTCCGAATTAAACGAATAAAGCCTTGGTCAGCACACTACAATAAAATGAAGCCCTGGTTTTCATTTCCACATCAGTCCCCATACGCTCAGACCAACAAACCCTACATCATACGTAGAAACTGATGAAAAGGATGTCTTAATTCCGGCCCAGTTAGATACAGGACTGTTCGAGATTTTGGCGTAAAAAACAATGGATTGTGGTTCACTAGTGCTCGTTGATATAAATTGGCCTATGAGAAAGGCTCGCTTAGGTGAAATTCCACTGTCTAACTGGACCGGAATTAACACATGCTGGTCCGGGGATAGCGAATTTCATTAGTTTCTACGGTAATCGCCTGATGCGTGCACCCTGATCCCAAGCCATGCCATGACGCCACATCTTCAACCGGGTAACTTAACAAGCTCTTCTCTCCGAACACCCCCCATCCACCCTCACCCCACCGCCAATTCACCATTCACGAGCCAATTGCATATCCAATGACCCGTAATCTGTCCAGATACCGCCCTGGAGTCCCATCGATAGCGTGGGTCTGCTCCAACTGCCGCCTCCGCCCAATCCGCGGTACTCGTCACTTTTCCATAAAACCTGACCTCCAGCCTCCGCCGACGGCCCCCAAGCCAACCATAAATGTCAAATCAATTCGCGAGTTTCCAGAGTACTACCGCCAAAACTGCCTGAACCGGAATTACCCCTCGCTTGCGGACGCGCCCGAACGAATAATTGCACTTCATGGGGAGTGGATGGGACTGCAGAAGGGGTTGAGGGGGGACAGGGAACGCCAGAACACGCTCTCGGCGCAATTGCGTTCCAGGAATCCACTCATGCAGGATCCCCACGGTGGGGGAGATAAAGCAGAGGTTGCTGTTGGGGGGCAGGAAAAAAAGGAGGGATTGTTGGCTGAGGCGAAGGAGATAAAGGCAAAGATCTCGGGGGTAGAAGAGAAGGAGAAAGTTTTGGAGAACGAGATGAAGAATCTTGCTATTCAATTACCCAACTGGACGCACAAAGAGTCTCCGGTTGGGACTGAGCCAAAACTCCTTGGGTATATCAATCCTGAGCTCGCCCCTCCAGCACAAGGAACCGGTCCTCGAATTTCGCACACTCAAATTGGCTCAGAGTTGGGTTTGTTGGACTTTTCGGCTGCCGGGACGGTTTCTGGGTGGGGGTGGTATTATCTGCTTAATGAGGCCGTCTTGTTAGAGCAGGCATTGATCAATTATGCCCTTTCGTTCGCAATGAAGAAGGGGTGGAAGCTGGTTACGCCACCTAATATCGTTTATTCGCATATGGCTGCGGCATGCGGGTTCCGTCCGAGAGATCAGCATGGTGAACAACAAATATACACACTTGACGGACCTGAGGGGAAAATTCAACACTGCCTTGCAGGGACGGCCGAGATCCCATTGGCCGGGTTGTACGCAAACAAGACCTTTACAGAAGACCAGCTGCCAGTGAAGGTAGTAGGAGTCGGAAGAGCCTATAGAGCGGAAGCAGGAGCACGAGGAGTAGAAAGCAAAGGTCTCTTCCGAGTTCACGAGTTTACAAAGGTAGAACTATTCGCCTGGGGGCCTCCTGGCCAAGAAGACTTTTCTACCCCCACAGCACATTCTGAACCTACTTCCACCACCACCAATACTACCCCCGAGGAAATCCCACCTGTCATGAAACACGCCAACAAAACTACAACCTCCGCCTCCCTCTTCGGTGAAATGCTCGAGCTCCAAAAATCAATAATCTCGTCCCTCGGCCTCCACGCACGCATCCTGGAAATGCCAACAACAGACCTGGGCGCCTCCGCCAGCCGCAAGATCGACATAGAAGCCTACGTGCCCTCACGCGAGGCCAAGGACCCTTGGGGCGAAATCAGCAGTTTGAGCAACTGCACAGATTACCAGAGCCGTCGGCTGAACACCCGTGTTAAGATGGCCAAGCCTGGTGCTCCTGGCGGCGTTAAGTCGGAGTTCCCGTGGACGCTGAATGGTACCGCGATGGCGGTGCCTAGAGTTCTTGTGGCGGTCTTGGAGAACGGGTGGTCGGAGGAGAGGGGTGGGGTTGTTGTGCCGGAGGTGTTGAGGGAGTATATGGGTGGGTTGGAGTTTATTGGGAGGAAGAAGTAGGGGGTGAAAAAAGGCAGAGTGGGGGGATTGGGAGAGAATTGTATCATGTGCATTTTTATTTTATTTTTTAGCTTTGCTATTTAGCTGTTGGGTTGGTTGGCTGGGTGGGTGGGTGGAGTTTATCTTGATTACTCTTTGAGGTGAGGTGAAATGAATGGGATGGGACTGGACACCAAAGCCCCCTCCCGGTGTCATGTCGATAGATATCAGTTTTCTAGTAAAGTTAGTTAGATTTGCATTAGTTTCGGGATATCCTCCTTTTTATCCGCTTTATTCATTAAATTTTCCTCTGTCTCAATCGACAGAGCCAAAGCCATGGCCACGTACCCCGTTTCTTTAAAAACAGCACAACACAAAAAGGAGAAGTCGTTGGTAAAGCACCATAGCTCCAATAATAGCCGTTTATTTAAAATTCGATGTGGGTCCGGCAGAGAGTGTATATCATTCAAAAATCGCTCCCCGGCCCCTGACTGCGCTATGTTGATTCGTACATTGAAGCAGAGCATTCGAGAATCTTGAGGTACTGATCTGTGAATTGAATTCTTGAACACTACCTGTCTCTCCCAATCCGTTCGCCTTCTATAATACTCTCTCGGTTTACGGATGTTGGGAAAACGCTAGTTTAGTGTCGGCTTCCTACTCACTATTCGGAGTACCTGTACTAGACCAGAGGTGAATACTCTGACAAGTACCTTGCGTCACTTATGTGGGATATATATATTGTGGTTCGGTTCCCTTGTATTAGATATGTTGAGTCAATCAATTGATGTTCCGCTGCTAAATACTTGCTCATTATTCAACAACGGAGGTTTGCTTTATATCGAGTGAGAAACTGTGAAGGCGCTGCTTGGATGTATTGTGTTTACGCGGGAACCAGTAATTTGGGCAGAGGGGATCATAAAGCAGGTGCTGACTTAGAGTGGGGAAACGTGTATAGAAAAAATTGATATGCAGCTTTCTTGTGGATTTTCTTTTTTTTTTTTTTAAAGAGCAAGGACGTCTATATCGTTTAATGGGATTGTGCCACTGCTTGTGTTGAACGTTTGAAGGTGTTGCCCCCTACATACCTTCTATCTCGATCATATGCTCCCAGGCCCTGCTCAGAAGTTTTTGTGCTGGCCGGCATACACCGGAGGTTTCACGGATGGGTAAAGTTCGAATGGACGAAGTACAGTAAATACTCTTTTTCAATTTCCTATAAAGCAGGGAGACATAAGAAACATCACCATAATATTATTACCAAAGAGTAAAAAAAAGGAGGTGCAAAAAGCACGATACACGACTTGAACACTTCCTCACTCCCACCGCCGCCGCCTCTACCACCTCCGCTTTCAATACAAACTCCCGCAGCCAAAACAAAAAGAAACGTAACACACGCCTAAGAAATAGCCTCGCATCAACACTTCCACAACCACCATAGCACCCACCTCTCTATACCCCGCCGCCAAAAGAAATCAAAAACAACATCTCAAAACTCATCAGAATAGTCTTTTCATCCCACTGCCCTATCATGAGGTTCTTGTGAAATAAGAAAACCATCAGACAGGGCAAAGCAGATTCACAAGATTGTCATCATTTGAGTTGGAATTCCTTCGACTTCCAATGGAAATCTTGGTACCGAACGTGGCGTACTACCAAAGTAGACGGCAAACACGTGAGGCCCATTTTAGAGCCCCCGAATTACCCCACTAATGTTAGTATATATTGTCGTTAAAAAGAATAGGAAAGATCAAATATGGGGAATATGGGGGTTCTTGTCCGGATTTACTGGTCCGTTGTTGATTGTTGTCGTCCTTTTGTTGATTTGGATTGTCGTCCTTTTGGTCCTCCCATCCCAACCATCCATTCCCCCACCCTTCCTCCACCTTGCCCTTCCAGCCTCCGACTCCAGCCTTGATGAACCAAGTGGATATAGTCCCAGACAAGCTGAACCAAATAACCTGTGGGACTAATACCAGACTCTGTTAACTGCGTGAACAGCTAACAAAACCCGACACTCTTCCCACTTTGGCCATCAAGACTGATCGGACTTCTCCACACCAAATTCCCAACCCCATCCTCCTCCTCCCTTCTCTTCCCCTGACTGTTGTATGTTGCTGATTCGTATTTTTGTCGTCCTTTTGTTGATGGGATTGTCGTCCTTTCGGCGTTCCACGATTGTGGTTGTTGTGGTGTTGTGGTGGTGGTTGTCGTATTTCTTAGGGAAGGGGAGAAGGAAGGGAGGAAAAAATGGGAAGAATTCCGTGTTTAAATAGCCACGTCGACCAATAACCCTCGAGGTGAAAATTAGGGCTACCATAGAAATGCATGTCACGGTATTAGTAATTTTTGTTCTTTTATTTTTGCCCTATTTTATGAGTCTTTTTAACCTCGATCTCCGCTCCATACCATTCCTTTCACCCTTCTTTCAGATACACTTTCATTTAATTTCGAGAACGGGAAGCGATTTTATTAATACATTTTATGGTAGCAGATCTGGGTTGGTCAACCCATGCTCTCTCGGTATACAAAAGCTCACTTCGTTTCGAGTGAGAGTCAATGAAAGCTCTCTCTGCCGCCTGCACGAATTGCGCTTGAAGATGAACCAGTGGATTTCAAGAGGGAAGGATGGTAGGAGATAGAGCTCTGTACAGGTATATCCGCCTTTATGGTAAACTACTTATGAAACAAAACTTCATGACATTGCTCCCAGAATTACATACCCCCTCCGGCCTTTCCGGGCCTATCCTGCCTGTAAATACCCCGCCTACGGGGTTAGAGCTCCCGCTTGGGACCCTTGCTCCGAGGGCATACTGTATGCCTGTTCCCTCTTCCTCCCCATGCTACCTTTTTCTACCTCCCTATCGGTACCCTCCTTGAGCCGCAGCTGCTCAGCATCTTCCTGCTCCAGGCGCTCTGGAGTTTCATCCCGACCATTAACCTACAGCCTCCAGCTGACCTCCATGCCCGTAACTCTTTCCACTTCGTGTAAACGGAGTACTAGTTAAATGTTGAAAGGCGATACCTTGAATACATACCATGATATGAGAGATCAATCTGTTCACCTTCTACTCTCAGTTTACTGGGGGGTTTGCTTTATTTCGAGTGAGAATCAATGACGGCGCTGCTTGCAGGTATTCTGCCTAAATCGGGATAGAGGATATCGCAAAGAGGGAGTTAAATTAAGATGGAGAAAAAAGTCTAAAAGAATTGATATTCAGCTTTCTCGTGGACTGCTTTTTGACAAAACAAGAATTTCTGCATGGTTCTGCGGAATTGCACCTATCATACATATCCTCTGTGATATTTTGCTCACAAAGTCCACTCGGTGGATACAGCGAACGCAAGAGACAACATGTTAAACCTCTGTAAACGCCCCCCACTACCTTCCATCGCAATGGCATATTCTCAGTCCCTGCTCAAAAGCCGTTGTGTTGGCCGGCATACACCGGAGTTTTCACAGAGGGATAAAATTCGAACAGACAAGCCAACTTTCACAATTTTCTATGAAACAAAAAAGCAATAGGAACACCCCCATATTACCAAAGAAAAAAGGGAGGAACAAAAAGTAGCATATGATACACCACGTGAGAACTTCCAGACTCTAACCGCCACCACCTCCACTTTTCAGTACAAACTCCCACAGCCAAAAAGAAAAAAAAAAGAAACATAACAAATCACCTCGCCTGAATATTTCCACACCACCACAGTGCCCACCTCTCTACACCCCGCCACGAAAAGAAATCAAAAACAACATCTCAAAACTCATCAGAATATTCTTTTCATCCCACTGCCCCATCATCAGGTTCTTATAAATAAGAAAACTATCAGACAGGGCAAAGCAGATTTGGTCTAAGATTGTCATCATTTGAGTTAGAATTCCTCTGATTTCCAATGGAAATCTTGGTACCGAACGTGGCATACTGCCAAGGTAGACGGCAAACACGTGAGGTTTATTTTAGAGCCCCCAATTACCCCACCAATGTTAGCATAAATTGTCATCTAAAATTAGAAAAATGAAAACATGGGGGATATGGGGTTGTTATCCAGGTTTGCTGGTCCGCCTTTTGCTGATTGTTGTCGTCCTTTTGCTGATAGGAATTGTCGTCCTTTTGGTCCTCCCATCCCAACCATTAACCTCCCACCATCCTCCACCTGCCCTTCCAGCCTCCGACTCCAGCTTTGATGAACCAAATGGATATAGGCTCAGGCAAGCTGGACCAAATAACCTGTGAGACTAATGCCAGATCCTGTTAACTGCGTAAACAACTAACAAAACCCGACACTCTTCCCACTTTGGCCATCAAGACTGATCCGACTTCTCCACACCAAGACCGTCAACCCCATCCTCCTCCTCCCTTCTCCTCCCCTGATGTTGTGTTTTGCTGATTCGTATTTTTGTTGTCCTTTTACTGATGGGATTGTCGTCCTTTTGGCGTTCCACGGTTGTGGTTGTTGTGTTGTCGTGGTTGTTGTATTTCTTGAAGGAAAGAAGAAAGAAGTGAGGAAAAAATGGGAAGAATTCTGCCTTCAAATAACCACGTCGACTAAACAACCCTCGGGGTAAAAATTAGGGTTACCATAGAAATACGTGCCACGGTATTAGTAATTTTTTCTCCTCCAATTTTGCCCCACTGAAGCAGGTTTCAACCTTTGATCCACGCTCCATGCCATTCATACCCCCGTTTCAGTTACACTTTGATTCAATTTTGAGAAAGGAACGCGATTTTATCAATACATGTTATGGTAGCAGATCTGAATTGGTATACCCTATGCCCTCTTGGCTTACGGAGGTTTGCTTTTATATCGAGGAGGGGTTTGTGATAGTTTCGTCAGTGCGAATTGCGCTTGAACATGAACCAGCCGGATCAGGGTGGAATAAATAATAAGAGAGCTGTGCAGATAGAACTGTGTACCGATATGCACGGCTTTACGATAAGCCACTTAAAAAAATAGACTTCCCAACAGTACTTCACAGAATTACATCTCCACTCCGACCATTTCCTTGGCCTGTCTTGCCCGTAAACACCCCGCCTTCAACAACCATCTAAGATTCTCACTCTAAAAGCATACTGTATCACCATTCCCTCTTCCTCCCGGTACAACCTATTTTTCACCTCCCCATCAATTCCCTTCTTCAACCCCTACCGCCCAGCACCTTCCTCCGCACGGCGCTCCAGAGTATCACTTCAACCACTAACAACCTTCAGGCGAACCCCACGTCCGTTACTCTTTCCACTTCATGTTGACAGAGTACTAGTTAAAGGTGGTTGGAAGGCGATACCTTCAACACATACCATGATATGAGAGATCAATCTGGTCACTTTCTACTCCCCCAATTTACGGAGGTTAATTTTATATCGAGTGAGAATCAATGAATGTGCTGCTTGAATGTGTTCTGCCTAGGTAAGAGCCAGTAATTGGGGTAGAAGGAATCATAAAGTGGGTATTAGCCTAAGATGGGGGAATATACAGAAATTTTATATACAGCTTTCTCGTCAGCAGGTTTTCTTTTACAAAGCAAACCCCTCTATAGTTCTGCTGAATGGCACCTTCGCTCTCCTGATTTCTCTCCTAAAGTGCCCTCGGTGGATACAGAAAACACAATATAAAACATGTTAAATCTCTAAGAAACTCCACTATCTTCCATTACAACGGTATATTCCCAGTCCCTCCTCAAAAGCCGTTGTGTTGGCCGGCCTACACAGGAGCTTTCACGGATGGGTAAAGTTCGAACGGACGATGTAAATACTCTTTTCAATTCTATAAAACAAAAAAAGCATAGTAACACCCCAAGAACACCAAAGGAAAAAAAAATAGGTACGAAAGCACAATACACGACTTGAACATTTCCTCACTCCTACCACCCTCAGAGCACCTTCTTTTCAAATCTCAATACACACCCCCACAGCGAGAAAAAAAAAGAAAAAAGAAAAAAAAAAGAAAAAAGAAACACAAGAAATAACCTCGCCTGAATATCTCCACAACCGCCACAACACTCACCTCTCTGCACCCCCGCCAGAAAGAATTCCAAAAACCAACTTCTCAAGGCTCATCAGAATAGTCTCTTCATCCCACTACCCTATCATCAAGTCCTTATAAAATAAGAAACCATCAGACAGGGCAAAGCAGATTTGGTCCAAGATTGTCATCATTTGAGTTAGAATTCCCAACGTAAATCTTGGAACCGAACATGGCCTACTACCAAGGTAGGCATGGTAGACACATAAGGTTTTTTTTTTTTTTTTTGGAGCCCCCAATTACCCCACTAACGTTAGTATAAATTGTCATTAAAAATATAAAAACATGGGATATGGGATATGGGATATGGGGGGTTGTTATCCAGGTTTGCAGGTCCGCCGATTGCTGATTGTTGTCGTCCTTTTGCTGATAGGAATTGTCGTCCTTTTGGTCCTCCCATCCCAACCATTAACCCCCCACCATCCTCCACCTGCCCTTCTAGCCTCCGACTCCAGCCTTGATGAACCAAATGGCTATAGGCCCAGACAAACTGAGCCAAATAGCCTGCGAGACTAATGCCAGACCTTATTAACTGCGTAAACAGCTAATAAAACCCGACACTCTTCCCACTTTGGCCATCAAGACCGATCGGACTTCTCCACACCAAAACCATCAACCCCAACCCCATCCTCCTCCTCCCTTCTCCTCCCCTGATTGTCGTTTTGCTGATTCGTATTTTTGTTGTCCTTTTACTGATGGGATTGTCGTCCTTTTGGCGTTCCACGGTTGTGGTTGTTGTGTTGTCGTGGTTGTCGTATTTCTTGAAGGAAAGAAGAAGGAAAGGAGGAGAAAATGGGAAGAATCCCGCCTTTAAATAACCACGTCAACCAAAAACCTCGGCATGGAAATTAGGGCTACCATAGAAATATGTGTCACGGTATTAGTAACTAGCAGTCCCCCCCTTGAATACTCAAGGGTTTCAAAATTTGGTTTGTATACACCCAATTGCCTTAATTTGGGAATCCCTTTACTCACTGGTAGTGATATCCAAAGGGCAATTCTTAATATAGAATGAAGTCTTTGTACTTTTTCTTCATTCTTATGAGGAATCACAATCAATTGAAAGGAGTAATTATATTGAAGAATTAGTTTTTAAGACCTCCTATAAAGTCATAGAAGTAAAAGATAAACCAACAAGAGCCTGACTATCCACTTGGCAATAAAATAATACAAGAGAAAAAACCACATATCATTAAATCTCAAATCACAAATAGAAAACAAGAGTAGATAAAATCAAATATCAAAAAAGACTACATTCTCTGCAATTAAAACAAGAGAATCCAGAAACAGGCATATAGCAATTATAGTAATACTTCTGGAAAAACGATATTATCAGTTATCCTGGCACTTTGCTCTGACAGAAGTAGGGTTAGACCATCTAAAGAAGTCACCCTTGAGAGAGCAACATAAAGTTGCCCATGAGTAAAAGCATTGTCATGCAAATCAACCCCAACATTTTGCAATGATTGTCCTTGAGATTTGTTTACTGTTATCGCAAAGCAAAGGCGAATCGGGAATTGCTTTCTCTCTAAGATAAAGGGTAAGTCCTCTTCATTCGTTGTTAACCTTATTCTTGGCAATAGACAAATCTGACCATCCCACCTACTACTCAAGATCTCAACCTGGATACAATTCTGCCCAAGCCCAACAATCTGCATTCGAGTCCCATTGCACATCCCTTGCTTTGGGCTGAGGTTCCGAATCAAAATCACTGGAGCTCCAATTTTAAGTTTTAGGCAAGAGGGTGGAACTCCTGGTAGATTTATGCTCTGAAGATACTCATCCACAAAAGCCTCGAGTCCCTGATAGTTGTCATCTTGCTGCACTTTGTTGACTGCCTCAAAGGTATGCTCTACCCCAGGCATCTACCCCAGCAAATACTCATTGAAGTCATTCACCGTCTCATTCTTGTAGGCAAGAATAGCTCTTCTATTAAAGGTACCATAATCTCTACTGGCAGTATCAAGGAGAACTTGAGGATAGACCTGGTCACTCAAAGCCTCCACGGTAGATATACTACAGATGTAGTGTGGGATAGTGAGTTTTCTGTAAAATTGTGGATTGCCAATAAGGGATTTGAGGAAGGCTAAGAATACACAGTTGGCATCATTGGTAGGAACTCGCATATTCCTCATAAGTTTTAATATCATTAGGTGAGACCAAAATGAGCGATATCGAATGCAAGATGATACAGTTGCCTGTCAGTTCCCATGTCTAATGACAGGGAGAATTTGTGCAAAATCTCCACCAAGTATTGTTGGTATCCCACCAAACAGATACCCCTCAAATGTCCCACAAAGATCATTTATGCTAAAATTGACTATCTCAAAGTTTGCCTTATGTTGCATTGGAACCTTCTCCCAGATGATCAAAGAGGTAGCTTGGATCAAAGCTGTGAGGGTTGACCCACCTGAAATATTGCATACCACATTCACATCATTAGAAAGGGGTATTCTAAATCAGGAATGGGCAGTCTGACCACCTGGCAGAAGCTGTGCAGCAATTCCTGATGATGCAACACATAAGACAACCTTCTCCTGAGCTCTAAAATGAGTACAAAGAGCATTATAGAGGAATGTCTTCCCAGATCCAGTCTGCCTATGGAGAAAGTATGCTCTTTGGTCTTGTATCTGTCGATTCACAGAATATCTATCGACAGCTGATACAATTGTCATGAAGCAAGCTTCTTGTTCCTCATTCAGAGCTCCTCGAAGTGCTGAAGCAGTAGTTACCTGCTCTTGATGATCATATGGCAGCTCTTCAGCAAGATATGGATTTTGAGATCTTGGTACCTCCCCTGCTCCAGTCCAGTCCAGTTGAGGCATTGGTAAGCCAAAATCCTGAAGGCTCTTGGCAAATTCTGAAAGGTGATTCTGAATCAAGAATAGGCCATAGTCGTAGTAACTTTCTACTGCATCCAGAACATTTGCTGGGATTCGCAAGGAACCTCTCCTGAGCATATTTGGTATATCATCACACATGCTTTCTCAGAATTGCTCCCAAATTGTCAATGGATTGCTGATTGTAGTATAGTGTAGTGCGAGAGAGAATAGGTGATGTAATACGCTTTTTGTTCTCAAACCTGCTCCTTCAGTGAATAGTGAAACCCACTCACCATCATCCTCTAGGAGCCGTAATGCCAAGCAGGCTGCCTTGAAAGTTAGATGCAACTCTCTATCGACTGTTCAAAGATCCTCAAAGCTCTTTGGCCCCCGAACAATGGTAAGCAATAACTGAAGGTAGTAATGTTCTCCCATAAATAGACTGGCTGAGAATATTCTCCCAATAGCCAATCCACATTCCCTTCTCTTCCATCCCTTTTTCCGCACATAGACAAAGTTTTCAGGGAATTCATGATATAAGTAAGTTTGACCATCAACATTATTCTTATTATAGTTGAAGAATGCAGTCAAGTTGGCTATAGACTGCTCCATCCTCTCCCTCAAAGTATCTAGATCTTCTGTTGGAGCAAAATAGATCGGTTGGTGTCCAGGAAGGTGTACCATAAGATTGATTACTGGTGAGAGTTCCTCATGGGTACCAAATTCAAAGAGATGCCAAACAGCTTCAGTTGGCCCAATGTAACGTCCAGTCAGATGACACTTGATTTCATCAACTTCAGAACAGAACTTAGCTGTTACACGATCACTGCCCTTGTAGATATATTTGTAGATATATTTCACAGCCTGAATCGAACCACAGACCTCCACATTGATATGTGCCTTATACTGAAGGCAGAGATATGGGTTATAAGGAATAACTCTTCGATTGTCAATCATAGCAGTGACTCCTGGTCCCGCATTTTGAACCAGTATGGTAAAGCTTTACCTGGTATTACGTCTCCTATATATTGGATAACCATTGACCTAGATGACAGTTTCTTCTTGGAATATATGTGGATATCCCTTATTGCAAACCTGAATGCTCTGACCTTGATTGTCTCGCATGCAAACTGCTTGACTATTTCCATCAGTGCAATGAGTATGTACCATAGATGAGCGAATAATTCTGCTCAACTCACTTCTATACTCTTCAGATTCATCAGGCAACTCAGCCAATATGAGATTGTCTATGTTCTCCGCAGTAAGAAATTGACCATCAGTTTTCAGAAAAACCAGTAAGTGGAGATGTGGTAATCCTCACTTTCGATAATCTATTGTCCATACCTAGTCAAGCCACTCCCCAAAAATCTCTTTATTTTTTACCTGATCCAACAAATCTTTCACTTTGAGGTGAAATACGCTTGCAACAAGGTCTGGGCGATCGACTGCTGTTTGGTGAGATAATAATTCTTGCTGAATTTCTATCCACTTCGGATTCACAGTGAAAGTAATAAATAGTGATGGTCTTCCAAAATGATGTACAATGGCCATACTGTTTTGGTACAATCGGTGTATAAAATGGTCCCCACCAATATAGGTTGCTGGTAAAATAAATCTCTTTCTCACTTCCTAGAGGTTCACATCACCCTGTTGAATAATATCTGCTAGTCTATTATATAAATCGGATCGAATATTTGACTGATGTACCTTTAACCATAAAAGCTTATTCTGATCACAGATGGCCCAAGCATCAACCACAAATTGTTGGAATAGCCTTTGAGCTTTAAAGATTATAAGAGGCTCATTGGTATACGTGTGCAAGCGGTATCGATAGAATGACCTCTGTGGCATTCTAACAGATTCTTGTCGTCCTATCTTATTTCTCAAAGTACGACCCCAGTGCCAGCCAGCCAGCCTCCCCCCTTGGGAACAAGAGAACATAATGGAGTACCAGGTATGAGACATGGTTTGGATTGATAATAGTTAGATCTCGATCCGTACCATTTGCACCATTCACTCTGCTTGCGAGAATAATATCACAGAAACCTCCCTCTCCGTACTCATCCAGAACAATCACTGCCACCTCATTTGCTGTTAGTATATTCTCTCTGCATCTGTCTGCCCCGATTTGTACCTGTTAGGCATATGGGAAAAAGGGCCAAAGTTACTCGGCCTTTACTCAGGATTATTTCTACCATACCACTGCAGCCCCCATGAAGGGACCGGGCATCATCACAGTATTACGACCGAGTTGCGTCCCGACACTTTAGCTACAATAAATGGCACCTTCAGCATAACACCATATACGTTGTCGCCGTCCGTCCGACCGGATGCTGTCCATAGGATATATGAGAGGGCACCTTTGGTGACTCATGGGAAGTGACTCGGAGGAATTTGGTTAAGTCTTGAGCAAGCTATTACTCTGTACATTAGCAGTTAAAGATTATGGCTGATAGGTAATGGGGCGATTGGGGAAGAAACCTTAGTGACCGAATATTGTGAGCCTATGGCACTGACGGGTAGCCATAGAGTCGAGCCTCTTGCTTTGAAAGAAGTAGAGCCCCAAGAGGGTCTACTCGAGAATCGGTATGAGAGGTTTTCGCTGGATAAGCTATTGGCTCGATCCAGAGCAAAAAACCCTATATATCCAATGGGCCTTGTGATGCATCAATATGCAACACAATGGCCATGCTCATTCATTAAAGCTGATCACTTTATGTTTTGAGGGAGAACAATTGGTATAGTTGCCATTAGGGTGGCATATTCAAATTAAGTTCATATAGTGGAGAGATCGAAGACTACCTACTGGAGGAGTGTCCACACCCCCCAGAAATAATAGGAGTTTGAAGAGATCAAAGATAAGCAAGGCAAATATTCTCAGGGTCAAGAGTGTTCACACTTAGGGAAATTAAGAGGTTTTCAACAGAGGTACTTAGATAGTATGGGAGTTGATTGTAGCCCACAATAACCCAGATACGGAATATAAATATCGAGGTACTCCCAGCTATTAGAAACAACAAGCAACGGAGAAGAGATCTTATTAATATATTTATTATCCCACTCTTGAAAAAACCTTATTACACTTATTCTTTCCAAGCCCTTGGAAAATATGAGCCTACCTTAATGATCTTCATTTTATCTTTACCTTACCTTATTTCAAGAAGCTTACGGCTTAGACCTACCAGCCCTATCTACAGTTGGACTACCCCATAACAGTACCACTATTCACATTTGGGGATCTATCATGACTTTATAGTTCGGCTGTGCTGGGTCCATCTGAGCGATCCATTCATTGGCTATCTGATATAAGGGAATAAAAGGAGAGTAGCCTTGTAGCATATGGGTTAGCTCAAGTATAGTCTCCATTTCAAGTTCCAGAGCCTGCATAGAGCATGCTTGGGCAGCGAACTCTGGGTCATAGAGGTAGATCTGTGAGAAGAAAGCATCCCATCCAGCTGGTGGAATCAATGGCCCTTATAGGTAGTATATGGCCCCATGTACTTTAAAGACCTGGATGCCTACACAAGTGTCAATATTAGGCTGATCCATATTATATTTGATGGAGGTAAATGTGAAGGTGCTATTCTAGCATCTAAGCTTCTTCCAAAATTGTTTTGACCTCGAATCTTCACTATCTAGCAATGAGGAGAGTGGTTCTGGGAGATCAGGCAATCGTTCAATCACCACATCCCCATGCTTGCAGTATGATTCAAAACTTTGTACACCCAATTGTCAACCTCTCTTTATCTCACCCTTCCAGTGTAGAGCATGACAGTGAGAGCAGACAATATCTATCTGGACTAGGTTATGTGTGCTCCAGTTTGTCCTATTCTGGATATAAGCCAAGTTAATCGTTTCATTAACTCTCACCCTTTGGATAACTGCCTCCCCCCCCTTTAGATTTTGCCCCATGCGGGCAACTCGCTGATTCCTTCTCAAATCCTTTATACCCTCAAATTAGTACCCTTGCTTTCCTTTTTGGAATCTCAAAGATTTAGGGCAGTCATCAATACATACCAGACATTCACGACATGTCTTCTTCAATTGACTATTTCGGTCACAATCATAGACCTCATCCAATTTCTCTTGCCGACAGTGAATACAACGTTGCAATGCCATCTGAGCTCTTTATTAGACCTGAAATCAAGAGGAATTTCTTAGTTTATTTGCAATCTAACTCTACCATTACCCAGGTAGAAGCAACAGAATTCATATCCACAACTCACCCTAGTACTGAAATGACAGGAATGAGGTCCAGCCTGCAACATGAAAGCTGAAGAAGGGTCACTTGTCTAAAGGTTAACAAATGTAAAACAGGGAAGAGTCACTTGAAAGGGGAACAAATACCTTGACTGCCAGGTATAGGTAAAATACTAATCACACTGCTGGAAGTAGAATGTTTTTTTCAGGAGTAACGAATCTGTCGAAGGGAATCACACCAAAGAAGTAAAAAGAAAAAAAACAGGATAGGGGAAATAAAGATAATATATTTGTGTTTGTTGATGCTATGTCTATCGTCCGTCGCTTTGTCTCTCTACTTAAATTTGAAAAGTTCTTGTCCCTTATATAGTGATCCACAACCTGACAACCCACACAAACTGGACTACCTCCTGCCAACAAAACCCTAGCAATAATTTCCAAGGTCTATAAATTAAAACTTAACACTTCCTCCACAATCTACCAACCAATTTTCGTTCCTGCAGCACAATCAATCAACCAATCATACATTACATCAAAGTATCCTGTTCTCCTGGCCCATAATTGTTTTCTTCCTTCATTTCTTCTGTTCTCCCTAATTTTATCTCTTATTTATTGTTTAAGTTCAAGTTCCTGCCATATTTTTTCTCCCTTCTCATCCTTCCTTTTTCCGCCTTTCGAAACATTTTATGCTCCCACTTACCTCCAATGAATTAGTGGACAAGATTTGTTGTCAATCTGTCAGTGGGTGATTGCATTGATAAGGAAAAAGAATCAGATCAGATTGTGACAGATTAGATCTTGAAAATTTTCTTGGCAAAAGTGTGTCCGCTTACAAATGGTTGTACAGTACATATTAGATTCCCGTTCCCCTACTCCTGCCCTATTTGATCAGTCCTTTTTAACTTCAACCTACGTTTCATGCCATTCCTCTCTCCCCTCCTTCCATTACACTTCAATTCAATTTCGAGGATAGAAAACCGTTTGATCAACACACTTTGTGGTCCCAGATCTAAATTGGTCAACCCCATACTCGCGAGTTGAGGTTTACTTTACCCCGAGTGAGAATTTCTGAAAGCGTTGTCTGTCGCCTGCGCGAAAGGCACTTGCACAGGAACCTGGGGTTTCTAGCGGAATTAATAATAAGATAGCTGTGGAGATAGATCTGTGTACAAGTATGTACAACTTTGTTATGAGCAGTTTAAAAAACAAGACTTCCTGACAGTACTTCCCAGGATTACGACTCTACTCCGGCCATTTCCTTGGCCTGTCTTGCCCGTGAACACCACCCCGCCTTCAACAACCATCTAAAATTCTCACTCCAAAAGCATACCGCACCCCCACCCCTCCCCTTCCCGTGTTACATTTTTCTACCTTCCTCACAATCAATCCCCTTCTTCAGCACACGCCACCCAAAATCTTCCTCAGCCCGGCGATCTGGGATACCATTCCAACCGCTATCCTAAAACCCACTTCATGTAGACAGAGTACTAATTAGCCGCCGGAAGGCGACACCTTCAACACATACCATGATATGAGAGATCAATCCGTCCACCTTCTACCCTCAGTTTACGGAGGTTTACTTGATATCGAGTGAGAATCAATGAAGGCGCGGCTCGCATGTATTCTTTTTACTCAAGAGCTAGTATTGGGGGCAGAAGAAATCGTGAAGTGTGTTAAATTAAGATGGAGAAATGTATAAAAAAAATTTGATATGCAGCTTTCTCGTAGACTACTTTTTGAGAAAGCAAGAGCGTCTAAATTTGGGTCCTGAATGGAACCTCTACTCTCCGATATTTTCCTTCCAAAGACCACTCGGTGGATACAGTGTAAACAATATAAAAAAAACTTGTTGAACCTCTAAAAGCTCGCCCACTACCTTCCGTGGCAATGGCATACTACCAATCTTCCCCTTCAAAAGTCGTTGTGTTGGCCGGCCTACACCGGGATTTTCACAGATGGATAAATTTCGAACAGACAAAGCAAATACTCTTTTCAATTTTCTACAAAACCAGAAAACATCAAACATTAAACATTCCCATATTACCAAAGAAAGGAAGAGAGGTACAAAAAGCACGATACTCTATTTGAACACTTCCAGACACTGGCCACCACCACCACCACCAACTCTTCTTTTCAATACACACTCCCACAGCCAAAAAGAAAGAAGAAAAAAAGAAACATAACAAATAATCCCGCCTGAACATTTCCACACCACCACAACACCAACCTCTCCACACCCCGCCACCAAAAGAAATCAAAAACAACATCTCAAAACTCATCAGAATATTCTTTTCATCCCACTGCTCCATCATCAAGTTCTCAAAATAAGAAACCATCAGACAGGGCAAAGCAGATTTGGTCAAAGATTGTCATCATTTGAGTTGGAAGTCCTTTGATTTCCAACAGAAATCTTGATACCGAAACGTAGGTTTATTTTACAGCCCCCGAATTACCCCACCAATGTTAGCATACATTGTCACCAAAAAATATGAAAAAAACATGAAAACATGAAGGGAAATGGGGGTTTTGTCCAGGTTTGCTGATTGTTGTCGTCCTTTTGCCGATGTGGATTGTCGTCCTTTTGGTCCTCCCATCCCAACCATTAACCCCCCCTTCCTCCACCTGCCCTTTCAGCCTCCGACTCCAGCCTTGATGAACCAAATGGATATAGGCTCAGGCAAGCTGGACCAAATAACCTGTGGGACTAATGCCAGACTCTGTTAACTGTGTGAGCAGCTAACAAAACCTGCCACTCTTCCCACTTTAGCCATCAAGACTGATCGGACTTCTCCACACCAAATTCCCAACCCCATCCTCCTCCTCCCTTCTCCTCCCCTGACTGTTGTATGTTGCTGATTCGTATTTTTGTCGTCCTTTTGTTGATGGGATTGTCGTCCTTTCGGCGTTCCACGATTGTGGTTGTTGTGGTGTTGTGGTGGTGGTTGTCGTATTTCTTAGAGAAGGGAAGAAGGAAGGGAAGAAAAAATGGGAAGAATTCAGTGTTTAAATAGCCACGTCGACCAACAACACTCGGGTTAAAAATTAGGGCTACCATAGAAATGTGTGTTACTCTATTAATAATTTTTGTCCTTTTGTTTTTGCCCTATTTTATGAGTCTTTTTAACCTCGATCTCCGCTCCATACCATTCCTTTCCCCCTTCTTTCAGATACACTTTCATTTAATTTCGAGAACGGGAAGCGATTTTATCAATACATTTATGGTAGCAGATCTGGATTGGTCAACCCATGCTCTCTCGGTATACAGAAGCTCACTTCGTTTCGAGTGAGAATCAATGAAAGCTCTCTCTGCCGCCTGCACGAATTGCGCTTGAAGATGAACCAGCGGATTTCAAGAGGGAAGGATGGTAGGAGATAGAGCTCTGTACAGGTATATCCGCCTTTATGGTAAACTACTTATGAAACAAAACTTCATGACATTGCTCCCAGAATTACATACCCCCTCCGGCCTTTCCGGGCCTATCCTGCCTGTAAATACACCGCCTACAACGTTACAACTACCGCCTAAAACCCTTACTCCAAAAGTATACTGTATACCTGTTCCCTCTTCCTCCCCATACTGCCTTTTTATACCTCCCCATAGATCCCCTCCTTGAGCCGCAGCTGCTCAGCATCTTCCTCCTCCCGGCGCTCTGGAGTTTCATTCCGACCATTAACCTACAGCCTTCAGCTGACCTCCATGCCCGTAACTCTTTCCACTTCGTGTAAACGGAGTACTAGTTAAATGTTGAAAGGCGATACCTTGAATACATACCATGATATGAGAGATCAATCTGTTCACCTTCTACTCTCAGTTTACTGGGGGGTTTGCTTTATTTCGAGTGAGAATCAATGACGGCGCTGCTTGCAGGTATTCTGCCTAAATCGGGATAGAGGATATCGCAAAGAGGGAGTTAAATTAAGATGGAGAAAAAAGTCTAAAAGAATTGATATTCAGCTTTCTCGTGGACTGCTTTTTGACAAAACAAGAATTTCTGCATGGTTCTGCGGAATTGCACCTATCATACACCTCTCTGATATTTTGCTCACAAAGTCCACTCGGTGGATACAGCGAACGCAAGAGACAACATGTTAAACCTCTGTAAACGCCCCCCACTACCTTCCATCGCAATGGCATATTCTCAGTCCCTGCTCAAAAGCCGTTGTGTTGGCCGGCATACACCGGAGTTTTCACAGAGGGATAAAATTCGAACAGACAAGCCAACTTTCACAATTTTCTATGAAACAAAAAAGCAAATTGGAACACCCCCATATTACCAAGGAAAGAAGGGAGGAACAAAAAGCATCATATGATACACCACGTGAGAACTTCCAGACTCTAACCGCCACCACCTCCACTTTTCAGTACAAACTCCCACAGCCAAAAAAAAAGAAAAAAGAAACATAACAAATCACCTCGCCTGAACATTTCCACAACACCACAGCACCCACCTCTCTACACCCCACCGCCACCAAAAGAAATCAAAAACAACATCTCAAAACTCATCAGAATATTCTTTTCATCCCACTGCTCCATCAAGTTCTCAAAATAAGAAACCATCAGACAGGGCAAAGCAGATTTGGTCCAAGACTGTCATCATTTGAGTTAGAATTCCTCTGATTTCCAATGGAAACCTTGGTACCGAACGTGGCGTACTACCAAGGTAGACAGCAAACACGTGAGGTTTATTTTAGAGCCCCCAATTACCCCACCAATGTTAGCATAAATTGTCATCTAAAATTTAAAAAAATGAAAACATGGGGAATATGGGGGTTGTTATCCAGGTTTGCTGGTCCGCCGTTTGCTGATTGTTGTCGTCCTTTTGCTGATAGGGATTGTCGTCCTTTTGGTCCTCCCATCCCAGCCATCCATTCCCCACCCTTCCTCCATCTGCCCTTCCAGCCTCCGACTCCAGCCTTGATAAACCAAATAGCCTGCGAGGCTAATGCCAGATCCTGTTAACTGCATAAACAACTACCAAAACCCGACACTCTCCCCACTTTGGCCATCAAGACTAATCGGACTTCTCCACACCGAAATTACCAACCCCATCCTCCTCCTCCTCCTCCCTTCTCCTCCCCTCATTGTCGTATCTTGCTGATTCGTATTTTTGCCGTCCTTTTATTGGCAGTGATCGTCGTCCTTTGGCCCTCCACGGCTGTGGTTGTCGTGTTGTCGTATTTCTTGAAGGAGCAAAAAATGGGAAGAATCCCGCCTTTAAATAACCACCTCGACCAAAAAAAAACCCTCAGCATGGAAATTAGGGCTACCATAAAATACTTGTCACGATATTAGTAATTCCTGTCTTATTTTTTTTCCCTATTCGAAGGGTCCTTTTTTTAACTTTGATCTGCGCTCTATACTATCCCTCGCTCTTCTCCTCCTCTTTCGATTTCACCTTAATTTCAATTTCGTGAATGGAAAACAATTCCGTCAACGCATCCCACGGCATCAAATCTGGGTTGGTCAACCAACCCCCATATCTCGATTGATGGAAGTTTTACTGGGTTGCGAGTGAGAATCCATGATACATATGCCTGCACCGAATTGCGCTAGAACATGAATGAGCGGGATCCAGGCCAAAGGAATGATAAGAAAGCCGTGCAGATACCTTCGGTGAATATTTCATTTACGCAAACACTTTCTCTTATCCCATCAAGAGCATCGCCCCGTCAATAACGAATTCACGCGAAAAAAAAAAAAAAAAAACTTCACAAATCCATACCCCTACAGTAACCAAACACTTGTATTATATTTCAGGACCGCTACCTCGTAATATTTACGTGACATCAAAAAAAAAAAAAAGCTATATATCGAAGCTTGTCGTTGAGGAAGATAGAAATTGAAAAAGAAACAAAAAAACAAAACTCCTGCGCACATCTTTCGCGTCTAAAAAAAAAAAAAAAAAAAAAAGAAAACCAAAACAAAAGTATTTCTACACCTCAACGTACATACGGGAATCAGATAGACAAACTCCTTTTTATCCTTCAGCGAAAGACTCTTCCACTAACAGGTACAGCTCCATTTCCCGGCTGATCCTCTGTAAGTCTGATCCACAATTCCAGCATGCCTGCTCGCTTTGTTGGAAGCATGCTATATTGCATTGAATACAGGTTCTTTCTATGAATAGGTGGTACGAAGCGGCCGGTCATTAGACATAGGATAACATGGGGCGAGACGTAATGTTTTCGTATTCGCTGGCCGAGTTGGAAATATTGGTGGAACATTGCACCGAATGGCAGTGGGGTTGACTGGTAAAATTTGTTAGCTTAATACATATAGACAGATAATTGGCGGATGTATTACCTTCAAATTAATGTAAGATAGCGGAGGAATTTCATAACTCTTCTTAAACCCTTTGACAACAGTCACTGTATCTAGTAATTCGAAACTGATACCACCTGGGAGTCTTTTTGAGTCCTTTACCCGCAACATGAGTGCAAATAGCGGGAAGTGATTGAGGCAGGCCAATAGAGTTTCCAGGGTAGCCTTCAACATTATTATGGCCATTCTCGCAGATGCAAAGGTAAAATAAAACACCAAGACCGTTGGAAGTAGGAATATTAACAAGGTAAACAGTATAGTTCCAATGAGCAGCTGGTCAAGATCATAATCGCAAGAGTCGATTCGATTTCTGAGAACATTTCGTTTTTTTCCGCGGAAGAGATGGAAGAGAGATATTATAATAGTTAACTGCCAGTTATAGATGCGTGCGGATGCGATGTAGAAGGAATATATGTGTAGGGTTAGGATGGAAAGGAGATCGGAGAACAGCGCGATAGGCATTGAAGCTCCGGCAAAACTAGAGAACCCAATAGCATAGATTACGCCAGGAAGGTGTGGTCTGATGTTGGTCATAGTATCTGCCCAATAATCTATGACCCATAGGAACAAATCACCAAGAAAGTTCCCCAAGTCATCATTGAGCTTCAAACCACCGGGGCGTTCCATCAGCCAACTTATCATTGCTTTCATACCCTCGACTGTATAGGCCTGTCAAATGTTAGCGATACAATATTCCTTTGGGGGGTCCAGTTCACATACCCTTAAGTAATAATCTATCTGGTATGCCACCCCACTCGCGTTCTCAATTATATAAGAGCCCAAGGCAATCCCAATGATAACGTCATTAGCAACCAGCCAAAGACTGTTATAAAACCGAATATAATCTGGATGAGATGTGGTGACACTTTCCCAGTCGGCCTTTCGTCGGCGCAGAGTTACGTATTGTATAGGCCAATAACAAAACTGTTGAAGACGGATATCGAACTGCTGGGCTAAGGAATAATCAATAATCTAATTCACCCGCAAGCCTTGAACCTTCTTTCAACCCCGCCACCCGTTCAGTAGGCAGCAAGAGCAATTAGGCTTGTTATGGATAGCGGAGAAAATCTTACCTGTGGCGGAAATATCTTTCAATGCCGCTAATTCGGGCCGTAGCCTCCATTCCAACACCCTTAGAATCGTCTCCGCGACCAATCTCCAAACCAATATTATCAGTACGAAGAGCTTGGTGGCAAACGGCCACAAAAACTTTGCCATATCCATCAACCCCTTCAATACAATCCTCCACAGAGATGTTGCGGATTCTACCACCCTTTCACTGACACTAAGACTCCTTCTAGAGCGTCTAGACATTATAAGTGCAACATTTTCCTTCAGCAATTGCCTCATCTCATGTGAACAATTGACCTGATCAATTATCATTTGTAAACTTTTTTCTTTCATGGTCGGTGTAGGCCGGACCACCGAGTGAAGTTTTAGTTTCTCCACCAATTCAGCCTTCCGCTCCCTCTCCCGTTGCTCTTCAACCGTATCATCACCATCCCCAATACTTCCGTTCGTCATCCGATCTTCCAGTGCCAACGGTATAGGGGTCAAGGATAAATATTGCATCCGTCGCGGGTGGGGCCTCTGAAACAGTATCACTTGGAAATCGATACCGCTGGCCGGTGGACAGAATATCTGAGGATACCTGCATGACTTATCGGTAAAAGCGTATATATGATCTGGCTGAAACAATGGACCCGGTTCTTCATTGAGACTCCCGAGAACATGAAGTTCCGTTCTACCACAAAGTTCAAATATCCGTTCGACAGAATGTAAAGATTTTCGGTAAAGACTCCGTGAGCTCAATTCTTTCGCAATCCTCCTGCTCTGATTTCCCCAAATCAGCCTCAACCCCAAAGACCATTTTTATTCCTCCATTAATCCATCCCTCTAGAGAGAACCCACATCGACTCCATTCAATATATCCACCACAAATATGTCCAACTCCGAGTTCCTCCATCCCACTAATACCCCTGGCTGGCTGTTGCGTTGAAAATCCAAAGGCCAGAACACACGCATCAAACCATTCGAACCCATCAATAGAAACTCCCCCTACGGCGCAACTGCTCTCTGGCCGAAATCGCACTTCCACTTCGTGTTTGCTATAAGGCGAAAATGCAACGTCAGCACGAAACTCCCTTGCTGCCAAATCAAAACCAAGATGACGGTGTGGGTGATGACGAACCAAACTGATCTCCCGTGAGGCAATCCGTTCGATAGGTATAAAGAACAAGAAGAAAAACAAAGATAAAA
The DNA here is from genome assembly GCA_003788595.2 of Choiromyces venosus 120613-1. NCBI lineage: Eukaryota > Fungi > Ascomycota > Pezizomycetes > Pezizales > Tuberaceae > Choiromyces > Choiromyces venosus. The sequence goes on from ML120395.1 coordinate 407,038, forward strand.
TTAAGAAACCCTTTGTGGCCCGTCCCTAAAAAAAAAAAAACCAAGAAAAAAGTGTGAGTAAGCCTCAAGTACGGGAGGTGAAATTAAGCTTCTTAAGCCAAGAAACTTGCGAAACAGACGAACCACAACTCCGTGATCCCAGGCAAAATAGGCCAGATCTATCGCTTGGGTTATAAGTGAAAAGCGAGCAGTAATGTATCCGGCAATAAAAACCACGATCGTCAATACCCTAAAGACAAGACAAAGGTCAGTACGTATGATGTAAGGGGAGGTAGGTTGAAAGTGTAGGAAGCAACGGGGGTGTCGAATGTAGGAGGCTCTTACAGAGGCCGCATGAAAAGCTACTCATGGAAGAACTTGGATCTTCCTGACCAAGTTGAATTCAGGAAGTCCCGCTACAGCTTCCGGGTCAACATCTAGAGAGGAGGAAAAGAAGCAGAGGTTATTAGAAAGGAAGTGGGAATGAGTGGGGGGGTAAAGATGGAATTGGAGGAGGCTCTAGGGCAAATAGTACGGACGGGATCGGCACAGGTGTCGGTGTTTGAAGAGGAAAATGGGGGGGGGGAGGCTTCACTGTGAAGGCTGCGGTCCGAGTCCAGTAGGAGTAGACTAAGGGGGAATAATTTCGGATTAACAAGCCCAATCAATCTTGCTCCTTTTCCTTCCAGAGAGTGGATCCCTGCAACACTTCAAAAGCCTCTTAAGGTTGAATAGTCTCGATACTGCAGTGGTGTAAAAATTTTCGCATAGAGCGGAGCCCGGTGAGGGTAAACTTGGTGACAATTTTTCTCATACTAAAGACAGCAAGTACCAATTCGGGTATGCAATATACAGCACATGTTGGACTTCTCTTGCCTCAACGCCCTTCTTGCGTGGATCTCAACAATTTACCGTTGATGACATCGCATATGTGGCTTCAAGAAGGATCTGTGGCTCTCCCTTTTTCCCCTGAGGCGATGCAACTCTGTTGAAAAGGATCCCTCCCAAGAAGCCTCGTCAAGAGAGAGAGAATTGGACAGAGAAGATTTTTCTCCTTTTTCCCCTTTTACCTCAGTTTAAGCTATTCTACCAATACCGGTACAGTACTATGATACTAGTACTTTAATTTACTACTCGTAAGACAAGATAGATACGCTATGTATTCCTTTCCTGTTCTCTGCTCTAATCCAACAATGCCACCAACCGACCGAGGAAAAAAAAGAATCCTTTGCCTTCAATTCAAACTCTGACCACCCACACAACCTGCATGTTACCCACCAGAGCGGTATCCTCTCTGCGGCTCAACAGCCCCTCCATTTTCCCCCTCCGTTCTCGCTTCACAGCAACAACATCAATACCTCGACTCCGTCTGACAATGGAGAAAACAAGGGAGAAAATATACTCCAGCTGGACTCAAAAAGATTTAATAGCACGGATTCTAGAACTGGAGGGAAAGCAGGAAAAGTAATGGAGTCACTCTCTTAGCCCTTTCCCCGAAATAACACTAACGAGGCCTAGAATTAAAGTAATACATCCAAAAAAGCCCAAGCGGAAATTCGATCCTTCCTTATACTCTACCCGACACATTGCCTTACGAATAGCATATCTAGGAGGGAATTATACCGGTTTCGAGTATCATGCGAATAGCCCCAATCCTACAAACACCATCGAAGAGCACATTTTTAAGGCGTTATTAAAAGCTCGCTTAGTACCTAACAACCGTATTGAGGGCGAGGAGGAAACAGTGCTTGGATGGCCTGGTGATGAAGTAGCCGAGTATTCAAAATGTGGTAGAACCGATACAGGGGTCTCTGCTTTTGGACAGGTTATTGGGGTTCGAGTACGCAGTAATAGATCGCTGCCCGAAAAACCTACTGATGACGTCGCAGAAGAGGGAGATGAGGGTGAGAAAGAGGAGATTGAATTTGACGATGAAAGAGATGAACTTCCATACCCACAGATCTTGAATCGACTACTCCCGAAAGACATTAGGGTCCTAGCTTGGTGTCCTCATCCCCCACCTGGATTTTCCGCTCGGTTCAATTGCCAGCAAAGAAACTACCGTTACTTTTTCACAAACCCCGCCATAGCGCTTTCACCAAGCTCTACTGTTGGAAGCCTAGACATAGAAAAAATGCGTGAAGCGGCAAAACTCTACATCGGCAACCACGACTTCAGAAACTTTTGCAAACTTGACGCAAGTAAGCAAATCACCCGCTTCGACCGGATAATCCATCACGCAGACATCGTCGAGCTACCGCAATCATCACCAAACAGCGGTCCAAAGGTATACTACTTTGAACTCCATGGCTCGGCATTTCTCTGGCACCAAGTTCGACACATGATTGCCATCTTATTCCTGATCGCTCAAGGACTAGAGCAACCTAGTCTTGTGGCTGAAATGCTGGACATCTCCAAAAATCCTCGCAAACCAATGTACGAGATGGCCGACGACAGGGCCCTCGTTCTTTGGGATTGCGTCTTCCCGGACGGAATGCTGCGGTGGGTGTATACACGTGGAACTGGACTGGAAGGTCGTAACGAGATCCTTGATGACATCTGGTCTCAATGGCATAAATCTAAGATCGACGAGATACTAACCAGTGGACTGATGAAGATTATTTCTACCAATGGAAACCCCGCTACAGATCCTGTGCTCCAGAGCACATCTCCGATCCTCGGTTCGGGGGAGTTTTCCGTGACTACTCAGGCAGTGGGTGTAGCAAAGAAGAAAACCAAGGGCAAGTCACAGATTCTGATCGAGGGCGGTCACGAGCCGCTGTTTAGGGGGATGTACATCCCTATCTTGCAGAGAAAGCGAATGGAAGATGTCGAGGTTATCAACGCGAGGTATGCGGATAAGAAGGGCGACTGGCAGGAGAATAGGAAAAAGAGAGAGGTGAAGAGGAAGGCGGTAGATATTGAGGAGGAGGAGATCGCGCAAACGAGTGAGAGCTTATGATGAGTTTGTATTGTTTGGGTGGTGTATGGTTTGGTGGGGTTTTTGGCATAATTGGCTTGTAAATATAAATTAGAGTCGAGATATGACTAAAGATTCTTGTACGTGGTCTTTTATTAGAAATTTTAACATTAATCTAAAGTGAGTTTCTCATCCTACCGTTACAGTAGTTTTTTCCGCTGGTGGAAAAGGTCTCTTCACTAAGCATCACTCGAGAAATCCGCCAGCGCTCAAAGAGCTCGCCATAGAAAATGCTGACACGGCTGCCCAACGGCCGCCGTACACCAGAAACAACCAGCCATACCCTCCCTTGCACTCCATGTGTTTGGTGCCGAGGTCCTAACTCTACATTGACTCGTAAACTAATAATTGACTTCGTCAGCCTAGTTTGTTTGTCCCTGTGTTTGCTTTCTCCTCATCTTAGCCGTAAACCAGTTCTTCTCCTTTTATTCCACCTCCATCTCCTACTCACTACGAGCAATTGTCTGATAAAGTCACTACGTTTTCCGCTAATTCATCGCGGCCTCTTGTAGGGTTGGCAAGAGAGGTGGAGAGATGTAGTCAGCCATTAGGACAAATGGGTAGCTTAGTATATCTAGTCGTACTCGATCAATAGAACACTATCGAACCCATCACCACCTCTCATATCCTGAGAAGGCTTGCGTTAATTTCATAATGACTCTATTCCCCCCTCCGTGTGTGGCAGCACAAGTTGCCGACGGTGCAAACCCAGCTTGGAGGTGGGGGTAGGTAGCTGAAGGCAGCGATCATAGCTCGAAATCATCGCACTGCTCGTGTCGAAGAGAGCTTCGTGTGAAGGTATTGTTATAGCCACCTTGATCACGAATATCTCATTGGTATTTCTTGGCGGTACCTTCCAGAAAACGGGTTTGCATTATCCCCCACTGAGGCTTCATTACTCATGTTATCCCTTAGTCTGTCGGAGCGCCCAAGAAATCGGTGGATCAAGGGTCCCAGTTTGAAACTCTAGTAATTTGTTTCCCATTAAGGAAGTATACTTTCCAGATCTCGTTATTTTCTTAACCAGATCTCTCTTGGGCGCAGCACCCGACAGACTAAGGGATACTCGATAACATTGGTTCAGCTTATTACCTTCAAGTTTGCCCCGCTTCCCTCGTTCCCACTGGAATTACCGCAGCCCCTCCCTCTCTTCGCACGGTTTTGTAAGAGCTAGCGTGGCCTTTTTTATATCCCTGGATCCCGCATCTCAGCAGAAAGCCCTCAGCATAGTGAACAAACACAAATTGTTTGTGTCCTATCCTGTACAAACCCTGCTGTCGGAACCTTTTCCATGTTACTGTAGTGCCGCTCTTGGATTACTACCCTCGCACAAAGGCACAAGCCAAAGTGCAGAGCAAAGCCTTCTTATACACCCCCATGAGCTCACGTGGGTGTAAGAATAAGACGATCTTTTCAACCACAATGTGCGAATTACGGAATCTTATCTCAAGACTTGAGCGGTACCTGCGTTCACTATGATACAAGTGAAGTGCGCAATTGTCTCGGGGGAACGGAATGTTGTGGAAGTGCTTGAAATGCACACGATCATGACAGACTTTTTGTGGAATACTCACTGTTGAAGAAAGTGAATCCAATGCCTCAATTTTGTGAATTGAAACGTTCTTGTTTATCTATTATTTCGGCCGATCCCCATTTCTGGTTGGCGGGCTAAACAACGCACAAATACCGTACCATACTGTACAAGTACGGTACAGCACGGTAGAGGCCAAGCCCCCACCGACTCGATCGGCATAGTCAACCATACACGGGTAATCATTCGCTCGCGGGGCTTGGTGCACGATGCGATACCGTAGCCTATCATAAGGTAAGGTAAGGTATCCACAAGAGGTCTCGTGGGTGAGGTGGGAAGGAAGATGGCTAATATGAGGCCCAACAGTGGGGTGTTCTCCCTCTCTTCCTCGGATTTCTCCTTCGGTTAGGTATACGTGCGTTGTAAACGAACGAGTGATATTTTAAACTTTGCTACGGATATGATAAGCGATATATGAGTTTGCTATCGCCATATTCCGCGCCTGAATGAGTGAACGCCTGAACGCCTGATTACACGAAGCCTGAAATTATACTATCTTAGTACTTGTACCATGCGAGCAAAATACGGTAATAGTAATAAAGTCGTTAATAGTAATAAAGCCGTTAATAATTTCCCGGATTATAGGAAAGTTAATGCGTATCTACCGTATCATAGCCCTACCGATACAGTGCCTTTCAACGAGCATCGTATTATCGAAATTCATATCCCACCCGATCATCACCCAGCATCCAGCATCTATCTTTCATGACCTTCAATACCCCCCTCCAACTGGCACAATTAACCCGAACAAACCCGGGCATTCCATCCACACTCAATCCGAGAAAGCAATCAAAAAATCCACAAAAAAAAAGCATATAAGAATCCACACTTTCAGCTCAATTCCGTAGATCCTTATGATATTATTTATTTTTTTGCTTTTCGAGACCAGACGGACAGACAGCGCGACCATGGGCCCCGTTTCATGTGAGTATGATACAAACGGTAGAGCAGCGCTTCCACTGGCACAGCTCAACGTGTGTTCCGTTCTGTCGAGTGAGCGAAAAGCTCGGGATCTTGAATCGGGCTGGCAAGTGAGGGAGGAGTGTCATATGATTGGGGGTATCTTGTGCAGTGCAGTGCGCATTAAACTACTCGTATAGTTTTATCACCTTGGATATCCCCACCCCTCTTTTAGTTTTTTCTTTACTTTTCTTGATTGTGGTGCCTGCTTGATGTTGTGCGGGAGGGGGAGGAGGGGAAGAAGTGTGAGGGGGGGAGGGGGTGCTTAACTTTGAGTATCTACAATAGTATCATGAATGGTGAATGTTAGTTAGACAGGCGGGCAGGAAAGCAGACAGGCGGGCAGGAAAGCAGGCAGGCGGACAGGAAAGGTCTCGAGAGACTACCCACAAAAGAGCTGGGTACGCTATGGTAAATTGTCTGTATGTATGAGATGTATGATGTGATAAATATGTATAAAGAGAGCGAGAGGATGGTTTTGATATAGTATGGTATGGTATGGTATGTGTTGTAACTCGTCTGACATTTCCACCTACCTACCTACTTACCTACCTACCTCTACCTGCCTCATACATATCATACCTTACCTCCACCAGCACCATATCTTCCATCCAGCAATCCATCAATCTATCTACGGTAATCCACCAAAACATCCAGAATCTCCTTACAGAACATCAGCTCTCCTTCTTCCCTTTCTTTCCTTTCCCCTCCTTCGCAGATAAATAAAAGCAAAGGAGGAGGAAGATCCCGTTACATACCGGCGGTATACCATAAAAATACCCATAAATCGTGCAACCTTTTGATTGAGAACGGACAAGAATATTATAAGAAACACAACAACCCCCTTCCTTTCCGTTTGTCTCCACCACCCCTTCCTTTCTTTCCTTTCCTTTCCTTTCCTTCCTTCTAAGCGCCTATTAGAGACAACAACTTCTTCCTTTTTAGCTCTCCTTTTTTTTCTTTTTTTCTTCTCTCTTTTTTTTTTCCTTCTAACTTACTCTCTGCTGTTTAATTATTTTGTCTATCATATCATATTTATTTTATTTTATTAATTCCTGCGTGTTACCTTGATTTTACAGTTTACCTAAATTAACCGCATTTCCCCCCGAACACAAAACACAAAAAAAAAAAAACCAAATAAACAAGTAACCCCATCCCATGTACCGGCTACATGCCCTCCGCCGCCCCAAAGACTTTTCTCCCCCGGCCGCAACCCTGCTTCAATAGAGCGCCGCTGAGCTCGCAAAACGAGATTTCCATGTCCTCGCTCGCCGAATCCATGTTTTCCTTCTACTACGAGAGCACGCCAGAGCCGGACGAAGACTTGCTGGCGGAGATGATGTATAATAATGCTGCCACGTTCTATTACGAGTCCTCGCCTTCGAGTTGTAGTTCTAGTTTTGTCGAAGAGGAGGAAGAAGAGGTGATGGTGGCAGCAGTGGTGAGGCTACCGGTCGAGCTGTTGGAGGTGATATTTGGCTTTGTTGCGCCCGATGTCGCGGATGATGGGTTTGGGAGCTTGAAGGATTTGTGGAGTTGTGCGGTTACTTGTAGAGCTTGGGCTTTCACCGCCATTCCGATGCTCTATAAGACTCATGGGTTTGGGGTGTTAATGCCTACTACTGCAAGTGGTTAGTTTTTACTCCTTGCTTTCTTTTCTCCTGCTTTTGCTCGTTCGCTTCTGCTTGTTTTTGTAGCTACGGTACGGTAGCTACCAAGGTTGGTTGGTTGGTAAATTATTAACTTTTACTAACAACGGACGAACAACGACAACAGCTCATAACCCCAGCTCGAAATACTTCCCCACCTCCCGATGTATAGACTTTTACAATAACCGTGCCGACCGACGGATGCTGCAATTATGGAGGACATTATTACTCTCTTGCTTCACCGTTTCTGGAAAAAGTCAGGAGGCGAGGAATGCCACCTTGTTTCCCTACATCAATTACGTCGCGGACTTGGACGCGCGTACGCTGGTTATGGTACTTACGGAGATTATGAAGTCGCAGCGGACGGTTGGGAATAAGAGTTCTACGTTAGATGAGAAGGCCGCGCAGTACTTTTTTGATGGGCTGCTCGGGGGATTGGAGGTCAGTGGGGCTTCTAGGAGGGATAAGAGGGGGGATAAGATGATTGTTGGAGGAGCGGAGTATGGCTGGACTAGTCCTGTTTATGGAAGGGAAGTGAAGATATTCGTGGGAGATACGGCATTGATGATTATGGATTGTGGGTGTCCCTGATATCCATTTTATCTCCGGTCTGGTGGTATGAGTACTGATATTTTAGGTAGTCTTGTATCCGCATATTCAGCATCTCAAGGGCTTTACTATCCCCGAATTGGGCCAATTAAGAGTCCACGAACCGATTCGAATGTCACATCCCATATCTATGATATATTCCCTGCAGAACATCTCCCGTCTGGTAATCTCCTCCGGGTGGATGGTCTGTGCGGAGTTGGGTAGAGCTATAGCTTCGATAAGACCTACATTAATATACCCCAGCACAGCAAGTCTTGCTCAGCGTCGCCGACATGCAAACAAATCCGATAGCTTCTCACTGACAATCCTGGACTGGCGATTTAAAACGCACTATGATCCATATTACAGCCACGAGGAAGATTGGGAGGCCAATCGTTCAGCATACAATAAAACTGTGTCCACGCTGGACAGCTTCTTTGAAGCTCTAAACCCCAATTCCGTGACATCACTGGATTTGGACTTTGACATCCGTTACTCTCGCTTCTCGGGCAAAGACCTGGGAAATGGCCCATTAGCCTTACGTCAAACCCGAAGTGTCAAGGCACTAAGACTGGCACGGATGCGCTGCGATAGCTTCAAACTCTGGCGAATGTTCACAGAAATGGGATATGCAGGGTTCTCCCCACAGAGTCTGAAGCTAATAAATCTCTTTGTGGACAATACCTCCACTTCCCAGAACTTTACCGGGTGGTCTTTTGCCCCCGGCTTTCTGCACAACATGCGTGACCTCGAATTCACAAAATTCGCTGGAATGTTTGAACTCGCGGCAGCGATCATCCAGATCAAGAACGTGAATAGCCAGTTAGAACACAGCTTATCCCGTGGTGGGCAGCAATCGAAGAGGGAGAAGTCTGCGAAGATAGATTCGCTGTCGCTCAGTTATGAAGCTAAACAGGCGAATTCCTCCACGACAAAGCTGTTATTAGCACCCTTGGCATCGCTGGGTTCGTCATTGACGTATTTGAAGCTTCAAGACACGGACTTTACAAATCCCCGCCCGGGATCGGTGTATTACTCCCGAAGCACAGTCCTGCACCACTCACCTCTTGAATCACTCACAAAGTTAAAAACCTTGATATTAACTGGGGACGTATCGGTATTCCTACTCAGCGATAGACTCCTAAGCATAATCCGCTGCATGCGGCAGTCGATAACATACATCGACATCTGCCTCTCAACAAAAGACCTCACAGACGCCCTGCTGCTCAAAACCTTTGCTCCAAGCGAGAACTTACAGACCTTGATCCTCCGCGCGTGGGATAAACTCGTAACGCTGGAACCCGCCGCCACTCCCAATTCCACGGCGGCACAGGTGCCGTGGATAGAGTACCCGCCTTTACTCACCAACCGCAAGTTCTGGCAGATGAGCCTGTGGCCGGTGTGTCCAAAGGTGACGGTCGAGGGCACGTTAGGCTTCTTGGCGAAGAAGCGGGGCGGGCTGAAGAAGTTTGGCTTCTCGAAGGCGTTTTGTCGGGATGAGGAGAGGGGCTGGTGGGGTGAGGTTTCGGAGGTTATGGAGAGGATGGGTGGGAGGTTTTTGCCCAAGACTGGGGAGGTGGCGGCGTGGGGGCGGAATGAGGGGCTGCCGGCGCCAGTGTAGTGGGTTGAGGTGAGAGAGAGAGCTCTTGATTCCTTTGCTTATTGTATGTATGGGTGGGAGGCTAATGGTGTTGCTTGATAGGTGCTCTGTTATGTGCTTCTGGGGAAGTTGGTATCGGCATGAGTCACTCGGAGTACAGTACCTCCAATTTTGACTGACTATCAAAACCTGATACCACTGCTATCGGAATACTTACGCACATCGATGAACATCGGCAGAGACTGATCTCCTCTTTCTCGGATGAATCTACCGTCGGATACCTTATCACCCCTACACAGCTGAGCAAACACCCTCGCGCCTGTAACCTTCATGCTGAAGCAAACGTGCCGCAACAACCAAGTCTTGCCAACCCCCCTTCCTCAACAACACAACTTTAACCCCGTGGATTGATATTACCTTTCTTGAGTTCAACTCACATCCTATTAACTTGACATTCTTAAACGATCTGAGTAACAAGTCAGTTAATCAACCAAACAATTAACCAGCCAGCAAGCGTCTACCAGATAGCCGCGGCGTAGTAGGGTGGATGTTGCGTAGATATCTTCTGTAAGGCATAGGGTACATACACAGCATCTACCTCTCCATCCATCCATAAATACACCTAGAAAATCACGCTTGCGTGATTTTTCTTCTTTCAATCTTCATATTGTATTTCTTTTTTTTCTTTCTTTTTTCGTTATTTTGATTTGTGCACGGGACGGACGGAGGCAGGGAGCGAAGGTTTTTCGGACAGGATGGGTGGGGCGGGCGTTCAGGTTTTTATTTCATTCCACGTCACGATACTATTTTCATATTATATCAAAATTTATGGTTTTTTTTTTTTTTTTTTTTTTTT